>JAVSCE010000932.1:0-74550 GCA_032199065.1 Smutsia gigantea
AGACTTCCTCCCTTTTCTCAGTAAACAGGTCATTTCTGTTTCTTTACACACGTAGCTGCCCCACAGCCCCCAAATTCACATAAGCTGCAGACACCATCTCAGGGTTTCCTGCATCCTCAGTTCCCTTCCAAATTCCCTGGTGAGA
Source organism: Smutsia gigantea (assembly GCA_032199065.1). Classification (NCBI taxonomy): domain Eukaryota; kingdom Metazoa; phylum Chordata; class Mammalia; order Pholidota; family Manidae; genus Smutsia; species Smutsia gigantea. Next base: position 146 of record JAVSCE010000932.1, read on the forward strand.
GAATCTGACTGACAGCCTTGGACCCCATGCCCTTCAGCCATGGGGGATGAGGCACAAGAAAGGGAGTGGCTGTGTAAAAACAAAAGCTGTGTGCGCCTACTACTGAGGGTGGAGAAGGGACAGCTTTTTGATAAAAGGAGGAGCTGGGTTTCTTCTCAAAATGGGAGTCAATTGCAGATTAAAATTCTGAATACTTATATTGCATTTGGTCTGCAGCTTGTATTAAAGTATCCGTTGCTACAAGATATCTAGTACAGTCCAGAGCGTGGTGCATGATGGGGAGTCCTGAATGTCAGAGAAGGCAAAATGAGAGAAAAAGAACCCTGATTCTTACTAGCAGGCCATGTGAAGGTGGTGTCATTAGAGGAAACAAATTGAAAGTCCAAAAGGTAATATGGTTTAGGGCAAGAGGAGCTGGGATGCAGACATGAATTAACTGAATCTTAACAGTGAGAAACGGAGGGAACGATGTCTCGTCTGTGTACCTCAGCGTCTTAGGGGATGATGGCCCGTCATGGAATAGTACAGTGTCAGAGGCATGAAAAGTCATGGGGAGGGCCAGGTGGAGGCAGAAGGCTTGAGGAAGCTTTGTGATGACATTTAGCCTTTTTCTATCACCTCTTGTATAGCCAAGGGAGGAGATACGCACTGATTGGGGATGAGAAAACATTAACAGTTTAACAAAATAGCCAGAAGTTAATGGCATTTCATCTCTTTAAAAATGGGAGAAATTCTCTTTTGGAGAAATGGAAGCTGGAAGAAGCTAAGACAGCTATGTGAACTTACACACAGACTCTGGCCCACCATCTCTTAGTTGACATTAAATCCATCTTTTCACAGAGTCACCTATCTCGAACATCAAATTTTGGAGACAGAAATTCACAAATCTCTCCTAGAGCTCTCCCTTTGTTGAATATGTTCTTTTAGTAATATTTAAAAGTTCCTAACAAGCCACATTTAATTTTTATGGCAAACTGGTGAATGCTAGGAAAATAACGTCGTCCTCATTTTACTCGGGGATTCTGCATGGCATATTTGAATTTGAATGTTGTCTGAGCTCAGGTCACATGAAGACATTATCATCACCTAATTGTTCAAAGCACCCGGCCCTAGAACCTGGAGTGTGAACAATTGCTGAGTGACAAATGCCGTAAGCATTGTCCTGGCTTGCCTAATTATACAGCTGTCACGGTGTGCTGGGCAATTTTTCTTTCCAGTGTCTCCTCCCCCCTGCCCAGCTTCAAACCACATAGTAAAGAGAAGAACCCACAGAGCTCTGCATTAGAGCGTTTAGAGCGACCACAATGCAGTCAAAGTCTCAGGCTGCAGGGGAGGTGGAAGCTGTGTCTAGAGTGCGGTTGACCCGTATGTTGCCTTTGGTTTGTCACAGGGGCCAGCAAGGGTGCTTGCTGTTCAGTGGGCCACATGTGAAAACGGTGAGGACCCAAGCTCCCTCGCTCACTTGCTCTGATGTCTCAGTTCCCACCTCTGTCTTCTAGCTCTTTAAATGGGCCAAAAGGAGATGGTGAATCGCAGAGGTCCATCACACAGCTGCGGTGGGGTTGTTCGGATGTGAGGCTCAAGCCCTGAGCTTTCTGGGAGGTTGTTGGGGTCAGTGAAGAACCAGATACTTTGATAAGAGCACAAGGAAGTGTAAATCTAGGGAAGGAGAATAAATTATTTAGAGATAAATTTAACCTATTTTGTGAAACTGGATCGTTCGCTGATATTGGGAACCAGTGTAAATATCTTAGGAGACTAAGACCATAATCACAGTAAGAAAAGTCCCTACCACTATGTGCAATGTAAAGAGGCCATTGCAGGTAAGTTATGCTACAAGGTTACCGTTTTTATACACTCTGGCCAGAAATGACCAGTGGGAAGTAAGTAGACTTAACATTTCTTACACCTTCTCCTTTTAATTGAACTATGTAATGTATTGGTTCACGGCTGACTGTTGGCACTCATCTCAGAAATTTGTTGGAAGAAGATAAGCCTGGAGATAATATTGGCCTTCTGACCTTGGTTTTAAAGTACTCCACGGATGACCTGGTTTTAAGATCCAGGACAGCAATAATTATTCATACATATAAATATATATATAATTTCCATTTACTTGACTATTCATTTAATATAAATTTGCAAGGCTTCTACTTGTGCCAGGATTTTTGCTCAATCCTGGGAGATATTAAGTTGTAAGAAATTATTCTAATATTGAGAATTGGATTTGACAGAAATTATGTAATACACCAATTTACATGTATATTAACCAAACTACAATTACTCATTCAGATGTTACACTTATTTAGGGGTCACCATTTTGTTCCTGCATTAATATATCCAAACGCAATTACAAAGGGACCCAGAGAATGGAAGTTTAGTTTTCTTGTGGAAACAACAGATTTCCCATCCCTTCTCTTTTCTGCTTCTCTTTCTATTAGCTGGTTTTGTTCTGTAGTTTTTAATCCCATGGTAGATCAAAGCCTGTGAATCTCAGAGTCATATACATTTTTCTTTTTTCTTAAACTTTTTATAAAATACGTTTACCATCCTTAGAACCACTCCTTTTCATATAATCTCTAAGGAATTTTGATGGATTCAGTGTTCTCAGATTCCCTGGTAGCTCAGTGAAGCCAAATAGCTAAGATCAGATCAGTGAGATGTAAGCAGAAGTGAGTGCTGTCTTAGAAAATATACTTTAGAGGGAAGGTTCACACAGTTCCTTGACTCCTCTTCCATTCTTCTGCCTGGAACCCAGACTTGGTGTGTAGAGTCCTAGCCGCCAGTTGGGATCATGAGTAGGAACTCCACTTCCTAGGGATGGCAGAGCAATGAGATGAAAGAACCATCAAATCAGCTTAGAATGCCTACCTACTGGCTTCTTCATGTGAGGGAAGAAGAAACTTTTACCTTTTTAAAGTAACCTTGCTTTGGGTTTTCTGTAACATGCAGTTGAACCTAATTCTAACAGATACTTACTGTCTCCTAATTTATGTTGACATTAATATTTAGATATCCCTCTGTGGAAAAGATATAGAAAATTTAAAAATTCATGAAAAGAGACGCCCCTCAGCACTGACAGCTGGGAGATAGAACTACTCAAATGCCAGAAACCATAAGAAATTCTTACTGGATTCAATGGAGGTCAAAACAAAAGACCCCCCACCTCTCTGTTGCCCACCCACCCCTGGGGTGAAATACTATCTGCATGGGAATTTTGTGCTTTGTGAGAAGCAAGAGGAAGAAATATTGGACCTTATGAGAAACTTTAGAACTTGGAGAGGCCAGAGTGGAGACAGAGGAGGGTGTAGGATGATGGAGAAAGCAGCATTTGGAGTTCCTTTCCCACCCACTGTCAGCAGAACTGAGGTGAGAGTTTTGGGTGGCTGGATGAACTGAGCAGAGAGGTCTGCAGAAATGCTGGTGACAGCAGCTCTGGAAAAGTGATTTCCTGAGGCTGAAATGATCGTCATTATTGCAGCAGGGAGTGGTCTGGAGAAATCTGACCTATAGACTCGTCAAAATGCCAGCTTCTGCAGTAGTAGTAGTTATAGAGGAGCAGACCCCTGGGAAAGCACATTTCTTCCCCCATGTACTGGGGAGCTGCTGGGGAGAACTGGGCCTGGGAACTTCAGGCCATTGGAGGCAGGGAGCCGATGGTAAAGAAACTCTCCTTGAGCAGTTAGGGAGATCATTCCTGCTCCTGGAAGGAAGCCACCCTACTGCTGGTCTAACCGGGGAAGAGCAGCTCTAAGGAATGTATGTAGAAGAAATCTGTGTGTTGAGACCCCATCGCCCCTCTACAGCATCGTTTCCAGACCTGTCTCTGTTCCTGTGTCCTTCAGGCTCATCACCTTGAAATCCGAAAGGTGTCCTTTAACAGCAAGCCTCGAAGAATCTCCCACCCTATTCCTGAGGGAAATACCAGTCCTGAATTATTATTCCAATTTGAGAAAATAGAGAAAGAAATAGAGCCTGTGAATAGTTTTCTGAATCAAAAAGAAAAGAGAATATAGTGTAAATAATCTGAAAGAACATGTTCCTTCATTTTCCCATATTGTAAATTGAAATTTATATTTTATCAGAGTAATATGTTTAGTAATACTTTAAAAAGTCATCTAAAAGACTTACAATGCGAATCTCCTTTCCTCATCACCAATTCTCATTCCTCTAAAGCTATCATTTAGTAGCTACTTCTGAATGTTAATTTGTTAGGTGTTGTTATTATTCTGTTGTTAATTTGTTAGGTGTAGATATTATTTCCTATTATAGGAAATAGGTTCTTTCCCCCACATTTCTCATGTAATCAAATCAACACTTTATTAATCAGTATTTGCATTATAATGATCATGTGAATAATGTTCACAGTTGAGCTACTTTTGTATCCTTTGTGTTGTTTCCTTTCTGTACAACTTTTTGTTTTGGCTAGAGTTAATATTGCTTCCTTTCTGTTTGTTTGCTTGGTTTCTGTGTACCTATAACTAATTCACTGCTAAATTCTCCAAATTAAAAGTAAATCTTATTACAGTCAAGCAGTTTTGGCATAGAACTCCTGCGGGCTCCACTCTCCTGTCTCCATCTAGGCTTTGGCCCAACTGTCATCTTGGGAGCTCCCTTTACCATTTTTCTAATTTCCTCTGGTCTCTATCCGTGTGGGCCCTCCAGTTTCCTGATTTCCATGTTTTCCTCTAATGGCTCATTCCTTTGCTTTGATGGAACACATCCACAAGTGGCTTCTTCAAAAGGAGTATGTGAGGAACATTTTTTGAGACTTTGACAGCGGGAACTATCGTTATTTGGCTTTGACATTTGACTTATAATTTGGCTGGAATTAAGGTTCTGACTTAGAAATAATTTGGAACTATTTGGGAGACCTTGGATTACTTGGAAGAATTTGGAAGACCTTGGTCCTTCTATCATTTAGCTTCTGATGTTGCTAAGTCAAGCGCCATCCTTATGCTCCCTCCTTCTGCAGTCACCTGTTATTTCTCTTGGGAGACCTTTAGGCTCTTCTCTTTACCCCTAGCACTCTGAAATTTCACAGAGATATTCCTTGTTGTGGATCTGTTCGTTATGCTGGGCACATTTTTTATTTTCCTTCTTCCTGAATTCCGATTAGCTTGGTGTTGGTCCTCTGGGACCCCTTCTCTGATTTTAATTTTTTTTCTCCTATTTTTCATCTTTTCTTGTGTGTTTGCTTTACTTTCAGGAGGTTTCCTCAGTTATCTTCCCTTCTTTTATAACATTTTTATTTAATTGCCCTCTGAAAATACCTTTTAAAAATGCCAGCATGTTATTATTTCATGATGCAAAAAACTTCTCTGATTACTTTGAGACTATTAATATTATTAAAAAAATTTTTTTTTTACATTTTTCAGCTTTCTGCATTGTCTTTGTTTCCTCCAAGTGCATTTTATTTGTTTATTTTGGCCTGCCTTTCCTTTTAGAGGCTTTTCTCAAATGTGTGGTGAACTTGAGCCATATGTTCGTATTAAAAATGAAGACTACAATTCCTAAGTGCAGGGGCAGGGCCTGTCAGTTGGTTACCTCTGAATGTCATTATCCAAAGGACTTTTTTGGGGAACCATTTCTAAAGAGGAAGCCTCCAGTCTCTTGCCTGCATATTGGGGGGAGGTGTCTCATACATAGTTCAAAGTGTTGAGCTTGCCTGGATCCCCAGTACCATTTTCAGAATGATGTCTCACCTTCACACTTGGCTATATCTGAGGAACCTGACTTGGATTCTCACTGATTTTGTCTTTCCAGGGATATAATCTCTCCAGGAAAGCCCTCTAGGATAGGATAAGGTTGTTGGCTGGATAAATGGAGTGTCAGAAGAAATCCTTGCAAAGATTTTAAACCATTTCTCCAGTTTTTAGCCTTACCTTGCAATTCTGTTTTTAGAAGCACCTGGAATAATTAGTTTGTGAGACTTCCTAGGGTCGTGCGGTACGAATCATCTTGCTCGTTCATTTTGTTCTTTACCTTTATTCCTAGGTGTTAGCTTTGGAAGACATGCGTGCATGAGCACACACACACATAACTAGGACCATATTATTCCTATAGAAAAACATTTCAAAATCATTGAAAGAAACAGAATTATCTTTTATAAACTATTTTGTGGTTTTGCAAATATTGGAAAAACATGGTAAAGCCTGTAAGATTTGATAAACAGATTTGAAATTGGAACTGATTTGAGAGGCAAGCAGAGAAAGAACTATTTTAAAGTAAACATTTAACAGGAGAATTAAAAAAATACAGTAGGAGTAAAACTAACACCACAGTAAATCAAATCAAGAGTATAGAATATATATTTGATAAAAATCTCCCGAAAGGCAGAGGTGAATGACAAACAAGGACAATCAGAGATGAGGTACGTCACTGGGAGAAAATATTATTGAGAACCTGCTTATAGAGAATCAGGGTTTACTGATGGGGATGTCAGAATAAATGGAAGGGAAGCAACATTTGAAAATTAAAGAACACTTGGCTAGGCTCATGAATAAAGTTATGGATTTGTTAACTTGAATGAGCTCCACAAATCCCAGAAAGCATGAGTGAAAAATAACTCAGTAACTAGATTTACTTTGATAAAAGTCTTAAACTTCAAGAGGAAAAAAAAGCAGTCTGACAGGTAGGCAGAAAAGACAGTCATCTGCAAAACAACAACAAAACAAGCCACCTCACCTCAGATTTTTCCTGTGTAATAGGAAGCACCAGAAGGCTGTGAAGTCTTTTCCCAGGAGTGTTAAAGGGGAAAAAAATTGTAATTAATTTATATACTATAAATGTCTATAATACACACATACACACTCAAGAAAAGGGAAGTAATATAGAAAGAGGAGCACTGTTATAAAAATATCAATCTTAACAATAAATTAAGGAAGTGATAAAATGTGAGTAATTCTAAAGCATATATACATATTTTAAAGTGAGATTTGAAATTATTTGAAAGCAAAAAGCTAGACCTCAAATCCTGATTATATTACAAAAACTCATAGGAACAAATAAAGTTGTCTTTTTCTCATCTAAGTAATCTGTTTCTACCTAAAGTTAATAATTGGAGGAAAATAAATTTTTATATGCAGTTAAAAAAATTTAACACGTGGGAGGTTAATTTCTTATAAATTATAAATTAGAAAATTATTAATTTCTTATAAATAATAAACAAAGGGAGGGATGGAGAAATATAAATTAAATTGAATAAAATAGAAAAAGAAGTAAAACATCAAAAAGGATTGTAAAACTGGAAAGCATCAAAAGTGATAAGAGAAAACTGTAGGGAAATATGTACTTTAGTGGAAAATTATGTCTTTTCTCCAGACAGCACATCCTTCCAGGTTTTCTAATTCTAGCCTCTCATTTTCTTTGAGTTACTTTACAACTGTAAGTTGTAGCTAACTGTTAGCAATGCAAATTAATTCCTATTTATAAACCTGCAAATTATGTTCTGACCCCATCAGTTGAACTACCTCTCCACCTCCCACCTCCCACTGCTCAAAAACAGTTTGCCTCTGGTTTTTGAACATTTGACCATTCAGTCAATATTCCTGATCTGTAAGTGTATCTGCTCTCCAGATCCTCTTTTGAACTGGTCATGACATCTGTCTAGTTCCCTCATGAGTTAAATAATATCTTTAACATGTGTTCATTTCTGTATTTGTATGAGTCATGATTGAACTTTTCTGGAATTTTTCTTTTAGCAAAACTGATCAGTTCTGGTTCGTATAATTAATTAAATCCTGAGCAGAAGAAAAAACCAAAGATATCAGATAGAATTAAAGCAGTATAATACTTTTTACTGCATTATAAGAGCTCAAAAAAAAAATGTTTGGGCAACAATATCTTGGGCAAGTTCAGACACATGTTAATATATGACTGAGTAGAATTTATGTCAAGTAAAATAAATTGGACAAAGAAAGTCACTAAATATTTGAAATTTCAATCTGAAATGGATTTATAGTAGATTCTGAATACGTCATTAAAATAAATAATGCAGAAAGTATCAGAAAACAAGGAGAAATTGTCAGGCCCAGAATAGTAAGAATCTTTATCAGGTCTCTCCTTTCTACTTGACACATGGAGCAGGCAAAGTAAATAAATAAGTAACAAAGTAAACAAACAAATAAATATTCAAGCAATATATTGACCATATTGATTTATTGGTCCTACATTGAACTTTGCACCTTATAACTGGGTAGACAACATAACCATTAACACTTTCCTCTTGCAGAATAGGTTTGTAGTCTCAGAAAGTTTGATGTGGCCAGAACAGACCATTAATTTCATTAAAAAAGAGAAGAAAAATATACTCAGCAGACATCCTCATCATATCCTTGAATCTTACTTTCTCCTTGGCTTTTACTTTTAACACACTCAGCTTGACCTCCAATGAAGCCTGCCTGAATGATTGCTAGACTGATAAATAAATCCAAGAGGTGGTGTTTCTCTGAAAAAAAGAAAACAGACAAACTCCTAGATAATTCAATAAAAATAAAAATTGAAATAATCTAAATGTTTAAGAGTAGGCTATTGTACGGTATTTCATATTTATTTAATCAAATCTTTCCTGCCATTAAGAAAAATATTGTAGAGTGATACTTAATGGCATAGAAAATATTCACAGTAGGCTATTAAGAGGGAAAAAATGACAGCAGAAAAAATGCAGAGAATAATTTTATATTTATACAGTGTAAATATTTGTCTACCATATATGAAAAATATGTACCAAAGTATTTACAATCTAATTTTTTCTGAGTGAAGATTATAGAGATTAGAAAGTTTTTTCTTTATGCCCAGCTAACTTTGATTGTAAAGACGTATGATGGAAAAGTTTAAAATTTTGATATCTTCCTTAGGAATATCTTCTGTCTTCTCCCTGCCCCACTCCCCTTTCCCCAGGTGACTGCCCAGGCAGCTCATGAATGAGGGAGTGGGCACTAAGGTCATCCTATGAAGTCAACAGCTGACAGGGTCAGAGGGACACATGGGCTCCAAGCCGGTCTCATTAGATCCTCTCTCATGAGAGTTTCAAGTCTTCAAGTTGGGATTCCGAATCACCAGTCAGTTAACTGAGAGAACAAGAATCATGCAAACAGACATACCTGAGGAGCTGGGGGCTGTCATTTGAGCCAGTAATAGCAATGTAAGCCGTTCCTTGTGAGCTCATTATGTGACAGGCATTCATCTAAGCACTGTACATGAATGAATGCGTTCATAGGCACATAGAACCTTTAATACTATCATTTTCCTTATTTTAAATGTGAGGAAATCAAGGCACGGAAAGATGAGATGAACTGAAGAACAGTGCATAGGGCAGAGAGATGAATGACCACATGGTCTCAGAGAGACCGAGAAGAGTGATTCCCTTGGGCCTCAGGGCTTTGCAGATCCTTGTTCGAGTCCCTGGTAGAGCCCAGTTGTATTTCCTGCCATCTGTTTCCAGGAGATCACTCTGACTCCTTAAGCTAAATTCCTTGTCCTTCATAAGCTTGAATGGAAAATAATTTCTTGTAGTCAACCCATGGCTAAGAAGGAATAAATGCAATGGGTGACTACATATAAGTGTCTTTGATTGCTTTAAATTTTTTTCATGTTATTGAAAAACAGTCCAGTCCAACAGTGGGAACAAAATATTGGTGGAATTCATCATATACAATCCATACAATGCATGGCATCTATTCTCCCAACTCATAAATAATATTAGAAAATATTAAAAATATTCCCATTAAGGAGAAGGTGCTCACTGAAAATAATCCTTAAAAGATTAAGGACATTTCTAGGCACTCTTTCTTCTTCCCACAAAATGCATATCTATGTAAATGTTTATAAACAATTTCATTGAGAGATCACATGTTTTAGTGTGGCTACAAACTTCTGGGTTAGAGGCTGTTGTTTTAAAAAAATAATTGCATTTTCTTGACATATTGGTATAGTTTTGAGTTAACTTAATCTAAGCAGAGTGTTGAATGTCTTAATATAACCGCTTCTTAGACTAACTTTCTAGTCTCTGGATGCAAGAAAATTGGCAGGGGCCAAAAGAGCATTCCTGGGATAGGAACGCAGAGACAGGGGCCTACAAATGACTTTCAGTGGCAACAAAAATAATTCTGTAAGGTGTGGAAACTAGATAGGAAACTTCCTTCTCTGAGATACAGTACTTGAATTCTTCCTGGATTTTAGAATATATGGGGTTGCAAAGTTTTTTTTAATGAAAAGATTTTCCTCCTGGAGGTAATTTATGTTTCAGAGTGGTGAAATTATTAAAAATTATTTAAAAACTATAAGTATTTGCCTTGGAGCTATAAGATGTGTTTTCTCCTTATTTTGGCACAGTAATGGCTGTGAGAAAAAGTCAGATGGGTATTTTTACCCAGAGGAGTCAAAGAAAATTCAGTGGTCAAACATCCTGATGAAAAGAGAAGCATTCAGTTTGTCATCTGGATGTTTTGTCTACATGAGGAAGAATCTGTGGATGTTTCCAAATATTTGAAAAAAAGAAATATTTGGGAACATCCAGATGTTTGGCTTTATGCAGCTCAAACATCCAGATGTAGGACCCCATTTCCCCTTTTCCCAGCAAGATATTTTGGCATCACCTCGCCCCAGCCATGATTCCCAATTGTTGACTAGTGTCATGGAAAATTATTTGAGGGAAATCCATGACACACCAAAGTGTGAAGGTTATAGGTGATTATAAACATTATAAGTGGGGAAAAAAGGAGGGGCTTGACCACTGACCAATCAGGCTGAGTCATTGCTATTAAAATTTGCATATCATAGTGGTCTCTTGCAGATGGCTTAATAATTAGGAATAATAAACATAAGCTGGTGGCCCTTACTGATTAAAAGGAAACCAGTAGCCCTTGCAGTGTTTACAAAACTTGAAAGATGGGGAAGGGGACATCCTCTGCTTTGAAACAAGTTGAAAATTCTGAACTGCATGGAAAGGGCTTCAGAGAGTTCAGTTTCCTCTTCTTATTTTTTTGGGCTCAGTCTAATGTGACCCTGAAGTGTCTCCAATTACAATGTTCTTAAACTTGTGGGAAGCAGCCTAATAAAAATACTGTAAAGAAATACAGCTCATCCCACAGCTGTGGGCCGGCTGTGTTGATTACCATGGTGCAGGAGCTAGGGTCGACCTCCAGAGAGCAGATTCCATTTTCTACATGGCAGTAACATGAACTTGAATGGAGGCGTCAAATGAGAAGACAATGTTTTGATTCTGATTAAGATTCTAAAATCTGATTTTTAGCCAACTTGTTGTTGGCGAAGAACAGCAATCCCATAAATAAAATAGCCACAGATGGGTCTGGATATCTGTTATGAACAACGATAAAAAAAATGCTTTTATTTTAATTGATTGATATTGAACAAAAGTAGTACTAGCCAAAACCTTATTTCGAGTCCTGTTGTAATTATTTTTTTTTAACTAGTTCGCCACTGCCTTGCAAGGGAATGTCAAGACCTCCTAGAGAGGGTGCCTGGTTCAACGTCTCCACCCAATGTATGTTTGGCTTTGCATACCATGCCTGAAATTGTTCAAGAAATTAATCTCTTTTTTACTTGCAAAAGCATAGCTTGTTGGAAGGTGACCTCCATGTGGTCTGGGTTTCTTTTAAAGTTAACGATCTTCAGAGAACCTGGGTTGAAGTCAGGAATAACATGGGCTGCTGTTGTTTGTAGGATGGGATTGACTGTTTGAATGCCAGTGCTGAGTTTCCAAGGAATTTATCCTGAGAAAGGAGGAAGAAGAAGCAAGCCTTAAAATCTAAAGAAGGATTTCATATTTTTATTACCTTCTGAAGAATTAAACTCTGGCTGAATTTGAGAATGCATCTCAAATATTCTTCATACAAGAGCAAAAGTTACCCAAGTATGTTCCAATTTTATATATATATATAAAATACCAATGGTAACACCAGTATTGCTTGGTTTTGATTAAAAAAATATATAACTTTGGCTCTAAAAATGCTTTCAAGGAAGGTGGAGGAGGAAATATAATTACTATACAAATTGTATGGAACCAAGTGAGCAGCCAGCCATGATTTCTTCCTCTGAAGAGAGTGATAATTTACACCTTTACATGCAAATTAACAAAAAGAATTCCTATAATGGTATGTTCAGAAGTGTTATAGGAGATTTGGAAATGATCAGTATCAATTAGAGAGATCATGAGCATCATTGGGAATGCGTATTGTAGTGGATAAGAGCAAACTAGAGGCAGATGGCTTGGGTGAGAATCTGAGCTTTGTCTCTTCTAGCTGACCTCATGCAAGATACACATAAGCTTTCTATGCCTCAGTTCCCATCTGCAAAGTGGGGATGATAATAGTAGTCCTAGTGCCTAGGTGTATAACCAGGATTACATAAGGGAGTATATGTGTAAGATCAGTGTCTCCTATGCAAGCAACCCTTGAAGCCAAAGTACATGAACCAAGAAGCATTGAATCAAAAGGTGCGTGAAGCTTCAAGACGGGAATTGGAACTAAAGAAGCCATATGATAACATGCTGCGATCAGAAATAAAATGAGACATGTTTTGACACTTAATGACATTCTCAAAGATTGGGTGGAAGCAAGACGTACACACGTGTCTGCAGAAAATGTGGTGAGGAGGTGGGGGTTGGGCAAGGAAGATCAATCTCCCAGCTCTCAGTTAGGGTCCTGTGGGCGGAGAAGACTGGGGTTCACAGGGAAGGAACTGGCTGATATTATTATTATTTTTTTTTTGCTGCAGCATTCCAGAAAACATAATCAGTGGCACCCGTCCAGTTCCCATTTAGTAACCAAAGAACTAGCTGCAGCTGTTTTTTATGCCTGGTGGTGCCAGTTTGATAGTGTATAATCATATTTGCATAAAGATAAAAAGGAAGGTGTTATAGAACACAGTTAAGCCTATGGTTTCACCATGAATTAAAGGTAATTTCAGACTAATTAGGTATAATTTGTTAAGGAATTCTTCCCAGCAATGATGACTCTGATTTTGTAATTACAGGACAATGCTTACTGTGGCTTTCAAGGCAGGAGAAAGCACACCCGAGGGGGTCGTGTCCCACACTCAGCAGAGCTAATGGTGCCACAAAAGACAGGTGTTTTGTCAGATTTCAGCCACACACTTTCACACCTGCAACGCATTAACTACAGCAGCAATGTTAATGAAGACCAGGTGCCTGTTCTCCAACTTAAATGAGGAACTGGCAGGAGGGTGGCTGTTTGCTACCTGACGTCTTCTTCTGTGACTCTGAACACGGGGCCTCAGGTTGACGAAGAGGCTGAGCACGGTAAGTAGGCCACGGGGCAGCTTTGCCTGGTCCTTTTTTGAGTGGAAGGATGGAGGTGGCCTTTGGCATTATGGTGGTTACCTCTTTATGCACGCATGGAGACCCCAGTCATTCTCACCCTGAAACAGTGAGGGAAAAGGAACAAAGTACCCCGAGGCTTTCTGTGCTGCCACCCGTTTTGTGCAGAGTCCAGCCTCCAAGAGGATCCCCAAAAGAGCTGAGCTGCCTAATCTACAGAACGAATTTCTGGGAGGTGCGGTGCTTTCAGCTGCTACCAGGGAAAGTTTGATTGTAACTACTTGAGTCTTTTCAAACTTGAAGTTTTGCCATTCTACCCGGAAATGAGTAATGGAGGCTTTGAGCAAGTTTTTTCATTTTAATAACACACAAGGTTTTCATTGTGTGTGGCTACAGTGTTGTAATGCTCTGTTATGAAATACAAAATCCTTTTCTCCTGTCCTTAAGAAAAAAAGAAAAACCTCAGCGGTGGAGCTTTTCCTCCTTTTTTCCCCCCTCCTTTCCTTTGTTTCACCACTTTGAGCTGCAGTCGTCTGCTCTGAGCAGTTTTCAGCAGTTATGTAAAAAGTTAATATTGTTGCAGGAAAAAAAAAACCCAAACAAACACAAACCTCTCCACCCCCGCCCCCTCCCACACTGGAACTGAAAGTGGAGAAAAGACTGGGCAGATCTAGATTTTTGGCAGCAGAAGTCTAACTATCACCCTCAGCCACGGATGACTTAAGCGGGTGAGAGTCCCTGAACAAAACCGTGTCTTTACCCCGGGAGATGGATGGATGGACAAATATCCAAATGTTTGATGCTGTATTTAAACTCCCAGCCCTAATTAGGTTAGAAAAGAATGGAATCACAGACTTTTAGAGTAACAGATGTAAATCTTGCAGTGGGAAGGGCTCTCCAGTCTAGAGTTCTTTAACTCTTAAGTCCCTGAAATGAATGCATTGGTACCCCAAGGCAAACTTTCAGAGACCAGCTATTGATGTGATCTGCCAGTAACACAGATCCAAATCATTCATCCCGTGTGGTTTTGAAATGTCTTTCCAGCTACATTCACAGTGAGCTTGAGAAAGTTTTTCAAGAGGCACCCCTGGGGTACCAATATGGCTTGGGGGGGGGGTCTTCCAGATAGGCGGGATTCTGGTTTTCCCTCTCCACACTTCCCCACCCACAATGAAAGCAATTTGATTTTTTGATTTATTTATTTGGAAGACTTTTTTTTAGAGTGGTTTTAGCTTCACAGCATAATTGAGGGGAAGGTACAGAGATTTCCCATGTGCTTCCTGCCCCCTCCAACCAGCATCGCCGCCTCATTATCAACATCCCCCATCAGGGTGGTACCTGTGTATTTGGTTGTATTTGATGAGCCTCCATTGACACATCAAGATTACCTAAAGTATGTAGTTTATGTTATGGCTCACTCTTGGTGGTGTACATTCTGTGGGTTTAGACCAATATAGAATGACATGTATTGACTATTATGGTGTCAAAAAGAGCAGTTTCTCTTCTGCCCAGTCCTCTGTGTTGTGCCGGTTCATCCCTGTGCTTCCCCACCCCCTGAAAAACCACTTTTTTTTTTCTTTTAACTGTAGCCATAGTTTTGCTTTCTCCAGAATGCCACAGAGTTGAAATCATATAGTATGTTGCCTTTTCAGACTGGCTTTTTTTTGCTTAGTAACATGAATTTAAATTTCCTTCATGTCTTTTAATGAGTTAATAGTTCATTTCTTTTTGGCACTGAATAATATTCCGTGGTCTACATACACCAGTTAATCCACTTACCTGCTAAAGGACATCTTGGTTGCTTCCAAGTTTTGGCAATTATGAATAAAGCTGCTATAGATATCCATGTGCAGGTTTTGATGTGGACATAAATTTTCAACTTCTTAGGGTAAATACCAAGGAGCACAATTGTTGGATCGTATGGTAAGAGTTTTACAATAAATTTCAAAGCTCTCTTCCAAATTTTTTCCCTTTTTCTTCCTTTCCTTTGTTTCACTGTGTTAAGCTGCAGTTGTCTGCTCCCTGCAGTTTCCAGCAGTTATGTGAAAAGTTTATGTTGATTCAAAAAAGAAAACCAAACCCCTGAACTTGGAGAACAGACTGGAGGTTGCTATAGATGGAGGTGGGGTGGGGGTAGTGATATGGGTGAAGTTGGCTAGAAAAAAAAGTGGCTGTATCATTTTGCATTCTCATCAGCAATGAATTAGAGTTCCTGTTGTTCCACGTCCTCACCAGCATTTGGTATTGTCAGGTTTATTTCCTTTTCTTGTCTAACAGCGTTAGATAGGACTTTTGGTAAAATGTTTAAAGGAGTGGTGACAGAGGATATCCTTGACTTGTTATTTTATTGGTTTTGGCCATCAAAGATTTAATATGAAGAATGGTAATAGCTGCCAAAGAGTAGTTTGAAAGTCCTATCATATGGAGGAAAACCCTTGGGCCTGTACTATGTACTCAAGTATTCAAGCAAATCCAAATGCTGCTTATGGATGATGTTGGCTATGTGTGCAGTTTCTCCTGAAGGCCGTCTCATGGGTTCTGAGGCCTTCCCACGCAGCAAGAAATCAAGTCATGGTTTGGTGTTTCTAGCAAGCCTAGTGCCTGAAGCAAATGATTAATGATTAATTACAAATTATCTTTTCAATTAATACTAAGAGTTTGGATGACAAGTACTGACCATAGAGCTTAATGTCAAATGAACTACTCCCCAGTTTGATCAAAGTCTCAAACTGAGAATCAGGAGATGATCTCAGGCCTCATTACTCAATATATGTGGTCTGTAGACCAGTGGCAGTGACCTAACTTGTCAACTGTCTAGAAATGCTGAATCTCAGGCCCTACCTCTGACCTCCTGCATCAGAATCTGTATTTTTAGCAAGTTCATCTGTTGTTGAGTTATTCTGTTAACTCATTTGTCTATTAAATTTTGACCAACATTGGCTAGGAGACACTGTAACCATGAATTGCTCTAGCACAGACATTTTTAATTTGGGATCTTTTTAAGCCATGGATTTGCCTTTAGTTTATAAACTCCCTGCAAAATTGAAGGCCAAATTAAATCTGTGTGAGGGTGTGTGCATTTGTGTTGCAACAATAGGTCCACTTTCTAGTGAAAAGGGCTCACAATTTTTCAGCTTTTGAAAATATTGCAAACTATGTAAATAAAGAATCGCTGCTTTAGATTTGCAAGCACTACTACTATGCTGGCTCTGAACTCCAGACTTATAAATGCTATTATAAAATTATAATTGAATTGAATTTTCTCAGTTTCTGTTGCATGTAGGTAAAATGAAATCATTTGTATCTTCTTCAAATGTCGGTTGTGTGTTGCCAAAGCATGTTCTAAAATCACTTATTAGAGCTTTAGGGCCCTAAAATAAGTTCCCAATAAGATATAATACTTTTTTATCAGACAGGGAGTACTATGCAATTTATTGCTCCTCCGTGCATATCCTTTTTATTTATTTCTTAAAATTGGAAGGAAGCTCAGAAATAAATATGGCACTTAGTTAACAAAACTCTCTGATGGTGAAATTTCTGCCACAGATCTGTGGAATAGTTAATTTTGCACAAAGGCAGGAACAACTGAACTGTGCTTGAAGGAAAAGAATGGTCATCAAGGATGGGAAGGTTAAAGGAGGGGTGTAACCCAGAGAACTAAGAACTAAATCACAAACCTAAGGAGGGTTGGGTTCTTTATATCTTCTTGCTGCTCTTTGCTCTAAATCAAGTATAGTACTTGGCTATAGGTGCTTGGTAAATATCTTTTGCCTAACAGACAAATCAATTACTTATTGGATGCCAACTGTGTGGTAATGTGGAATTATAATTAAGAAAGTCTTAAGTCAATCTGTCTGGGTTCCAATTCCAGCCACGTAGAGCTGCATGACTTTTGGTAAATTTCTTATCCTCCCTGTGCCTAGTTGTTTTCCAACAATAAAAAAGTGATAATAATGACACCTAACACATAGGGCTGTTTTGAGGGTTATTTTAGTCAATGCAAACAAGTTCTTAAAACAGTGCCTCGATCATAGCAAAAATTTGATAGTGTCTATTATTACAATGCACCTGACACTTTTCTAGGATGTGGGGAAATGGTGATAAGACAAATGCCATTACAGTCCCAATAGTTCATTTATCTTCTTAGGAGAAAAAAGAACTTCAATAATTAACTTTATAAATATTTACCTTAAATTGGATACATTCTGTGAGTGGGGAAGCCCTAGGTGATTTAGGAGGACCTGTTTAGGGTTGGGAGGTCACGAAGGCTTGTTTGGGGAAGTGAGAGGGGGTGAAGAAGGTTGGGAAATGGAGAGAGATCCAGGACCAGCATCTGCATCCAACCCAGTGGAGGGTGTTGGCCTTTAGTCTAAGAACAATGAGGAATCCAAAAATTTTAATCAAGCATATGAGATCGGGGGGGGGGGGTTAATTTTTAATGTATCACTCCAACAGGCATGTGGAGAATGGGATGAAAGTGAAATAAGAGCAATTGTAGAGAGACAAATTAGGAAGCATTTATAGTAAGACATCAAAAAAGACTTTCTATAGGATGTTGGCAACAAAAGACAGAAGAGGATGATTTGGAGAAATATTTAGCTAAAGTTTGGAGGGCTTGGTGGTTGATGGATTCCTGATTAAATTGTATTGTGCATTTTCTCTTTAAAAAAAGCAATTCTAAAGTTACTTTATTCCTAGGTTTTCCTTTCAGTCTATAGACACATACTTATCTACTCTCACAGGCTTTCCTTTGCCCTGTATTTGACCCTAGAGGTACTCTCATTGATACCTATATGATTCATACTGTATATACCCCTCCTTATAAGACTACTGTTTATTCAGAAGGAAATTCATTTAGGCTTATAAGACAAAGGTTCTGTTCTTCTCTGTTGACAGCTTTAAAAAGCTTTTGAAGTTCTTTGAGGTGTCTGGGGTGGGGCTGGATGAATTCTTTGCTTTCCTTAGAAGGAATACAACATGCAATATATTTTGATGGCTGGGATATACAAACTTCCTTGTTCTCTCCCTCCACCCACTCTTAAATTCTAAGCAGGTGGTGATGGAGAATAACTAACACCATGTGTGTAAAACTTGGCTCTTGTTTGCTCCTGTTGCTGCAAGCAGTGAAGAGCCCAGGTATCCAGGATCCCTAGTTTCTTGCTTTCTACAAAGATTGCAACATAGTTCATCTTAATCCAGGCCTTCCTTTTTATTTCACTCTGGAGGGGGTGGCAGAATAACAACTGTTATTTCCCACCAAAGAAAAGGACTGAAGTTACAGTAACCAGGGGGGCTCAAACCTTTAGATAGATTGTACCATTAAGAGTAATAAAATCGTAATAATGATTGTTATACAGGTTGCCATTTATTGACCACCTACTAAGTGCCTGGAACCACCTTCTGTGTATTATTATTCCCAGTTTCCTAAGAACTAAGGCAATCTATTGTTTATTGGCTCTGACCCTAAAGCAGCACCTCCCCCCTAGCCTCTACAGGGCCCTCCGGCTCTGTTCCACCCTCCCCCAGAATTCCATGCCTCTTGTGTTTCTTTTGTCTATTCTTAAATATTATCTCTTACTCTTTCTTCTCCAGACCATTTTCTTCGGTTCTTTATCCCATTCCTTTGGGCCCTTCTTCTTAAGGTGCCAGAAATCAGAGAAAGGAGGGAGTGTGAATGGCTCTCTTTTCTTTTGTCTAGGGATTGTCTGGGAATATGCTGAAGGAACCCTAGGATGTACCACTGACAGGCCATCTAGCATCTTGGGAAACATAGGAGGGTAACAATGTTTTTCAGACCAAATTACATGAGGCCCTATGAGTGGTACCAACTGGTCATTATGCAGGGTTGTCCATGGCTCAACAATCTGTTTTTACTTTGTTTTCCTTAAGTAAATAAGGTGCAGGCCTTGGGCTCCTGGCCCTCACCCAGACCAGATTTTCACACCCCTGAAGTCTGAGCTGAATTCTGCCATCTCTCCGGCAACACTTAATTGTTCTTAATTATTTCTCCACTGAAGCTGAACCACCCCTCACCCAGGTCACAGCACAGAACATGGCTCATAAGTTTTATGAGCCACCTCATGTATCCCGTCCATGTGTGCAGCCACCTTTACAGACCATGAGCAATCCATCAGGCAGGCAGGCACCCCTGCCCCTGACAGGGTGTGGATGCTCAGAGCAGGAATGGGCTCTTCTTGGTATCAGTGTGTTGATAACCATTGTACTAGGAGGCTGGGTGCTGGGATGGACACTTGAATTTCAAATCTCAAGATTGCTTGTTACTCGAACTTTGAAACAGTCTTTATTTTTCTATCAGACTTGACAAAACTAATGGGGCTTGGGACTTCCTAAGCCCAGTTCTTCCTCTCCTAAGCAGGGAGTTCTCATTCTGAATTTCTAGGGAGAATCTCAGACAGTAGCCTGAGTCTTTATCTGAGCTCTGTGAATACTTGTGAAATAAATGAAAAGTTCAGTATTTCTGGACAGGTTCTTACCAAGGGTCCTTATATGTGGATTTGGCAGAAACTTTTAGGATCCACAGTGTTTTCCCATTGGTCTTGATCAGTATCTGAGATATATTTATTCATCCCTCCGTCTTAAGAATAAAGCTTAGAGAGGGGAGGAGGAAGGTTGCCAGTGATAGGAGCTGAATGATTTGATGCTGAGAATTTGGGCTTTTCTACCTTTCTCCTCTGGATTGACCATGCTGGCATCAGGGAATAGACAGCTGTTATCTGGAAAGGATGCTATTTAAAAGCACAACTGGTGGATATACGTCACCTCAAATAAATTGATTAGAATGGCTAGTTGGCTCAAGTAGGCCCAGATAAGAGTGCTTCCCAAAGAGGGGGACAGTTTCATAGATGTTAATCAAGGTGGCTTTTGGTCCCTGATCCATGCCTTCCTTGTATTTATCACCTGGTACTTAATACTTTCTTCTATTGTTTGCAAGTTATGCTGGCTTCTTTTTAATAGTGTTGAAAATTTTCCATTAAAAATGCATGTATTTAAGTTAAAAATCAAGTAAATACTAAATAATAATTGGCATCTGTGATAACTGAAATGTTAGAAGTCATGAAGGATGGGTACATAAGTGATTGAATTTCAGGAAATGTTGGGATGGAAGATGAGCATTGAATGAGGGCTAATAAAAAGGAAGCCCTAGGAGCTGTAGGTGGTAGGTACCAGGTAGAGGATGTGGATGGGAATGAGATGCAACAGAAAGGTACTGACACCTGCCAGCACAAGGGCATATAAGGGAGTCCACAGGAGACTGATGTCTGCAAGCAGTTCCCTTCTTGTGGAGTAACATTAGTTTCAGAAGGGAGGCAGGCCTGGTGTGGTGGAAGAAATCCCCATTCTCCTGGACACCCAGGTCCCCAGAGAATATGCTTGCAGCAGCCTGGCAACATAGGGCCCTAGGACTTTTAGCTGGCTGCTTCCCCGTCCTCCCCTCTATTCTACCCTTTGTCATTTCCACCAGAGGTGGAGATTTGTCAAGGCCTCAAGTGCTTGAGATAAAATGATTTTGACCCCAAAATTGCTCTTTGCTTCCATGCAGAGTTTGTACTTGGCCCATTGCCACATCCAGAGGCTGGGTGAGCTGTGGCTGGGCCTGAGGAGATCAATGTGAGCTGGACATTGCACAACAAATGATGTCCCTAGATCTTCCTCCACCCCCTTCCACCTCTAGCCAGCCCCTGAGGGTTTCTATGAAGAAATACTCCAACATTTTTACTACATGTGTACTTTTCCTGTTTTATAGTAACAAAACATTTTTTACACTCACAGGACCAGGGAAACTTTATAAAAAATGAAGCATATATTGTTTTGAGCAGATTGAAATGCAGATGAAGTGAATGCAGTTTCCTTTTCTGCAGGTAGTGCACAGTCACACCTGCGGGTACCTATGCTGGGCCTTAGTTTCACCTGGTGCCAGGGAGGGGCTGGCCCTGACTCCCTGCAGGCCCACAGGTTAGACTGTTCTCTGGGGGATGCAGACTGACAGGCGCTATCTTTATGTTCTCCCTTTGCTGTGCTCCAGAGCACCACTGTTTCCCAGAAGGGAGCCTTGGCACATGTCTGGTGCTGCAGTTTTGAGGGCTGCCCCCCAGGGTACGCCTCTTGATCACATGGCTCTGGAAGCCAGGGGCGCCTCTGTTCTTGGTCATGTGGGACTGCTGTAATCTGTGTCACTCAGAGAGGAGCTCATAACCCTGTCCGGCACCCCTATTTTTGTGATTGTTGCCAGGAATAACTACATTTCCTGGCTCTGGTGGCTAGTGGGGCTTACACTTGTGGGTCCCACAAGACTAAAACCAGTAGAGAAAGAGTTCATAAGTATCTACAACCTCCAGGGTACAGCAAGAGGCAACAGATCTAGGTGCTTGGTCTTTCTATGAAGGAGATCTATTAGCTAATTCATGACTGTGGCCAGAGGGGCAGGCTTCTAATTAAACATGCATCTAGGGGCTGACTGTAATCCTTTCTGGAGATTTAGGAGGGTGGGTGCTGTTTTTGTGTTTACTCTCTGCCATGCTCCAGAGCACCAGTGCTGCTGGAGGGGAGCTTTACAAGTGTCTAGCACATGGTTTTTGCAGCAGACACCCAGGGTATATGACATTTGATTGCCTGGCAATGGTTGTCAGAGGGTCATGTGTTCTTGGCTCCCAAGGGACTTGTAATTAGAGAGACTGTTCTTTGCAGGCTGCTGCCCTTTGGCCACTGCATAGACAGTGGACTGAGGCAAACCCACAGTCCTTCTGTAAAGAAGGTCACGTTGGTTATCTTGGAGCTTTGGACTGAGGGGCAGGCTTCAGGTTTGGCACACATCTTGTAGACTATGGAGCTGTTCTTAAGGAAGGCAAACTGTAGATGCCATCTTGGTACTCTCCCTCTGCCTTGCTCTAGCTCACCAGTATCTCCCAGACAGGAGCTTATACACTCATCTGGAGCTGTGAGTCTTGCAATCGCCTGGTTTTGGTTGTCAGTGGGGCTTCTGGACCCTCAGGGCGTAATATATTTGCATACTTTTAAAAGCTGCTGCCTGAGGGTCTGGCATTCAGTCAGCCTGAATCTAGGTACTAAGATCCTCCCCTTTGGAACACTGACAAGACTTGGCACATCCTCAACTATTGGGAGCTAGTAAATAAATAATGGGCAACTTGGACAAGCACAGAGGTTTGAGAGGTGACCAAGAGCTGGGGCAGGGGTGAATGAAAAGATTCATCCCTATGTGATGCCACTCCTTCAAGACTGGAAGAGGTGGCTGTTTCATGTATTGTATAGAAATCAACACAAAGTCAAACAAAATGAAATAGGAATATGTTCCACATGAAAGAACAAAACCTCAGAAAAAAACCTTAATGAAATGGAAATAAGTAATTTACCTGATTAAGAGTTCAAAGTAATGGTCATAAAGATGCTTATTAAAGTGGGGAGAAGAATGAATGAATACAGTGAGAACTTTAAGGGGATGGAAAATATAAGAAAGCACCAACTAGAAGTCATAGAGATGAAGAATACAACTAAACTGAAAAATAGACTAGAGGAGTTTAACAACAGACTAGATGAAGCAGAAGAAAGGATCAGTGAACTCAAAGACAAGACAGGCAAATGCACCCAATTAGAGTAGCAAAAAGAAAAAAGAATGAAAAAAGTGTGAATGAAGCTTGAGGGACTTATAGAACAATATCAAATGGACTGACTTTCACTTAATAGGGCTCTCAAAAGAAGAGACAGGAGCAGAAATCTTATTTGAAGAAATAATGGCTGAAAACTTCCCTAATCTGGGGAAGGAAACAGATACCCAAGATCTAGAAAGCCCAGAGAGTTCCAAAATAAATGAACTCAGAGACTCACACCAAGACACATTGTAATTTGTCAAAAGTTAAAGAAGTGAGAATATTGAAATCAACAAGAGAGACAACTTGTTATGTACAAAGGAATCCCCAGAAGCATATTGGCATATTTTCTTAATACAAAGGTTGGACAAGAGTGGCATGATATATTCAAAGTGCTGAAGGAAAAAAACTTCCAGCAAAGAATACCCAGCACAGTTACCCCTCAGAATTGAAGAAGACATAAAGAGTTTTCCCGACAGGGACCACTAAACTGGCCTTACAAGAAATAGTGAAGGGATTTAAGGCACCTAAATGTGTAGAGCAAATATTAGCAGACCTAAAGGAAATAGACAGTCATACAATAATAGTAGAGGGCTTTAATAACTCACTTACATCAATGAATAGATATCTAGACAGAAAATCAATAAGGAACCTCAGGCTTAAAGGACATGTTAGACCAGATGGACTTAATGGATATTTACAGAACATTCCTTCCAAAAGCAACAGAACACACATTCTTAAGTGCACCTGCAATGTCTTTCAAGATAGACTGTATGTTAGGCCACAAAAACAAGTCTTAATAAATTTAAGAGGATTAAAATATCAAGTATATTTTCCAACCACAATGATACGAAACTAGAAACTAATTACACAAAGAAAATGGGAAAATTCACTAATAGCAGTGGTTAAACAACATGCAACTGAATGGCCAGTGGGTCAAAGAAGAAAAAAGATAACTAAAAAGTTTCTCGAGACAAATGAAAATGGAACTGTAACATACAAAAATTTATGGATGAAGCAAAAGCAGTTATACAAGGGATGTTTGTGGTGACAAATGCCTACCTCAAGAAATAAGTCTCAAATAAACATCTTTACACATTAAGGAACTAGAAAAAGAACAAAGACCAAAGTTAGTAGAAAGGAGGAAATAAGATTAGAGCAGAAATAGAGACCAAAAACACAATAGAAAAGATCAGTGTAGTTAAGAGCTGGCTCTTTGGAACGATGAACAAAACTGACAAACCTTTAGACAGACTAACCAAGAAAAAAAAGGACTCAAATAAAATCAGAAATTAGAGATTATAACTGATACCACAGAAAATCAAAGGATCATATGAGACTGCTTTTAACAATTGTATGACAACAAATTGGACAAACTAAATGAAATGGATAAATTCTTGGAGACCTACAACCTACCAGGACTGAATTGTGAAGAAATAGAAAATATGAACAGATAGATTACTAGCATGGAGATTGAATCAGTAATCAAAACCTTCCCAAAAACAAAAGTACAGGACAAGATGGCTTCATTGGTAAATTCTAACATTCAAAGAATTAAAACCAACCCCTTTCAAACTCTTCCAAAAATGTAGTAGAGGATGGAATGCTTCCAAATGCATTTTATTAAGTCCAGCATTACCCTGATACCAAACCAGACAAAGATGCCACAAAAAAAGAAAATTACTAACCAATATCCCTAATGAACTTAGATGGAAAAATGCTCAGCAAAATATTAGCAAGTGAATTCAACAATATATTAAAAGTATCATGTACCATGACCAAGTGGAATTCATTTCAGGGATGGAAGGATGATTCAACATCTGCAAATCAGTTAATGTGATTCTCCACATTAACAAAATGAAAGATAAAAATCATACAGTCATTTCAATAGATGCAGAAAAGCATATGACAAAATTCAATGCATATTTATGATAAAAACTAAACAACATGAGTATAGAGGGAGGGTACCTCAACATAATGAAGACTGTATATGACAGACCCACAGCTAACATCATACCCAGCAGTGAAGAGCTGAAAGCTTTTCCTTTAAGATCAGGAACAAGACAAGGAAGTCCCTCACCACTTGTATTCAGTGTAGTACTGGAGGTCCTACCCATGGCAGTCAGACAAGATGAAGAGATAAAATCCAATTTGGTAAGACAGAAATTAAATTGTCACTATTTTCAGATGACATGATACATAGAAAACCATAAATATTCCATCAGAAAACTGTTAGAACTAATAAATGCATTCTATTAAGAGGCAGGATACAAAACCAATATACCAATATGCTGTTTTTCTTTACATTAATGAACAAACTGTCAGAGAAATTAAAACAATCCCACTGACAATTACATCAAAGCAACAAAATAAGAATAAATTTAACCAAGCAGATGAAAGAACTGTATATTGAAAACTATAAGACATTAACGAAAGAAACTGAAGAAAACATAAATGGAAACCTATCTCATGCTTATGGATTGGAAGAACTAATATTATTAAACTGCCCATTATACCCAAAGCAATAAGCAGATTCAATGCAATCCCTATCAAAATTTGAATGACATTTTTCCACAGAAATAGAACAATCCTAAAATTTATATGGGAACCATAAAAGATCCCAAATAGCCAAAACAACCTTCAGAAAGAACAAATTGGAGATGTTGCACTCCTTGATTTCAAACTATATTGAAACGTTTTAGGAATTAAAACAATATGGTACTGACACAAAAATAGAAATATATCAATGGAATAGAATAGAGACCAGAAATAAGCCCATGTTTATATGGCCAATTAATTTATGACAGGAGCCAAGAATGTATAATCAAAAAGGACAGTCTCAATAAATGGTATTGGGAAAAATGGAAAGCTACACACAAAGGAATGAAACTGAACCACTATCTCACACATTACATGAAAATTAACTCAATATGGATTAAAGACTTGAACGTAAAACCTGAAACTGTAAAACTCCTAGAAGAAAACAAATGGTAAGCTCCTCAATATAAATCTTGATGATGGTTTTTTAAAATCTGACACTAAAAAGCAGTAAAAGCAAGAATATAAAAAAGGAAAAAAACCAAAACAATCCAATTAAAAACTGGTTAAAAGATCTGAATTGACATTTTTCCAAAGAAGATCTATACCAGGCCAACAGGTACATGAAAAGATGTTCAACATCATTAATCATCAGGGAAGTGCAAATTAAGACCACAATCTGGCTTCCCCTCACACCTGTTAGAATGTCTATTATCAAGACAAAATGAACAAGTGTCAGCAAATATGTGGAGAAAATGGAATCCTTGTGCACTCTTGGTGGGAACATAAATTAGTCCAATCATTATGGAAAAGAGTATGGAGCTTCCTCAGAAAATTGAGAATAGAACTGCCATATGATCCAAGAATTCCACTTTGCATATTTATCTAAAGAAAACAAAAACACTGACTCCAAAAGGTACACACCCTCATGTGTTTAATACAGCAGGATTTATAGGAGCTAAGATCTGGAGACGACCTAAATGTTCATGGATTGATAAATGGATAAAGGAATTGTGGCATATATACACGATGGAATATTATTCAGCCATAAAAAAGAATGAAATCTGTATTTGTGACAACAGGGATGGACCTTGAGGACATTGCTATGTGAAATAATTCAGACAGAGAAAGATAAATACCATGTGATCTTTCTTATATGTGTAATTGAAAAAACAAACAAACCAATCCAAAACAAACCTATCCTCATAAATGAGAACAGAGTGGTGGTTGCAAGAGGTGGGGGTGGGAATTGGTGAGCTGTTTTTGTTTGTTTTAGCTTAAATAAATCAAAGAAAACACTAAAATAGCTCTTTACTCAGCAGCAAATAACCCATCTGCTAGAAATAAGGCCTATTCTAGCTTGCCCCCTTTGTCCTTCCAAATGTCAGTGACAGAGGGAAGGGACTTGGCAGAAGAATGTGTTCTGTTTTGGCAGCAGCATTCAAAAGCCCTGGTTCCCCTGACTATTCAAGCCATGGGAGTGTCCTCTGTCTTTGAGTCCACATGCATCTGTGGGAGTGAGTGTACGATGTGTGGGTGTGTGTTTGTGTAAAAGGTGAAAAAGAATCTTTGCTGGAATAAAGAAAGGAATGCAACAGGGATCAGTTAGACAGCCAACTTGAAGGAGTGGGGGAAGGGAAGACTGCAGCAGACTCCCTTCCAAATCAGTAAATGCAAATTGCAGCAGGAGGCTGACCTTTTACTGTAACCTCATGCCATTAATTATAACCCAGCATATCTCTGGAGGACTCTCATATTGGCCTTGGTTTCCCTCTTCCTCCCTCCTCACCACTGCCCTCCACATCCCACCCTACCAAAAGTCTCAGGTTGCAGGCTGCACTTGGAGCTGAAATGCTTTTAAAAATAATGGGTCTTATAAAGCTAGAATCCATTCCATGCATTTGAACTTTTTTACAAAAGGAATTTTCTTGTGTTGGTGCCTGAGATGGTCTGAGATGGATTTTTGTTCCCCCTAAATTAGCCAAAACTTAGACAAACCATGTCCATAACAAAAAGTAAAACATTCATCAACTGAGACTGGAATTGAATAAAGCTTCCCTCATTCTCCTTTCAGGAAAAGTTTGCAAGCATGTTACATAATTGGGAACCTGGAAAAATATAGTTTAAAGGTAGATCTAAAAGGCAAATCTAATCCAGAGAGTCTATGCATAGTATTAGACAGACTTGGATAATAGGTCTGAGATGAATTTTTAAATTCTGGGCCCTTATTTCTGTTCCAGTTTTTTGTGAGAGTTTATTAGGAAATCAGTATTCACTTTGTATGAGAATCACTGGTTTTTAGCTCAATGGAAAGAATAAAAACTACAGAGAGACATTTTATACAGACGTTTCTGGCTTCATGGGCATGTGACATGCATTTGCTCGGGGCCCTTTGCCTAGAGGAGCCTTGCACTCGGTTTAATGCTCTGCTGTCACCATCCCGAAGCTCTGAATAATCTTAAATACAGGGCTGCGCAGTGTCATTTCGTGCGTCATGTAGCCGTTCCTATTTAGGATCATCGAGAGTAAAGAATATGAGTGGTGGGTGGAGCCAGTGCAAAACTTTGATGCGGTTGATGTCTCCTGGGCCAACTATTTGTGGAAATAGTTGTAATTTTGAATAAAACGAGTATATGCTGACTCTGAGCTTCCCTCAAACACTAAAATTGCACCATTATCTCAGCTGTTTTTTGGTACTTTGAATAATTTACTTAGCATATAGTCACTTGATTTTCCAGTTTACCTTGTCCAAAGCCTTTTAATATTTTTCTATTTTAATTCATTAGTTTTTCCATTACATACACATTTAGTAGGATCAGGATGCTCTTTTAAAATTCCATGGAAATAGAAAGACTTGAACATATAGCCATGACCAAACCAAAGAAGATTTCTCTCTATGGAAAATGAAACATTAAAAAAACAAAAAAAACCCAACAGACCCCCCCCCCCCCAAAACAGTTATTACAACAGCTGGAAAGACCAAAAAATGCATTAATGAAGTACAGCATAATGTTTTAGGGAAGCAGAGGAGGGCACAATCTGATTGGGAGGATGAGGGATGGCAATGAAAGACAGTTAATACCAGCTTACAAAGAAGAAAGCAAAGCACATCCTGGGAACATGGAATGGCTTAGTGGGTATGTCTGAGCAACAGGGGCTGGAGCAAAGCCAGTGGTGTGTGAGATAGTGACGGGAGGGAGAGGACTTTGAAAAGGAGGCTGAGACCCGTTGTGGGGCAGGTAGGCAGGCAGTTCAGAGGCAAATGATAGTGGAACCACGGTAATGGAATAGGAGCAATGCTTATGTAGATCAGCTAGCTTTATTTAGAGAAAAAAATGTATCAGAGGTCCTAGAAGCCCAGCATTGCCAGGTAATTGACATTATGAGCCCAGAGACTACCAGAGAAAGTAGAAATCCCCATAGAGCTAGGGTGCATTCCTTAGCCGTGGGGATCAGTCCTCAGGGTGGTCTTCCTGGGGGGAAGAGAAGGAAGAACCACCTCACAGCCCCTAGGCAATCTTAACATTGATGTTCAATTTAGGACTTTCCCGCAGGTGAACAGACCTTAATAAATGTCCTTAAACATCTCCACCATTGGTCAGCTCTTTCTCTGTATTCTGGAAATAATATTCCACCTTATACAGAAACTTCATGTGAGTGGTCATGACAAGAATATGTAAAAAAAAAAAACATAAAAAATGCTTAAAGTTGGAAAAATTACAATGTTTGAACTATATGTACAATATATTTGTATATAAAACATGAATAGATGGAGAGATGTATTTATGCTGGTAAGAAACATAACAAATTTTTAGCAGTGATATTTTTGCATGCTGAGATTTTTATTTTTGCCTTGATATTAAAAAAAATTGAGATTTGTTGGAAAAGAATACATTACCACTATGGTTAGATTCAAATACCATTTTTTTCCAGGTATGTGTATAGCATTATATCTATCCTCAAAATGAACTACTGTTTCAGTAAGCATTTGATACTGTAGTGTTTCTATCCTGAATTTTCAGAGCCATGTGGTACCATGAGTAGAGAACCGATTATTAGAAAGACCAATAGGTACAATGCTGAGTAATGTGGTGTTACTTGGCTAGTGTAGGAATGTGCCCAGAATTTTTTCTCTTTTTAATATTATTTGTTCTACCTGATAGTTCCATGAAAATAATTCACACAGTATTCTTTGACAGTGGAATTTCAAATTGTAAAAAGTTCCTTCCAAATTTTGGATATTTTAACATTTAACATTGCCCCAGGATTACTTGGAAAAGAATGTGTAGAGTTCTGTTTTTCTTATGCAACATATTCAGGGAGATGAATTACTTTTCCATGCCATGAACTGAAGTAAAAAGAGAGATGCAGTATCAGCAATGATGTGACTACTCATTTGGGGATGTCCCCCTCAACCGGCTCAGATAATTTCCTGTGTTGTGTCTTGGGCCAAAAAGCTATTGAAAGGATATTATTTCAAGAATGCGGTGTCTGCTGTGAGAATGTCAACTATTGACAATATACTTAGCATGCTTATATACTGATTTGGATTTCATCAGATTCACATACTGCTATCTTGATACTCTTAATTGTATTTAATAAGTCGTTTCTAGTTGATTATGTTGAAAAACATGTACATATTGAAAAAAACATGTTGTACTGTTGGTAGTTTAACTTTAAAAAAGTTCTCTGAAACTTATTTTGACATATAATCAAGAATTGTTTACCTTCTGCCCCAGCTGCTTTATCATTCTCTATATATTTACACATATATATTCTGAAT
Organism: Smutsia gigantea; assembly: GCA_032199065.1. Lineage (NCBI taxonomy): Eukaryota > Metazoa > Chordata > Mammalia > Pholidota > Manidae > Smutsia > Smutsia gigantea. Next base: position 30,390 of record JAVSCE010000932.1, read on the forward strand.
TATATTCGGAATGTCCTTAAGAACAAGGGCATTCTCTTACATAATCATAGTGCCATTATAAAATCAGAAAATTTAACATTGACACAATGCTATTTAATTCACAGTCCAAATTCATATGTTGTCAATTGTCTCAATAATATCCTTTATAACAGTTTTTTTCCTGGCCCAGGAATGAGCCCAGAGTCATGCTCTATTTATATCTCTGTAGTCTACTTTAATTTCGAATGGTTATTTAGCCTTTCTTTGTCTCTTTTGACCTTGTCATTTTTTTAAGAGTTCAGGCCAGTTGTTTTGCAGAATGACTTTCAGTTTGGGTGTGTCTGATATTTCCTTATGATTAGATTCAGTTTTTGCTTTTGTGAGAAATACCACAGAAAAGATGTTTTGTCCTTTTCGGCTCATCCTACCAGGATGCACATGACATAAGTTTGTTCCAGTATTGGTGATGTTTGCTTTCATCATCGACTAAGTTGGTATCTACTAAGTTTCTCCACTCTAAAGTCACCCTCTTACCCCTCATAATTAATGAGGAATTTGTGGAGAGATACTCTGAGACAACCATGTAACAGTCTTGGTCCTCATCAAGCTGTCATGCATCCATTGATGACTTTCTAAATCATTCAGCATATCTTTATTGATTGGAATTGTACTGGAAGGAGAGTTTTTCTTCTCTTCCATCTATTCATATATTCATGAATTTATATAAGCGTGGTGTTCAATAAATTTCAGATTTTCAAGTGAGAATTTTATGTGTTCAACCTGATGCTTATGTTGCTGTGCTTTTAGGATTGGAGGCATACCATGCATTTATCTTCACATCCAATTATATTTGCAGTAGTTAAAAAAATACATATATTCTTCACTGGTAAGTTTAAAATTATTGCACTTTTTCACTCACCTAGTGACTCTGTCAGTCTGTCAACAATTTCACTTATCAATATAGAAATCTCTGCCCATTCCTATAACTTACAATGACACTTTTCATTCAGCCTGTGTTGAAACAGCTGCAAGATGGGACCTCTATTTAATCTAGTCTGTATTGAAGGCAATGTGAGTTGTGGATGTAAAAATATGAACAATATTTTTACTGCTCATTCAGATATTTTGTTTTAAGATCTCAGTTCTGTTTTTTTAAACTTAAAATCAATAACCAAGAGCTGAGGGAGGCTAGAAATAAGTTGAACTCATCTGGTAATAAATGCAGAACACCAAGTTCTTTAGTCAATTTACCTGCCCATTTACAGTAGATGGTTTCATTTTTTTTTTTATAAATAGCAGTGGCAAAGATAGAGCATTGTACTTAATTGTTCACCAGAATTGAATGGCTTTGCTTTGAGTTCCATTTACCTTTTGTTCTCATGTCTACAATCTAAGTTATTTAAAAATTTTAGAAGCGTGTAAGATCCATTTTGAAGATTCTGCATGTGGTCTTTAAAGAGATTTCTTCAGAGTGATATCTCTTTGACAGAAGGGTTTATGTATTTAAGAAAACAAGTCAAGGCAAAAATCCTCACACAAAATATGAAGATAATAATAGAGCCTAGCTAATAATTTTATGAGGAATAAATGAAGTATTTGTAAAGCATATCGTTCAGTGCTTGATATGCAGCCATAAAATGTTAGCCATTTATTATTATTACTCTCATTCTTAATGTAATGATTTGCTACACATCTCCATTTCTTTTTTAAAAACAACAAAAGGTGATTTTTATAGTTATTTAAGATGAAATTGATGTAAATAACTGTTGCTTGGATAGTTGAAAGTGTATGGAGTTTTGGTGTTACTCTGTGTATTCCACTGATCTAGCCAGGAAAGGTTAACAAACAAAGGAGCCTACAGTGATTATCCTGAGCGGAAAATGAAGTAAAAGCAGGAGGCGGTCAGAGAATTAGGAGGGGCAGGAGAAGGAGCAGGGTGTCCTCATCGCTGGCCGTAGGTGGTTCTTACTAACTGTACTTACGGGAAATTTGCTCTTAACTGAAGTGCTGTACAAGTTCCTTACAGATTTCTGTGGTACGCTAAGCTCCGTTTAGAGACGGGCTAAAATTAGACTCTCTGGGACTTCTGAGCCTCAGTTTCCACAACTGTTAGGCTGAGAAAACATTTATTTACAGAATTGTTGTCAAGAATATGTACTTGGTACCCATTAGACACTCCAAAACATTCTTTTCAGCCACCCACTGAAAGTCAATAGCCTGGATGGGTTTTCTGACTCACTGCATTTCCTGACACAGCTGATGTCTTAGCTCAACAAAACAGACTCGTTTCGGTGCGTTGGTGGGCTTGGTTGTTGCTCGCCCTGGCTGAAGGCAGTTTGCATGGGAAGCAGTGGCATGTGTCCAGGGAAGGAATGGGAAGGGACAGCGGTGGCATTAGGGAGGAACCTGGATGAGCAGCATGCTAGATTTGGTAGTGGTTTGGCAACAGTCCCTCAAGCAAGGAAAATTCCATTGTTGGGAAGGTCTTTGGAAGATTAAACGATTATCTGTAAGCTTGTTTGTAACAGTAAAATGGGATGAAAAGGAGGTACTAAGATAGGGAGCTGGACAATACAGGAAACATCTTAGAACTGCTGGAGGGAGTTATTGGAGGCAATAAACTAAAGAACAGACTCAAGGAAGAAGAACAGAGATGGAAACCTCTCTGAGAAGAAAGATTTAATATTGGAAATTAATTTAACTGCTCAAGCTAGTCCTTATTGAATTCTTAACAACTGATATTTTAGAGCTTGACAGACATTTTATTTAAGTATCTATATTTTCTAAGTACCCAAGTTTTCTATGAAAGATGCAAGGCTTTCAGTCTCAACATGACAAACAGATCTCACCTATCAGATTTTTTAATGTTAACCTTTTTCTATGGCATGGAAATGTATTTTACAAAAAAAAATCTTTGTATCTGATTTTTGTCAGATTTTTCTATGAAACTAAAATGTAAAAGAATTTTCCGAGAGTGGAAAAATACTGTCCAGATTGTAGAACTTCTTGATGCCTTTTTTTTTTTCTTTCAATGACAAAGTGAAATGTATTGGGGAAAGACTGAGTATATCTTGGGAGCCAGAAGGACTAGATTTTCGTCCTTGGGCTTTTACGAATCAGCTGTGAGACTGTAAATGCTCTCCCTTTTGTAAAATAAGGGTGATGACTACAACGTGGAAGACCCTTTCAGATCTGATCGTTTAAGATCCCATGGCTATGCTCCACCTCAGTGAGGATCCACAGACAAATGTGATAAGCATACTAATATTGGGAGCATGCCAGTTAGAGGCTCTGCTCCCTTTGATGCCTCTTTGTCAACTTGGACATTCTATTTTTATTTTTATTAAGGTATTATTGATATTCACTCTTATGAAGGTCTCACATGAAAAAACAATGTGGTTACTACATTTACCCATATTATCTTGTCCCTCCTATATCCCATTGCAGTCACTGCCCATCAGTATATTAAGATGCCACAGACTCACTGTTTGCCTTCTCTGTGCTACACTGTCTTCCCCATGATTCCCCCCCACACCATGTGTGCCAATCATAATACCCCTCAGTCCCCTTCTCCCTCCCTCCCCACCCGCCCTCCCATACCCCTCCCCTTTGGTAACCTCTAGTCCCTTTTTGGAGTCTGTGAGTCTGTTGCTGTTTTGTTCCTTCAGTTTTGCTTCATTGTTATACTCCATAAATGAGGGAAATCATTTGGTACTTGTCTTTCTCTGCCTGACTTATTTCACTGAGCATAATATCCTCCAGCTCCATCCATATTGTTGCAAATGGCAGGATTTGTTTCCTTTTTATGGCTGAATAGTATTCCATTGTGTATATGTACCACATCTTTATCCATTCATCTACTGATGGACACTTAGTTGCTTCCGTATCTTGGCTATTGTAAATAGTGCTGCAATAAACATAGGGGTGCATATGTCTTTTTGAATCTGAGATATTATATTCTTTGAGCAAATTCCTAGGAGTGGAATTCCCAGGTCAAATGGTATTTCTATTTTTAGTTTTTTGAGGAACCTCCATATTGCTTTCCACAATGGTTAAACTAGCTTACATTCCCACCAGCAGTGTAGGAGGGTTCCCCTTTTTCCACATCCTCACCAGCGTTTGTTGTTCTTGGTCTTTTCGATACTGGCCATCCTAACTGGTGTGAGGTGATATCTCAGAGTGGTTTTAATTTGCATTTCCCTGATAATTAGCGATATGGAGCATCTTTTCATGTGCCTGTTGGCCATCTGAACTTCTTCTTTTAAGAATTGTCTGTTCATATCCTCCACGCATTTTTTAATCGGGTTATTTGCTTTTTGGTTGTTTAAGCATGTGAGTTCTTTATATATTTTGGATGTTAACCCCTTGTCGGATAGGACATTCTATTTAAAAAAAAAATGTTTTGGTGAACAATTATTCTCTAGGTGGTCTTATTTTCCTTTTCAAGTAAATTGACAACTGTAATGCTCACTTTCACACATCTGAAAAATACACTGTGCAGAGTTTAGGGCTCACACACACACCACTCACACACTCACTTGTTCACGCATACTCTTTCTCCATATTCCACTTAAATGCTTTAGGGAAATTGGGAAATTTCATTAGAATGAATCAGAAATGGATGCCTTGGCTTGTCTACTAATTGACAGCTAATCTAAAAATACAGTTTTAAAGCAGCTGTTTTGAAATATACAGTATTTATTGTGATTGATTTTTAAATAAAGGGTATGAAATGCCAACATTGAAAAATAATGAAATCTTCAGAAGGCTTGGGGAATTTAGAGATTATCACTTACAGATATGTACTCAGCATTATGTTACTTTTTCTTTACAACAATATACTACTTTTTAGAATTATCTACTTCGCATTAAATAATTTCAACATTATGGTTTCAAAATAACAAGTGAAGCAACAACATTCTCCATCTTTAGCTTTTGAACATGATTTTTACTCTCCCAATATTAATCGTTCTTCCTTTGCACAATCTGTTAAATAATATGTGTAATGTGGAATGAACTAGCTAGGAGATTCAAAGAGCTGGGTACTGTTTGCACTCTGCCCTATATCTTTGAACAAATCATTTAAATTCTGACTGTCAGCTTTCTTATCTCCAAAATGGTGTGATGGAAGAAGACGATACATATGGTTTCTACTCTTCTGACATCCTATGATTTCATTAGTCTTTGGCAATGGACAAATTGAGCAGAGTTTCATACTCAAAAAGGCAATATAGTCAATATGAAAGGCAATCTGGATAATTTATCTCCACATTGCCTTAATTCTTAATAGCATGGTGGAAATTCTTTTTCCTTTTGGTTTCATTGGGTAAATGCTTGACTTCTATCCAGGACCATTTCACAGCAGAATTTCAAACTTCCATTTCCACATTATCTCATTGTTATTCTACTATGTTAACTGCTAATCCTGGTCTGCAGTCCTCTGTGAATCTAACAGTATTCTGAGTCCATGAACTTATATGGAATTGGCAACAACCTGAAGGATGAACGTGCCCATTCCCTTGTGAGGGTTGGTGTCTGCTTTTAATTGCATGTTAAAAGTGTGTGCCATCTGAGTCCATTCATGGGAGTAGTGTGGATGATTCTGTGACTGCTTTTAAACCAGCTGTTTCTTTTCCTTCATCTCTTTTCAAATCCATGGGGGAATTTCTTGGCACATCAAGTTTATTTCCCGGCTATTCCTGGCATGGGGCAACACTGAAATAGAGTATGCATTCAACTTTCCCAGATGAGGGGAATAAAACTGTATAATAAGAAAACATTGATACTGCTATGAATAATTTTTTATTGTGCTAAAATATGTACACAAGTTTGCCATTTTAGCCATTTTTAGGCATTCAGTTTTGTACACATACTGTTGTACAACCATCACCATCAGCCAGCTCCCGAATTTTTCATCTTCCCAAATTAAACTTTGTGTTCATTAAACAATAACTTCTCACTCCTCCCTCCTCCAAGCCCTGGAAACCAGCATTTTATTTTTTGTGTCTGTGAGTCTGACTACTCTAGGTACCTTGTATAAGTGGAATCATATAGTATTTGTCCTTTTGTGAGTGGCTTATTTCTCTCAGTATAATGTCTTCAAGGTTCATCCATGTTTCCACATGTGTCAGAATTTCATTTTTTTAATGTCTGAATAATATTTTGTATAGATATACCACATTGTGTTTATCCATTTACTTGTTCATGAGTATATGGGTTGATTCTACCCTTTGGCTTTTATAAATAATGCTACTATGAGCATTGTTTTTCAAATATCTGTTCGAGTCTCTGCTTTTAATTCTTTTGGGTACATTCCCAGAAATGGAATTTCTGGATCATATGGTAATTCTATGATTTAAACTTTTGAGGAGCTGCCATACTGTTTTCTATGGAAGTTGTACCACTTTAAATTACTACCAGCAATGTACAGGGGTGTGATTATTTTAATTGTTCCTTTGTTTCCTCTTTCCTTCCACCTCCTCATCATTTACCTCCCCACCCTGCTCCCTCTCAGCCAAAGCTGTCTAATTACTTACCACTGACTTCAAGAAGTTGAGTTTACTTTTTAGCAGAACTCAACAATAAACTTTTTATGAAAATGGTCAGGAAAGAGAACCCCAGGTTTTGAGAAAACTGTGGAATCAATCCACGCCCACTATTATTTTCATGTGCCCAGTCACTTAGCTAGATCTCAGACTGCATTAATACTGCAGACCCAGAGAGATAACAGTTTAAAAAAAGCTTTATTAAGACTATAAGGTAGTTTGTTTTACAACCTGAGTCATTAAGTGAGAGTTATGTCCCTAATGCCTTTCAAAAATCAGTTATCAGTAAGTTTTGGAGTATGTGTTATTCTGGGTGTACTATCTCTGTTTTCTCAACAAGAGTACTTAACTATGTAAGGAAGTCAAACTTTGTGAAAGTGGGAGTACAAGGGAGGGGTTCATGATGACCAACTCCTGTAAAAAAAAACAAAACTCATTCCATCTTACCAAAGTTTTAAGTGATCTCAGGATGTTGGACTTAGAGGGGACTTCAGAGACTGCTCAATCCACTCATTTTAAGAATGTACAAATTGAGACTCAGAATGAGTCTAGAGATAAGAGTTCAAACTTAAGATTCTATACACTAAGTCCAATGTTTTTTTCTGCCAAAATACTCAAATTTGAATTCTTAAGAATTCTTATATCAATTATCCTTCTCTTAATTATATTAATACATGACACCTGAAATGTATGGTTCAATGGTATCTCCAGTGTCTTCCCTTTATAAAGGCATAAATAGAGAAATCAAGGTGGAAAACTACAACTAGTAGTTACACATGCAAAAGTCTATGGAATTTCCTTAAATTATATCAGTGTTAGTCTATATCAGATATTTGATGCTGATAAAGCTGTATCATGGGAACTTTTCTCCAGGAACACTGTACAAATGTAATGATGACTCTAGACTTTGCTTTGCATGAGAACTACAATGAGTGCTAGCCTACAGACAAGCTAGGTCAAAGGGTCAGATTTCTAGAAGATTTTGGGAAAGTTGCAGTGGTATGAAAATAAGAATAGTTTTAGAATGAGGGATTGAGGTAATTAATTTGGTCAGGGTTTTAGGGTAAATTGCTCTTTTAAATGTGATCGATTCCAATAATGAGCTTTTACCTGTGGATTGTGTCTTTAATTCTTGCTTATTTGGAGGAAGCATGATACCCTATTCAATGACTATATTGAATTAGCAATGGTTAGAGCAAGTGGAGAAAGGAAGTGCTTATCTAACTAAAAATTTAAAATAAGAGTGAAATACATTATTGAAAATATTGACAGCTTAATTTAAAAGCCTGTAAGTGATTATAATAAAGCTGGTAATTTTTCCATTCAAAGTCAGCCTTCTCAAGACATAGACATTACTAGTGTTTATTCAGCAATACTAAAAGGAATCACAGAAACCCAGAAGGAATACCTGATGTCTCTAATAATACTAGCTTCAAATACTATCTAGGCTTATTCTTAAGTGGAAAATATTTTAAATAAAAAGATATGCAGGGCATTTGCCTGATACAGCCAATAAAAAAGGTAACTCAAACATGGTTTTATAATCATTTAATGAGAAATAACTGTCTCAACACTACAGTTCATTTGTTTTGTTTCTTTTAGACCTAGGTGATTGTTAGAGAAATCTCCACATATAATGTTTCTTCGACTATGAAAGAGAAATGACAATATTCAATAAAGTTTTCTCATGAGTATGAGTGAATAAATTTAAATCCTTTTTCAGTGTTTTGATAAAAGACGCTAAGAAGCACAAGAAAAGAATCAGTTAAGATTATAACCTGTTTTTCTACCAGGTTTCAGTTTTATATTTTTTCCCTGACTTTTTTGAGTTATTATTGACAAATAAAAATTGTATATATTTTTACATTTTAAAAAGATGTACAATGTGATGATTTAATATATACACTGTGAAAATATTACCACAATCAAGTTAACTAAGACCTCTGTGTCTTTTTTATGCATGTATGGTGTGAACACTTACCATCTATTCCCAGCAAATTTCAGGTACATAATACAGTGTTATCAGCTATAATCAATATGTTATAGATTAGAGTCCCAGACATTCGTCTTGTAACTTAAAGTTTCAGTTTTGTATTTTGTATAATTTATGTAGTCAGGTTTGATGAGTGTGGGTATGTTGAAATTTATGTTTGGTTTAACGCCACCATTTGAGGCATGTTCATTTAACATCATTGATATGGAGAACAACAAGAAAAACAAAATCTCTACTAATTCAAGTTCCTATAGAAGTAGAGAATTATATGCTTGGGAAAGTAGGAAATGTAGACTATATGGTTGACTATATTTTAAGTACTAGGGGAGAAATTAAACTAGAATTATCCTTACCATATTTTTCTCCCCAAATCCTCAAAAAAGGTCAACAAGCATAGAAATGTAAATTTGTCACTTAATATATTTGGTTCATATTACTCTCATATATACAGTTGACATCATTATAGTTCAATAAATACTCCATCTTTATTGATGAGATGATTTCTAGTTTCTGTATCCTTAACCAAACTCGCTGGCCATTTTAAATCTTTCTTTCAAAATTTCTCCTATTGGCTTTTCTAATGTAACACCTTCATATATAGCTGACAGTGACTTTAATTTTCTAAAATTGTATAATTAATAATTTTCCTCCAGTATGCTTTTAAAATTCTACAACATCTTCAATATGGGGAGGCAAAGTAGCATACCTAGTTGTTTTTTTTTCTTTTACTGGATATTACTTTTCCTTGGCACTCTCTTATCTATACTTGGCTAGAGTTCTTGAACTTTCTTAACTGCAGAATCTAAATCTCCAAACTGCTTATTCATTCTCCCAGATTCTTTGTTTTTAATATTGTGTGTTTTTTTTAATTTTACCATGAACCTATTTTTCCTGCTCTGAACTGAAAGCAGTACATTCTTCTCATTATGTAATTTTATTTGGGTTCATACCCTTAAGTGTTCTTTATGCCTTATTTTATAGCATTCTTGTCACATTTTTGTGTTTCCTCTTATCATATATCAGTGTTCACTGTATTCAGAATATACTCACTCTCTAAAAATGAGTTGTTTGGAAAGCAGGAGAGAATCTACTGTTTCTCTCTTGTAAAGTTCTGAAGACTCTATTGAGGCTCGCATTACTAAGAGCTGTTTTAGATTCTTTGAGGATTTTATTTAACCTCATATCATTTATTATGCTTGTCCCCAAGCAGGAAGCCATATAGGAGCACTTACAGAACAGCTGAAATGTTTATTGTAGCAAAACGGGATGATATTCCTTACTCATGGATGGTGTGTCTTGACAAGGAGTGTTTTATTTTTTCTCTTTGCATTTTTCTTCACTGTCAAAATACTTAGTACCAAATGTAGATCTTAGGCTGGAATATAGTAAATTCATATCATGTCTTTTATTTGAGGTCAGGGCTCTCTATAGCTTAAAAGGAAAGTAATATATAGTATTTACCATCAAGTTAAGGCATCTTTTTAGCATTGCTATAAAGCTGAACATTCGCTCATCCATTCATTCAATAAACATGTAGTTTTCCTAGTATGTGAAGGGCTCTACCATAGGCATGGTGATGTAGAGAGATTTAGGATATTGTTCTTGTCCTTAAGAATCTTCATAGTCATGCACAAGTATAGTGCAGTGCAATGGGACCCCCAAATGGTCTATATAAGTTGTCACAAGAGCGTATCTCTGTCCACATATTTTTGCAAAACGCTTCAGAGTATTTTCAACTCACAGGTTCAACTAGGAATTGCTCTGTGGAGCCCCCAGTTTGAAGAATATGATTTATGGTCTTTTAAATTCTTCATTTCAAAGCTCAGCTAAAGCCAGACAGATGTGGGGGTTTGGAGATTGGTCTGTGGGACTGGACACCTGTTAGACAGTAGATGTCCTTAATCCTGCTCATGCCTGTGGCCGTCACAGTTCCCAGCCTTGTGTTGACATTGGCTAGAGTTTTGTGTCTGTGGCAGTTGGGCAGACCCCAAATTGGTGAGGCTTACTTTCAGGGTTTGGGATGATCACAAAGGTGAAGATCTGTCCCTGCAGAAGCCATTAGGGAAGCAGCTAGAAATGCCTGCTTTCCTCCCCTGCCAAGTCCACAATTCCCATTACTCTTGCCACCGTTTAGTTAGGGTGATCCCTCCCCCTGCACTTGGCATCCTTGTTAAGTTCCTGCTGGCCAGGAACTAAATTTTATTGAGGGTCTTCTAGGATGTGGGTTGAGTTTTTATAGATGTGGCAGCTTATGGGTTGGGTTAACCTTTTGTGTTTCAAAGAAAAGCAGCCAGAAAAGGAAAATGGAGTTTTCTTTGAGACAGATGTTTCTGGAACTTTTAAAAAATGAAGCCCTCTAACTACAGGCAGGCAGACCATCATTGCTGGCCTCTTCATCTAAAAGGCTGAATTTTGACTAAATACTTCATTTCACTTTGCTGAGTGATAAGACTAATCAAGTTCGATTTCATCTTCAAATTGAGTACAGAAGATCTCTTAAGAAAACTCTACCCCTATCTCCTCCCCTGCTGGTCATCTCGCTTGCCTTTTTAATTCCAGCGCCAGATAGAGGTTAGTGAGGGACAGTATTATCAGTGAATGGTCTAATCCCATAGAATTACTTAAATTCCAGAGAAAACCAAAGAGAGAAAATATTCGCCCATTTATTTTGGTCAGTAGAGCTATTCTTTGACTCACCTGACTTTATTCTTCTTGCCATTAGGGATTATATGCCTGGAATGTTTGGGAGATTCTGGGATTCAAACTGAAATACTTTTAACTGATATCTTTTCACATTGCCTCAAAAGATAGATATTTTGATGTGTACACAGGTTATAAAGATTGTAAATTTCATTATATAAGGAGACATTCAAAATTACAGTAAGCATGTGTTTTCCTGTGAGCCAAGGGAATCTTCTGGTTATCAAATCCTTTCATGGAAGGTCTGTCATGGGTGTACCCCAGTAGCTAATCTAGATTTCATATGGACAGACTACATTTCTCTGTAATGGAATCATTTTTTCTTTTTTTATTAATTGTTACCATCTACCATTGGGAAATCCTGTTACTTATATAATGGGATTTATCTCACGCCAGGATTCATCTCCATTGTCTTAGCAATATATGGACTGAACCATGTGAAATGGCCAATGTTCAGCAAGTGCAGAACTGGGAAAATGGCAACATCATGTGTATAAAGTTAATACCTCCTGAACTCTGAGCTAGTCTGTGTAGTCTGTCCAGGGTAGTGCCCCGGATGTCACACAGAAGAGTTCTGTATGGCCACCGATGACTCAACATCCTCCCGGATGGTCGAGATGACAGAGGCCTCTCCTAGCTGTACCTTTCCAAGTTATCGCCACCAGTGAGAGTTGCAGACATTTGCGTGCTCATTGGTTTATGTTCAGCCCACAGCTGTTGGGACTCTCTCTCTCCCACTCGCACAGACACATGCATGTGCACACACATACATATTTTGAGAGCAACTGTTAATCCAGTAATAGAGAACAAGAGAGACTGCCCCATAACTTGAAAGGCAGCTTTTTCATAAAGAAGTTAGTACCTAACACATTTATGTAGAGCTGTCCTAGTTCCTTGTATTCATTTCCTTGCTTTCATAGCCATTCCCTTGGCTACACAAAGGCCCAGCCAAAACGTACGAGTTGGTGGATCTGAAGGGAACTGTTTATTATTTTAGACAGGGCCCATCTACCACTCTGGTTCCTGTGTGGTGGTGAGGATGAAAACCGACTATGGGGATGCCTCCATTACTTCAGTGTGAGTAAATGCTGTTAGCAGTTGCAGTTCAGCAAATAATTGGTCCAGTACATAGCAATACATTTTCCCTCCCCATTTATTTCATCAGTTCTTTTCTGTAGTGTGAGCAAGGAGGCTGATGTTTTGACTTTTTTTTGTCACTGATGAGAGCATATGGCCACATGTGGAGGGCCATTTAGGTACTGAGGGAAGACAAGTCCCTAAGTCCCCTTGACTGTATAGCAATGTAAGGACACTTCAGCTTACTTGGGAAGGACCATATGACACATTACTGAGCTTTTCCCTACACATCCCATCTTTTCACATAACAGAAGCAGCACGACAAAGTAGAAAACAACTAGACTTGGCGTCATAAAGTTTCTTTGGGTTCTGATCCTTTTAATTGCCAGTGGCAGAAAGTGAACCATGATTTGCCTCAGTTACTTGACTCATTATGAGGATTAAATGAGAGAATAATAACGTCTAAAATCTGTTGGGCGTCTCCTGCTTTTATATTTTGACTCACTGAATCCTCACTCAACCTTATGGAACAGGTACTCTTATTGCCTCCATTTAACGCATGAGGAATGTGGGGCACAGAGAGTGAGTGACTTGCCCAGAAGCACACAGCTGAAGTGAGGGGACCAGGCTTTGACTCCTGCATGTCTAGCATTAGAGTGAAGAATTTCACTATTCTATTTTGAGTGAATATAGAGTGTATACTACATGGCATACAACAGATATTAACTTGAGGTATGGACTCTAGCTTAACCACTAATAAGAAGAAACTGAACAAAACAAGAAGTAGCTCACCTTCAAGCTTCCCTTAGTTGTCATCTTCCTTGACAAACTACCTGACCTCTTAAAATAATTTTCTCCTCTATCAATTTGAAAAACTGAGGTGCTTTCAAAGGTAGGTCTAAGTCAGAGTGTGAACTTCTAACTCTCAAGTTCATGCCTGAACTGTTATGACTTAGGTAAAGGGTACTTTCAACACTACCCTTCCTGCCTTTGGTGCTCAATTCTCAGATGTTCCTAGTGTCCCTAACCAGTGGCCCTAGACAGTCTAGCTCCGTGAAGGTCCTTTGCATCCTCTTCTCTTTAAAGTCACATTTTCTTGGGAACTGGTCTTCTCACTCATTCTCTCCAACTCTGATGGCTTGCCTACTTGCTTGCTTGCATTGGAATGTGGGGCACAGAGAGTGAGTGACTTGCCCAGAAGCACACAGCTGAAGTGAGGGGACCAGGCTTTGACTCCTGCATTGTTTCAAGGCTACATTACATTGGTTCCTAAGTCAGAGAGTCTAAAATGTAGTGGCAGAACTTAGGTACTTCTAAGGAATTCCTATGAGCTTGTGAGAAGGCTTGTGAGGAGTGGGAAGAACTTTGGAAGCAAAGTTAGGTTCAGATTCTGTCTCTACCACTTCCTAACTCCAAGCCCTGAGGCCGACCATTTGACTTCTCTGACTTTCAATTTCCTTATTGGTAAACAGGGAATCATAAGAATAGTGGTGAAGGGGATTAAGACGTACAAACTTCTGGTTATATAATAAGTCACGGGGATGGAAAGTACAGCATAGGGAATATAGTCAATAATATTGTAATAACTTGGTATGGTGACAGATGGTAACTACATTTATTGTGGTATTTCATAATATATATATAACTGTCAAGTCCCTGTTTTATACCTAAAGCTAATGTAATATGTTGCCTATACTTGAATTAAAAATAAAGAAATAACAGTGGCTCAAGTACACAGAATATTTGTCAGGAGGTAGAAACTGGCCTATGCATGTAGATTATTTCATTTTTTTCATCACAACATCCTATGCTATAGCTCTAATGAAGTGTATTTTTAAATAAAACCAAGGTCAAGCCTGAGCTTTTGAGAGGCTAAATGTATTAAAGTCTGACAGCCTTAAATCTTGGAGCTAGAAATCAAACCTAGGTCTATCTGACTGAGAGGTTACGTTCTTATCTTTTACTGAATACTTATTGCCCCCTTTATGTTATATGCACAAATAAGTTCTTACCATACCTGTAAAATTTAAATGAAATAATGTATATAATGGATCTAGCATAGAGCTAAGTACATTTTTCTTAAGAAATATCACTTGCCTTTCCTCTGCCCCCTTCCCTGAAGGCCCTCCAGTGATGGGAAAATCAGCTTTGGCAAGCAAGATAGGGGAGCTATTTTTGGGTGGGTGAGTGGGGCTGGAGAAGAGGAGAACGTAGAGCTTTTCTACATCTCAAATCAAACCAGGCTGGCAGCTTTCAACTCTGTCTATACATAGGCCTGGCTGGCTGGTCTTGTTGGTTATGTCTGTTTTTAGAATCTCATGTCCCTTTTTGAACCTTGTAACCTGAGAAAGAGTGAACAACTGGAGGAAAAATGAAAAAGACTAATGGATTAAAATATATTTGCAAAAAATTCCTATAGGAATTGGGCTACTTATCTTGGTGAAGAGAAGGCTGGGGGATTCTTTGACTATGTAAAGGATTATATTATTGATAGTGGCAACATGTATTTCTCTAAAGGTGAGAGGTTTGGACATGATTAACATCTAAGTCCTTTCAAAATCTAGAATTCCGCATCTGTGAAAGTGGAGAGTGGAGAGTTAAGATTAGAAGAGAAATTTCAGAATCACAAGGACTTAAGGACAGTGAAAACCTGACACTGAGTTTCCTCGTTCTATGGGCACTTCAGGCATTATAGGTCTTTCCTTCTTCTTGTGATTGCAGCCCAGCTATTTAGGTGGGAAACAGTCATCTATATTGTGTGTTCTGTAATAGAGCTGTTTGAGTCTTTCATTGATGTAAAAAATTCCATGATTGTTTTTCAGATCAAGCCATAAGTTTTCTTTTTTAAAATGTGAATATCTATTTTGTATTCTGTGAAAAACGGTTGCACAGAAATGAACCATTGAAGTCACTTACACCTTAGCATCCATCAGTTTAGTGGCTCTATTCAGCTGAATAAGCATAGGTTTTAGAGAAAATGAAACAAAAGTATTGTTCCAATAGCATTACTTTTGTAAGACTGGAGGAATTACTGTAATAAAGACAACTTGGGCGCCCAAGTGGCATCACAAGGGCAATGGTACCACTCAGGAGAGAAAATAAAAGGAGCTGAGGGGAAGATGGGAGAATACAAAATGGCAATGATGCTTTCTTTTAGTTTATCAGTCATTTAACCAACTGTAACTTTGTACCAAACGCTGAGGCAGATGCTAGAAGCACAAAGGTTAGTAAGACATGGTTCCACACTTGACAAGTATATTAATTAGAGTAGCTAATTGGCTGTTGCAACACAGAGACTAAAACTAAATTTATAAATTTACATATGTATACACACACACACATACATATATAAATATAAAACTGTTCAAATGCAAAAGTATATTTCTTGCTTTTGTAATGGTCTTCGATGGATGCTCCTAGTTAGTGAACAGTTTCTCCAGGTGGTCCTTGAGGGACTAGGTCTCCTTCAAACTTGTGTCTCCACCATCTGCTGTGGCCCCATCTTCAATGACATTCAGCTGGTTGAAGGGGGATGGGAGGACTTCCCTTTTCCTAAAAGTGACTCACCTCATGTTCCGTGGTGACAACCAGTTACATGGCCACAGATGACTGCAGGTGTGGCTAGGAAAAGAATCATTCATGTTCGATTATGAAGAAATGGCAACTGAGTTTTGGTGAATAGATAGCATTCTCTGCTACATAAATGTAGAACAAAAGTGAGGAAAGGAGTTACCGGTGCTCACATCAAGTTCCCTCTTTCTACCATGCCTGTTCTACATTCATAAAAATCCCATAATCCCTGTGCAAGGGCACTGTAATATTTAACTTCCCTGCAGATTTACATATTATACCTTCCTAACCATTGCTCTTCCTTTCTGCCTTCCTCTACCCACCTTGCTTGCATCCCTATGGCTTGGGGTTATTCTTTATCCTACATATCCTCTAGGCCAAGAGTCAGCAAAATGTGGGTCCCTAAGGCCAATCCCAGCTTGCTGCCTATTTTAGTATATCTCAAAATCTAAGAATTGTTTTTATATTTTTAACAGTTTGAAAAAAATTCCAAAGAGCAGTAATATTTCATAACATGTTAAAAGTTGCATGAAATTGGAATTTTAGTGTCCATAAATAAAGTTTTATTAGAACACAGCAGTGCTCCTTTGCTTATGTATTGTCTGTGACTGCTTCTGCCTGTAGCCACAGAGTAAAGTAGTTATAACCCATAAAACCTAAAATATGTACTGCCTGGCCATTACAGATAAAGTTTGCAGACCACCCATCCAGGTCACAAGACAGTAGGGAGTCTCTGTTGTGGACAAAGTTATAATAAATAAGCTGTAAATATGGTAGAAGAGACAAGAAAAGTTAAGACCAGCCTCTAGATCCCTGATACCAATAATTAAGAGACAAAAAAAAGAGAAGATGATCAAAGTTAGGTGAAGAGACTTGTATTATGTCCAAGGCAGGAAAGGAAAAGAGATCAAGAAAAGGGAAAATAAAGGGGGCTGCCAGAAGAAGTTTAGAGGTGGACCCAGCAGCTGGAGCCCACTCCTAGTATTTCATCTATGCTTCTCTAATTCTTTTTTACTGTATATTTGTGTACATGCTTAATCTCCCCAGACTGCATTGTTGTATCTTTTGCAATATCTAGAACAGTGTCTTCTGCTCAATGGCTACTCAGAAAATATTGAGGGGGTGAATGAATAAAAGAAAGGAATTTGGGCTGCTTATTTATATGGCACCTTGGTAAAAATGTGGCAAATGCCTTGGCATGTCCATGATCAGGATTTACCCATCTCTCGCCCTCCAGTCTAGCACCCTTGTACAGGGACCCTGAATAGAGTAATGTGTACATTTCTGTTGGACAAGATCTAGAGCACATGTGCAACTTAGCATGATCCTGATTATGTTCTCTTATATACATAGCAGCTATCTGGCCTCCTAAAATGGTCCAAAGTAGAACAATGCAAATTAATTGTCAGGTTTTTTTTCCTTCCAGCCATGCAAGTTGCTTGGTACAAATATAATTCCTTGGATATTCAGAAGCTGATCAACTTACAGTTTAAAGGATGACCAAACACTCCTTCAGAGGGAAAAGTTATATGCCATAAAAATACTTCATGCCAGATACTGGAGTAGTATAGAAATTGGAGCCTACATAAACACCTTGGTGCTATTCCATTTGGATACATGCCACAAAAAATAACCTAGAATAGTTCTGAAAAAGTGTCAATAAATCATCCATTTAGCCTGACACTGCAATATACTAATTTATTTCTTTTGTAAGCATAAGTGCTCTTCAAAGCCAGGCAACTTTAAAGCCCTAATTTAAAATTTATCCTTGTGTAGTCCTAAAGGATGACTAAAACTAGCTCCAAAAGAGATTTGGGCAGGGGGCTCAACTTTGCTGGACTAAAATAACTGACATTTCATTGATTCCAATGCAGTATCCTTGAACTTAATAGGATTTTGAATCAAAAGGCTTATGCAGTTTCTTCCAACATTATATCTTCCCATGTATGTCCCAGCTGTTTGAGTCATTTTGTCTTCTACCCCCTCATTTTCTTTTTCTCTTCTTCTCTATTGATTTGTCGTCTTTTTTGTTTGAGCCACTGTTTTTCTAACTAGCTAGTTAGTAACCTCAGGATGCATTGCTAAGCCATTTGTCAGTGACCCCAGAATGAAGAGGTTGGTGATCAGCTCACTATAGCGTTATGGTGGGGAGAGGAAAGGGTTCCCTGGGGTGGAAGAAACTTGGAACACACTAGTTTAAACCGAAGGTTTCTTCACTCAAGGCCTTCAACATACTGAAGACCGCCATGCTGCTTGTGGGTTGTGGGCACATACGTAGTGTTCAGTATCAAGCTTCAGAACCTCTTTTGGTGGAAACAGCAATGTCCTGGAGAGCTCACTTCATTAGACTGTGTTCCGTGGGACAGTCCCCTTTTCAGAGCCAGGAGAAAACAAGTGTAAGGACAGAACTCCAACTGGGACAAAATTAATGAAGGTCATTTATTCACAAAATTGCAACAAGAGAACCCATCTCTGGTCACTTTTATTTTAGTAGGTGTACAAAGGTGTTAAGAAGCTATGTTTTTTTTTCTTTTTTTTTATTAAGGTATCATTGATATACACTCTTATGAAGGTTCCACAAGAAAAACAATGGGGTTATTACATTCACCCTTATTATCAAGTCCCCCCAACCCCATACCCTATTGCAGTCACTGTCCATCAGTGTAGTAAGATGCCACAGAGTCCCTATTTGTCTTCTCTGAGCTACACCAAGAAGGTATGTTTTATAGAAATTGGAGAAAAGAAAAAGAAATGCTGAGACAGTCTTTGATTGGCAAGCATTCTATCAGGGCAAGATTTGGGGAGTGGGGAAGACTAATAGCCCTTCCTTTGGCCTCCCATGATTGGCTACAAGGGGCAAATGAGCAGTGCGAGGACATTTCAAAACAGAAAAAGCAAGTGGGATGTCACTAGGGAACTTTACCATCAAACTGTCATACTATTCCTGATGTGAGACAGATGTGTGGCAGGCATCTTAGATGTGACCATGGATGAGAATATTTGACACTGGGTTAAAGTGAAAGGAACATTTCTATGTACCAGGCACTGTGCTAAGTGCTTACATTAACTTCCCATATGTTATTTTACTTCATTTAAGTATGCCAACTTTTGAGGGAGGCATTATTATCATTTCCACTTTATCCACGAAGAAAAAGTTAAGTAACTTCATTTGTGGCAAGGAAATCATGGAATACAATCTCTAATTGCTTTGGCCTGCAATGTCTTCCTAATATACCAATTTTGTCTCCTACTGAATCCTGGAGTTGACATTATTATATCTTCCACAAGTCAGAAACAGTAAACTCCAAAGGAAGGCCAAATTCTGGTCATGATGAAATGTTGAATTAAGAATTATATCAGCTGAGATACTCATCTGGTTTTTGCCCCAGTGAAACCTCTTTTCGGAAGGAGGTTTGTGTGTGTGCTTTGGTTCTAATGACATTGGCTGTTATGGTATTTGATCTAAGTTGTTCTTCAGGCCTTTCAAGGTTCTCAATAAATAATTCAGTGGTGGACTAAGGTAGAGTTTAGAATAAGGAAAAGGAAGTTGTATTCAGGGTTTGACTTTCAAGATTCTTAATGATTGAATTTAACCCAACTTTTATAAACTAGTTTACGTCTTCCCCTCTCTTCCACAGCTCATATCCTCTCTTCAAAAAGACATCTACTTTTACCTTATAGAAAATCCATTCTTGTTTCTGTTCTGTTCCTAACCCTTTCTGTCCTCTCTTTCTTTCTGTATAGCTTTTTCCATCATTCAGACCCAGCCCAAGCCTTTAACAAGGCAATGTGGAGTAGTGGACAGAATGAGGAAAACTCTCCTTTTATAGAGTTGCAGTGTATTTTCAGTTATGGAAGATTCCATATATACATATGTGTGTGTGTGTGTGTGTAGAGTGAATAATGTAATTGTCATCACAGTTGTCAACCAGCTTTAGCATCTATAAACATTTTGCAGATCTCGATTCACCTGTTTGCCCCCCTACCACCTCTCTCCCTCACTCTGCCAGAATAGTGTTGCATAGAAGTAGTTGGAGGAGAAAGTCTTTGCTTCTTCTCAATCTCAGAAGGAAATTGTTCAATATTTTATCATTAAGTAGATTAGTGATAAGTTTTTGTTAATGCTGTTTTTCCAGTTAAGAAAGATTCCTTCTATTTTTAGATTTCTGAGGGTTTTTAATTTTAATGGGTGTTGAATTTTGTCAAGCACTTTTTGTACATCTATTGAGTGATTGTAAGTTTTTTCTATAGTGTGTTAATATTGTGTACTTTATTTTGTTAGTGTAAACTAATATTGCATTCCTGGGACAAACCCTACATAAGCATAATGTATTGCCTTTTAATACATTGCTGGGTTTGACATACTATTTTGTTAAGGATTTTTGTGTATGTGCCATTCTGTTAGTCTTTAGTTCCATCCTCTTGTGCTTTGGTATCAGGGTAACGTTATGGGAAATAGAATGAGGTGGGAAGTGTTCCCCTAAACTTTATTTTTTGAAAGAATTTGTGTAAGATAGGTATTATTTTTTCCTCAGATCTTTCATATAATTTACTCACAAAGCCATGATGACTTGGGATTTTCTATGTAAGAATGTTCTAAAAAATTATTACAAATTCAGGTTCTCTATTACATGTAAGTATATTCATAGATAGATATAAGGCTATTCACATGTACATATTTTTCCTATTTACTACCATTTTTGGAATGTTGTGATTTTCAAGCAAATCATTTTATTTCATCTAAGGTGTCAAATTTATTGGCATAAAGTCATTTTCCTTTGCTCACAAAGCTAGTAGGTGGCAGATGAGCAAAGCAATCCATCTTTGAGCTCATGTCAATGCTTTGTTTACTATTTCATCATATGACACGAGTGATGACTTAATTGGCAAATATCTTTTGATCTCTTTCCATGTACCAAGATTTTTTCTATGCCATGAAAATGAAGATGATTAAGATGATAACTTTGGCTTCAAGGATCCCATAGTCTGGCAGAGGAGATAAATTTACACATATGATATTTTCTTGGTATAAAATATAAATGATATAAATACTGATACAAAGTGATAAGGGCTACCATAAGTTGAATATCCCAGAAGAAGAAGCGATTGATTAACTCTGGAAATGGAGGAATCAGAGAAAGTTTTATAGAGAAGGGAGTATTTACATTGGGCTTTAAAGGAACTACTGAAATATCCCAGGTTAAAAAATACTTACAGGTAGTGAAAATTCGAATGTGTAAAGGAACCAAGGCATGAAAGGACTAGTTGTGCTTAAGGAAGAAGGACAAACCTAGGCCAGTGGAGGTATTCTCTGAGAAAGAGAGTTTAAGAGGTAGGTGGAGGTCAGCTTTTGAAGGGATTGGTCTTACTTGGTTGAAGTTAATATTTGGGAAGCCATTGGGATTCTGAAAGTAGGGAAGGGACATGATCAAGATGTAGAGGTTGGCTAGAACTGGCAGTATTTCTCAAAAATGAGTTTGGAAGCAGATGCATCAGCATCACCTGGGAATGTTTGTTAAACATGCTGATTCCTGAATACAAACCCAGCCCCACTGAACAGACTCATTGGGAGCAGACCAGGGAATGTATACTTTAGGATTCTCAGATGGTTCTTGATGCACACTCAAAGGAATTAGTGTAAAGCTTTGGTTTTCAAACTATTCTTTAGTCCAGGTTCTCCTAGACCTCCTTTAAGCAAAGCATCTCCTTTTCTGTTTTCCATATTGGGCAGCCACATAAGATTTTGGATTAACAAAGGGTTTCCATAGCTAAAATAGTTGGAAAGCCATGGAAATAGAGGTTGGAGAAACTAGTGTTTTGGAAGCTGAGACACTGATTTCTAAGTGCCTGTGAGGAGTAACTGGAGGAATGGAGAAGACAGAGATGGATTCAAATATCACGTCTACAGTAAAATGAGCAGAACTTATAGAGGGGCTGTAGAGACTAAACAGGCACAGGAAGTCTACCAGTAACATTGCTGGTTTAAATCCCTAGGACCCACATTTGTGTATATTTTCCACATTTTGACTCTTGTTAACTCAATAATAGGAGAAAACCACTAAGAATAAACTGTAAAATTCTCATGTATTTCCAAGTTGCCAGTTTATTCACCATAAGCCACTTGCTTAGTGGGTTAATCCTTAAACAGATTCTTTATCATGCAGTATTACCACCTCTCACTATAAGAAACGTAGATTTGCTTTAAAAATAAATGCCTCTCTAATCTAGAGAATGGGCAGGCATGAGCTGGAAGATTATGTCGTTCTGATGATTCAGTGCCAAAAATCTGCTCTTTTCTGGGACGGTGAGCCAAATTTACTGCTCTGTTCTTGAGCAGAAAGAATTCATAACCAAAATAAAATAACAAAAACACTTAAGAGTTCAAAATAAATAATTTAAAAAGCTTGGAAAAGAGACTGTTTTTGCAATCTTCAAGTCTTTTCATTTTGTTTTGTTTCTTTGCCTTTTATTTTTGCAAGAAGTTTAACAGTCGGCTGTACAGCAAGTTGGACCCTTATTACTTTGGTCCATTTACTGCTCAGAGGTTCCTAGCAGCACTAGTCTGATAAAAAAAATAGCAATGACTCACACTGGATCATGACAAATAAGCCATCCCTTCAGAAAACTGAGAAACCACCCATCAGCTAACCTGTTTGAACAGGTGAAGGAACACAAAGCAATGGAGATTCCTCATGCTAAATTAAGTAGGTGGGCTTCTTGCATTAGTGTTAGTGAAATCAACGCAGCCAATGGCAAAAACATCTCAGATCGTGAAAATCTCCATGGCATGTGAGAAGAACTAAGAATCTGTTATTATACATCCTTCCATAAATTACCTTTACCAACACTGTTGATTGAATTTATTATCAAAATATGACTGACTGCAAATACCTAGAGGTTGTCATGGGATTACCTTCACTCTGTTCTTTCAGATTAATTTAAGTGTACCATGAATTTGATCCGAGTACAAGGGCAATCAGGAAATTAAATGTTCCCACATCACAGAAACAGGGTTTGATAAATGCAGTCCCTCCAGATATGCATTTTGAAGGGGAACAAGATAGAACTCTGCTTCTTTTTAGAGATGTGATCTTGGGAAAAGCTCTTGGTTTAGCATTAGTTTCCTCATCTGTGAAATGGAACTAATGCACTCTTTGAAGAATAAAGACATTATAAATCATAGAAAATAAAATACATAGCTTTTATAGGTAATATAAAATATTAACGTTTAACTGAAATGTATATGTGAGTGTGCATGTTTATTAATGCCAGGCTCAGGGTAGCTGGATTGGTGACTTAGAAGTTGAACATAAAGGTTTTTGTTTTTATTCAAGTCTGAAGACAGATCCAGCTATGTTTAATGAAGTCATAATTCCCCAGATCTTCAGTTTTTATAGTTTTTTGTTTTTTTCTTCCATGTAATTTATAGAAAGCTAAATTAGAACAATAATGACTGCCAACAATTGTGAGAGTTTACAATCTGTAAAGAACTTTCATAGACCTTGTCTTTTTGGATCCTCACACACTTTAAGGGGATAATTATATTTCCCAGTTTATAATGTGCATGCTGATGCTCAGAGAGGTAATAACCTGTGTAGGATCATATAACAAGTATTGAGTCCAAGACACTCATATTTTCCCATGCAGTATAAAATGTGTCTCTTCTATACATATATTCAGTATAAATTCTAGGTGACTGTGCAAGTTATCCTCCAAATCGGGACATGTTTGGGAAAAGGAGGTGGTATTAAAAATTATAATAGGGCCAAGGAGAGAAACTAGGATTGTTCTAAGCAAACAGGAACATGGGTCTTTCTTAATGAAATCCAAGTTTCATGAGACTGGTGGGTCTATTGGGAGGCTCAAGGTCTCCCAATGAGTCTCATGTTTAGACTGTCCTTAACATATGTTTCAGAGAAAAGGTTTCCGGGGAAAGGAACATAAATAAAAAGAAAAAGTGTTGACTTTTTGGTCATAGGGCAAAAATGCATGAAATAATTGTTGAATTTCAAATTATGCTATTTCATTATATAAGAAATTTTCTCATTTACTCTCCCACAGATTCCCCGGGATATAATTTGGGTCAACCCTGAAAATGCTCACAAAAGGAAAGAAGAAGAATCATTATATGTTAAGGAGATGACTAATAAATGTATTCAAAGATTCTTTTCTTTTTTTTAATGTAGCAGACAGAATTTTCAGGGCAGCATGAGTTGTTTAGCCAACATACAAGGTTCCAGAGAACCTACAGTGATCTTTAAAGGTTAAAGGCTAGGAGATGATTAAAGATGGCGATGTGAGAGGTGAGACAGAGGCTTCCACCTAAAACCACATGTAATATGAAAATATAATGAATACAACTAATCCTTAAAGAGCAACAGGAAAGAGGGCTGCGCCAAACAGCATACACCTGGAGAAAAGAATAAACCTCATGGAACAGGGTAACGTACCAAAGCTGTGGCTTGGCTGGACCCAAGCTTTTCCCCCATTCCAGCTCACTGGCGGGAGGAAGAGAAACGGAAGAGGGAGGGAGTGGAGGCCTGGGACTGCTGAATATCTTCCTCTGGAGATCTACTCACAAACCTACATTTCATGGTGCTTTCATGGTACTCTCATGATTAGGGGTTGCAAAGCTAAGACAGGCAGAATATCTGGAGAGACTGAGATTCCAGCCACTTGTGGAAAGCAGGGATCCATATCCAGCTGCTCTGGGACAAAAGAAAGGCAGGCAGTCTGAGAGACTTCCTAATAGCAAGAGGGCTGCTAAAGGGGCAAGGATTACACAGAGCTTACTGCTCAGGAGAAAGGACAGGTAGACAAAATTGTCCAGGTGCACTCTGCCCAGCAGGTTGGGAACTTTCTCGATCTTCAGGTGCTCCAGCTCCCTGGCTGGCTACACAACTTGAAGGAGCCCATCCATGATACACAGCCTACTGTGCCTTTCTCCTGGCCAGCCCCACCTGGCTTGCAAACCAGCAAACCCTACCCTGGCATTAGGCCAGCCAGAGGGAAGCCCCATCTGCAGCAACTACAGCAACTACAAACACAAATCATAGAGGCTTATACCTGTGTGCTTTGCCCACTGGTTCTGGCAGTGGAGACAGGCATAGCTGCCGGGAAGCAGGAAACAGCTCTTTCCTCCCTCCAGGCACCAATATTGCTCCCCTGTGACCCCCGACATTGCTTCAGGGGCTGAGCAGCTCCAGAGAGTAGAACTTCTGGGCACTACAGAGCACCGTATACAAATACGAAATGCCAAAGAAACCTAGTTCAAAATAAAATTATGAATACAACCCTGGGAAAGATTCAAATGAAATTAACCTCATGAATCTGCCTGAAAGAGATTTCAAAATAAAAATCATTAACATGCTCATGGAGGTACAGAAAAATATTCAAGAACTCAGGAATGAATTCCAGTCAGAGATCCAATCGTTGAAGAGCACAATGAAGGGTATTAAAAGCAGATTAGATACGGTGGAGGAGATGATAAATGAAATAGAAATTAGAGAAGAGGAATACAAAGAAGCTGAGGCACAGAGAGAAAAAGGATCTCTAAGAATTTAAGAATATTGAGAGAACTGTGTGACCAATCCAAATATAATGATATTCACATTATAGGGGTACCAGAAGAAGAAGAAGAGAGAGAGAAAGGGATAGAAAGTGTCTTTGCAGAGGTAATTGCTGAAAACTTCCCCAATCTGGGGAAGGAGATAGTCTCTCAGGCACAGATCTCCCAACACAAGGGACCCAAGGAAAACAACACCAAGACATATAGTAATTAAAATGGCAAAGATCAAGGATAAGGACAGACTGTTAAAAGCAGCCAGAGAGAGAAATAAGATCACATACAAAGGAAAGCCCATCAGACTTCTCAGCAGAAACCTTAGAGGCCAGAAGGGAGTGGCATGATGTATTTAATGCAATGAAGCAGAAGGGCCTCAAACCAAGGCCACTTTATCCAGCAAGATTATCATTTAAATTTGAAGAAGGGATTAAACAATTTCCAGATAAACAAAAGCTAAGAGAATTTACCTCCCACAAACTCTCTGCAGAGTATTTTGGAGGGACTGCTATAGATGCAAGTGTTCCTAAGGTTTAACAGCTGTCACCAGAGGTAATAAAACCATAGTAAAGAAAGTATAAAAGCTAATTACTAAGCAAATGTGAAATTAAATCAACCATCCCCAAAGTCAATCAAGGGATAGACAGAGTACAGAATATGATACCTATTATATAAAGAATGGAAGAGGAAGAAAAAGGAGGAGAAAAAAAGAACCTTTAGATTGTGTTGTAATAGCATATTAAGTGAGTTAAGTTAGACTCTTAGACAGTAAGGAAGTTAACCTTGAACCTTTGGTAACCATAAATCTAAATCATGCAATGGCAATAAGTACATACCTATTGATAAATGTAAATGGACTGAATGCACCAATCAAAAGACATAGACTCACTGAATGGATAAAAAAACAAGACCCACCTATATGCTGCCTACAAGAGACTCACTTTAAAGCCAAAGACATACACAGACTAAAAGTGAAGGGATGGAAAAAATATTTCATGCAACTAATAGGGAGAAAAGAGCAGGAGTTGCAGTACTTGTATCAGACAAAATAGACTTCAAAACAAAGAAAGTCACAAGAGACAAAGAAGGACATTATATAATGATAAAGGGATCAATCCAACAAGAAGATATAACCATTATAAATATCTATGCACCCAACACAGGAACACCTCCATATATGAAACAAATACTAACAGAATTAAAGGGGAAATTGAATGCAATGCATTCATTTTAGGAGACTTCAACACTCCACTCACTCCAAAGTACAGATTAACCAGACAGAAAATAAGTAAGGACACAGAGGCACTGAACAACACATTAGAACAGATGGACCTAACAGACACCTACAGAACTCTACATCCAAAAGCAGCAGAATACACATTCTTCTCAAGTGCACATGGAAGATTTTCAAGAATAGATCATATACTAGGCCACAAAAGAGCCTCAGTAAATTCCAAAAGACTGAAATTGTACCAACCAGTTTTTCAAACCACAAAGGTATGAAACTAGAAATAAATTATGCAAGTAAAATGAAAAATTCCACAAACACATAGAGGCTTCATAACATGCTCCTTAATAACCAATGGATCAATGAGCAAATAAAAACAGAGATCAAGCAATACATGGAGACAAATGACAACAATAATTCAACATGACAAAATCTGTGGGATGCAGCAAGGCCATGCTAAGAGGAAAGTATTTTACAATACAGGCCTGCCTCAGGAAAGAAAAACAATCCCATGTGAACACTCTAAACTCACAATTAATGAAACTAGAAAAAAGAAGAACAGATGAGGCCCAAAGTCAGTAGAAGGAGGGACATAATAAAGATAAGAGCATAAATAAATAAAATCAAGAAGACTAAAACAATACCAAGATTCAATGAAAGCTAGAGCTGGTTTTTTGAGAATATTAAAAAAATAGATAAACCCCTAGCCAGATTTATCAAGAAAAAAAGAGAGTCTACACACATAAGCAGAATCAGATATGAGAAAGGAAAATTCACAATGAACACCTCAGAAATACAAAGAATTATTAGGGAATACTATCAAAAATTATATGCCAACAAACTGGATAACCTAGAAGAAATGGACAATTTTCTAGATAAATACTACCTTCCAAGGCTGACCCTGAAAGAAACAGATAATCTGAACAGACCAATTACCAGCAACGAAATTGAATTGGTAATAAAAAAAACTACCTAAGAGCAAAACCCCTGTACCAGATGGCTTTACCACTGAATTTTATCAAACATTTAGTGAAGACCTAACACCCATCCTCCTTAAAGTTTTCCAAAGAGTAGAATTTCCAAACTCCAAACTCATTCTATGAGGCCAGCATCACTCTAATACCAAAACCAGGCAAAGACACCACAAACAAAGAAAATTATGGACCAATATCCCTGATGAACATAGATGCAAAAATACTCAACAAAATATTAGCAAACCAAATTAAAAAAATACGTAAAAAATATCATCCATCGTGATCAAGTAGGATTTCTTCCAGGGATGCAAGGATGGTGCAACATTCGAAAATCCATCAACATCATCCACTGCATCAACAAAGAGGACAAAAACCACGTGATCATCTCCATAGATGCTGAAAAAGCATTTGACAAAATCCAACATCCATTCATGATAAAAACTCTCAACAAAATGGATATAGAGGGCAAGTATGTCAACACAGTAAAGGCCATATATGACCAACCCACAGCCAATGTTATACTTTACAGCAAGAAGCTGAAAGCTTTTCCTTTAAGACTGGTAACAAGACAAGGATGCCCACTCTCCCCACTTCTATTCAATATAGTCCTGGAGGTCCTAGCCACGGCAATCAGACAACACAAAGAAATAAAAGGCATCCAGTTTGGCAAGGAAGAATTTAAACTGTCCCTGTTTGCAGATGACATGATATTGTACCTAAAAAACCCTAAAGAATCCATTCCAAAACTACTAGATCTAATATCTGAATTCAGCAAAGTTGCAGGATACAAAATTAATACACAGAAATCTGTTGCATTCTTATACACTAACGATGAACTAGCAGAAAGAGAAATCAGAAAAACAATTCCATTCACAGTTACATCAAAAAGAATAAAATATCTAGGAATAAACTTAACCAAGGAAGTGAAAGACCTATGCTCTGAAAACTACAAGACACTCATGAGAGAAATTAAAGAAGAACCAATAAATGGAAACATCCTGTGCTCATGGATAAGAAGACTTAATATTGTCAAAATGGCCATCCTGCTTAAAGCATTCTACAGATTCAATGCAATTCCTATCAAAATACCAACAGCATTCTTCAATGAACTAGAGCAAATTGTTCTAAAATACATATGGAACCAAAAAAGACCTTGAATAGCCAAAGCAATCCTTAGAAGAAAGAATAAAGTGGGGGGATTATGCTCTGCAACTTCAAGCTCTACTACAAAGCCACAGTAATCAAGACAATTTGGTAATGGCACAAGAACAGAACCATAGACCAATGGAACAGACTAGAGAGCTCTGATATAAACCCAACAATATAAGGTCAATTAATATATGATAAAGGCGCCATGGACATACAATGGGGAAATGACAGCCTCTTCATCAACTGGTGTTGGCAAAACTGGACAGCTACATGCAAAAGAATGAAACTGGATTATAGTTTAACCCCATATGCAAAAGTAAACTCAAAATAGATCAAAGATCTGAATGTAAGTCCTGAAACCATAAAAGTCTTAGAAGACAACATAGGCAAAAATCTCCTGAATATAAGCATGAGCAACTTCTTCCTGAATGCATCTCCTTGAGCAAGGGAAACAAAAGCAAAAATGAACACATGGGACTACATCAAACTAAAAAGTTCTGTACAGCAAAGGACACCATCAACAGAACAAAAAGGCATCCTACAGTATGGGAGAATATATTTGTAAATGACATCTGACAAGGGGTTAACATCTAAAATATATAAAGAACTCATATGTCTCAACAACCAAAAAGCAAATAACCTGATTAAAAAATGGGGAGAGGATATGAAGAGACAGTTCTCCAAAGAAGAAATTCAGATGGGCAGCAGGCACATGAAAAGATGCTCCACCTCACTAATCATCAGGGAAATGCAAATTAAAACCACAAAGAGATATCACCTCACACCAGTAAGAATGGCCAGTATCGGAAAGACTAAGAACAACAAGTGCTGGCGAGGATGCGTAGAAAGGGGAACCCTGTACACTGCTGGTGGGAATGTAAGCTAGTTCAACCATTGTGGAAAGCAATATGGAGGTTTCTCAAGAAACTAAAACTAAAAATATCATTTGACCTGGGAATCCCACTCCTTGGAATTTACCCAAAGACAACAACTTCTCAGATTCAAAAAGACATATGCACCCCTATGTTTATTGCAGCACTATTTACAATAGCCAAGATATGGAAGCAACCTAAGTGTCCAATCAGTAGATGAATGGATAAAGAAGAAGTGGTACATATACACAATGGAATACTATTCAGCCTTAAGAAAGAAACATCCTACCATTTGCAACAACATGGATGGAGCTAGAGGATATTATGCTCAGTGAAATAAGCCAGGCAGAGAAAGACAGTGCCAAATGATTTCCCTCTTTTGTGGAGTATAACAATGAAGCAAAACTGAAGGAACAAAATAGCAGCAGACTCATAGACTCCAAGAAGGGACTAGTGGTTACCAAAGGGGAAGGGTGTGGGAGAGCAGGTGGGGAGGGAGGGGGAAGGGGATTGTGGGGTATTATGTTTAGTACACATGATGTTGGTGGTTCACGGGGAAGACAGTGTAGCACAGAGAAGGCAAACAGTGAATCTGTGGCATCTTACTACACTGAAGGACAGTGAGTGCATTGGATATGGGTGGGGACTTGATAATACGGGTAAATGTAGTAACCACATTCTTTTTTTCATGTGAAACTTTCATAAGAGTGTGTATCAATAATACCTTAATAAAAAATTTAAAAAAAAAGGTTAAAGGCTAACCGCATCTGACTGCTGCCTCTTTTTTTTTTTTTTGCCTATCTTCATTGATAACTGGCCTAAGAAATATGTAAAATCTTTAATATCAGAATTTGTAAGGATTGTGAAGGAACCTTGCCTTAAAATTGTTTTCAATGAGGAAAGGAGCGATGAACTGAAAAGGGATTTCAACCGCCTGGAGATGCCACTAGGGGTTCTACCCCCCACTTCCTCTCTTCTCCTTTCCTCCCTCCATTCTCCCATTCTTTCATCCTTCCTTCTTCTTCCTTTCTTGATATTTTTTTCCCTTTTTCTCCTATAGCTTAGACCTGTACTCCGTATTTACTAGGATTTTAATAGTACTTGCTGTTTGATTACTTTTTTCCTAAATGACTAGTTGACTAACCTTCCAAAAAGTACCCTTCCAGTCCTCAAATTTTTATCGTTCTTCCTATCAAGATGGGCAGAAGAATGGTGTTCAGCACGTTTGATCTCATACTGGTGCTATGAAGCTCCATTACGTGTGTCTGACAGTTACATTGCACCTCATCAAGAAAGATCTTAGGCCCATACCACCTATTGTTATTTCTTGGATATTGGACTGGTCTTCATAAAGATAAAATGGAAATCAATTTATAAAAGGTATCCCAGATGTTCTAGGCCATGGGGTAGGGAAAAGGGAGGAGACTGTTTCTAAATTTAAAAATAAAGAAAAATGGAAAATAAGTAACTGAGAAAGCTTTGTATCACAATTTATCTGTTTCTTTCCTCTTTTAGTGAGTTTAACAGTACATCAAAGGGATCAAACAGATAATACTTCTCATACAGCATCTACTTTGGTTTTTGAATCTTAGCTCCACCACTTCCTACTTGTGTGACATTGGCAGATGACTGACACTCTTAGCAAGATGGGGATAACAAGAATCCTTCTCTCCTGGTGTTATTACTGGGATTAAAATGAGGCCCCCAGAATAGTGGCTGGCCTATGGTAAACACTGGAAACTTGTGGCATTATTTACCATGAGATGGTTGTTCCTCTGATGGTGTTCACACAGTTCTTGGTTGTCTTGTCTTACACCCAGGCAGACTGTCAATGCCTGTAGATATTCTTTTAGATTCTCCCAGGGAACCCCAAATACTTACGCCATGTGCTCACCTGTGCCCACAGGCCTGTAACAAGGGGAAAGAAAAAACCCTCTCCTCAAATGCAAAAGAGGCAACCCTTCAGATTCTCTAAGTCCAAAAAGGACTAAAAAAGCAGTTTTTGACACTGAAAAAGCCAGAGGGTCTAGGTGCTGCCTGGGAGGGAATGCAAAGGTGGAAGGAGAGACAGAAAAAGGCAAGAGCCGCCACAACTCAAAGCAGCAAAGCAAATGTGAACGTCCTCAAACTTTCACCAGCATCTCTGCACCTCAGTTGTTTCATTCACGCAAAGCTTTGAATAACGATGAGAAAGTAATGGTAGCCCATAGGGCATTTTCAGGACAAAGAAGATTCCTAGGGTTGCAAATTTCCTAAGTAACACCTGGAGAAAAGTTGGTACACATGAATGAATATTCCATTGTTGTTTTGAGGATTTCTTTGTAAGTATCTTGCTTCAAGAGTGAAGGGTGATGTCAGGAAAAAACCCCAGCAAATCCTGAGACTTACTGCTC
Organism: Smutsia gigantea; assembly: GCA_032199065.1. Taxonomy (NCBI): domain Eukaryota; kingdom Metazoa; phylum Chordata; class Mammalia; order Pholidota; family Manidae; genus Smutsia; species Smutsia gigantea. The sequence goes on from JAVSCE010000932.1 coordinate 62,432, forward strand.
CAATTAGGCAGAAAGACACGTTACAGCATGAAAGATTGGGTAATATTTCATACCTGTTGTGCTTCAATGTGAACTGTGAGACTAAATGTAGACTACCTTCCTTTAAGCATGAATTCTTACACAATAGCTCAAGACCTTGAATATTTAATTGCATTTTTTTCTTTAAGAAAATTACTTATAAGGAAATGATGAAAAATAATCTCCCTGGAAGAAAAAGTTCATACTTGATGAAAAATAAATCTGGGTAAATTGAGTTATGAAGGATCTATTCCAGTAGGAGCAGAAGCTTTGAAGTCCTTTTCCTGTTCAGGAACAAAAACTCCACTTCCCAGACGATAAATTAACAGCACAATAGGCTTTCGGGTATCATAGGAGCCTGTAGTCAATCTAGGCTTCCAGGTCATTCTGGGTTTAAACCTGACTTACTGTCATTCTCCCTTCAAAGGTCTGTTGAGGAGCTTTTAGAAGCTTTAAGAATTTGTTTCTTTTTGTGAGGAAGAATCTTACTTTTTCAGACCACAGCAACTGGCTGGTTTGTGGGTAAGCTGTGCCTGGGTTCTTTCTAAGAAATGATTGTTGGAATAGGCACCTGTAAGGCCTCACTCACCCTGGTGGCTGGGAGGTAGGATTCTACAATGGCTGTGAGCATGGAATTTGGAATCAGATGACTTGGGTACAAACTCAGCTTTGCCAATCCATTACAGGGTGATCTTGGGAAAATTATTTCATTCTTTAAATCTCAGCTTCCTGGATTGTAGTGAGAATAATACTGCCTAATAGGGTTCCAGTGGGGGTGGGAGAGTGATTAAAACAGAAAAATGCACGTAGGTACATAGCATAATAGGAGCATTCAAGGAGAAAGAATGATTATGGTTAATCCTAAATATCTTGGGATGTAAAATATTTAGGAAGGTTCTTTTGATCAGTAGTTGAACTCAACTACAATCAGAATAGATTTACTCAATATAAACAAATCATGAGGAACTTCTAATGGCCAGGAGCAAGGGAGGAAGGCATTATAAAGATTTTGGGGGGACAGTGCCCTCAAGCCCTTAAGTAGCTTGATCTAGTTGAGATTAGACATGCACTTAAAACACAACAGGACCAAGCAGAAAGTGGCAAGGCTATGAGAAAATGTAGACAAAATGCTCCTGGAATTCAGAGGATGAAGAGATTTTAATCTAGCTGAAGGAAGTCAGGGGAGACTTTTCAGATGCGGGCCCTGTGGACATGCCTCTGTAATCTTAATGTTTTGACAATAGAACTCTTACGTTGCCTTGAAAACTTCAGGTTGATGAGACTCATATTTTGTAGGGCAAAAGCTTTGGACATGCCTGAGAGCATTCAAGTTCAGTGTGTTTTCTCTGATTACAATGACCCAGGACCGTAACATCAGTATCCATTTGAAATGAGATTCAGGCTTGGCTTTCCCCAGCGGACAGTTGGCCATTTGCCCAGTGGTCTGTTCGGTAACATACTTCTATAAACTTCCTTAGTTTGGGAACAAGGGAAGGGCAGTTGGAGAAGAATAAGGGAAACAGTGCTGATTTTTTGTCTGTAGACGCTGCTTTATGGCCTGCTGTCTAGAGAACTTGCTCCTGTTCTCAGGACGTGGTGTCCTGCTTTAGGTGACAACAGAGTGAGCTTTTGTCTTCTGTTTTCTCCTTTCGTGTTCTAATTCTCTCGCCATCTTCTTTCACGTTATTTGCCATTCTATCTACTCCTTTGTCCACTCATTCATCACACATTCATTAAGTTTCTAGTTAGGTATTGTTGGAGGAAAGAAGATGGATAAAACATAATTCCTTGTTCCAATCACCCTAGCAAGAAGGGCCAGGAATAGCTTTCACACAGATATGGAGAGTGGAGTCCCTATAGGAAATGCCTGACAGGCTGGCTTTTCCTCTATTTCTTCTATTTCTAAATGCCTCTACACACTGTTAGGTGCTAAATCTGCCCATGCCTTTGAGTTTATGTGCTGCTTATTCATTTGTTTAGGTCTTCCTTAGGAAGCAGTTATGCTTTTATCTAAAAGCATTTCAAAATTTTCAGTATAAGAAATTATTCTTCTCTAATTGGGTGAAGTTATAAGCTGAAAGGGAAATGACGGTAGTAATGGGGGAAAACCTGGTTGTAAACATATTCTGAAACAACACAGAAGTAAAATTTGGTTGGGTTGTAGAAGGGAAGAATAAGTTCAGCTTTACCCTCTGTTCTCTACTTCCAAAGGCTTCTAACCATGGCTAATTTTATAGGTGGGCCTCTATTTACACGGTATGTTTTGAGAGGATTTGAAGAGTAAAAGAAAGGCCCCAGTCTAAAAATATTTCTCCCTTTGCTTTCTGAAATCTCAAGATAAGCAATTTAATTGTCTTAATTACTGCCTCCTTTGGTCCTATTTTTTTGGAAAATTTCCTCCTCTTAGCAGGATTATAAGAGAAATCCCCAAATCTTGAGGAAACTCTTTTACAGTCACCTTCCTCCAGAACTGAGAAATGGACAAATCAGAGTTCTGCTTTTCATAAATACAATCTGATTCCATTCATTTGACTATGTATAACTAGGAAACTGGAGGTTCTTGAGTACATTCTACTTCTTTTGTTCATACTGTGATGAAAAGTAAATAGAAGAAGGAACACTTAACTGAAGAATACAGAGCTTAAACATGTTCATCTGAAATATCTGGACAACTGGGGTACCAGTGCATTTTCCGGCCTCTGATTATCAGGATAACTGACTCATCTGTCTCCTTCATTCTATGTGTGGGGAGACGGCACTGGATTCTAACAAGGATTGCTATGGTGTTCAAACCACTAATAGAGAGCTCGTCCAGTTTTGCAAGTTGGATTAGTTGACATGAGGCAGAAAGCTAGAATACATTTGCATTCATTGGTTCGATGGAGTTTCTCGCAGAAGTATGTTGTACCACATTATCTCGTCACTACTTTGTAACTGACATATGCCCAATTGCCTTATATACTTTGGAAGCAACTGTCATTTTATCTTGAAGAACAATTAAGTCTTCTGAAGGCTAAATGTTTCCAGGGAAGAAAAAAAAAAGCCAGACTACAGTTTAATTTATTGAAAGTTATTTATAATTTAGTACTTACTGTCCTGAAAATGCCTGTCCCCTTGGAAATATGATTCAGATGCCCTGAACTGAAGAAACATTTTCCTTTTTCCTGTGTAAAATATGAAACAAAAGACAACTGAAAAACACTTCATTAAAACAGTTCCTTTGTCCTTTTGACAATGAAAGTTGAAAAGAGACATGCCAGTTTGGCTACATGGGTGGTCCTCCTCCTATGCTAACCTTAGCCTGACCTCGCAAGAATCACTGAAAGTTATTTGATGGTTCTAGAGATTTAAAAAATATGTGTTGTAAAGCAGTAGTCAAGGTAACTAAGGGATTTCAGAAATGCCACCTATTAAAACGAGGTTCTGAGAGCTGAAGGATCTGCCCAAGAACTTCTGCTCTGCCCAGACCTCAGTGACCACAGGACCTTGCATGGTCCAGGGAGAACCTTCCTCTGGTCGGGCCATGCTCCTTGGTCATGTGGTCCACCCTTTCAAGGTCCTCCCCAGGCTGATTTTGCCATCAGCTGTATGTCATTGGTCTATGTCAGTGTTTGCATGATAGGTATCAAGTGAACTTCAAGTATGTTGCCCATGGGAATATCTCTGACATTTTTTTGGTTTAGGAATTCTAGAACATTCCTCATCAGAATGTCCTGAACTTTTTCAGAGTGCAGCAAAAAGGGAGGTTTGACTATCTAATAGCAACAACAAAAAATTAGGTACTGTGTTCTATGTTTCTTTTCCTTTCTTCTTTCAGTTCATTTTTAATTTCCTAGGACTATCTGAGAACAGTCAAGCTAGTTACCAGGAAAACTGCTTTCTGATCTGTTTTTGCCAGTCAGACAGTTCAGTCCAACAGCTTTGAGAATGGAAAAATGAACCATGTACCTTTGCCTTTGGTTAACATCTCTCTGTTGAATGACATTTGATATTTTACCTCTTATTCTACTAAAATGATACTGTCTAAAACTATGATGTGATAAAAGCCATGTCTTTTTGTGCTACTATAAAATAGCTTTGTCTAGTTCAGCTGTAGAAAAACCAAAAAGAATAAGCAAAAGGATTCTTGTTTTAATGATACATCCTGCTAAGTGGCACATAGGGAACGTGTAGTGATAGTCTCACGATGTCTTAAGAGATGTATCTTCCTTCACTGAACTGTCACAAGATTTAAAAATAAAAATCACTCCACAATCTTCCTGTGAAATGGAGTTACTATAACCTGTACTTCTGAGCACATTGCACACCTTTTGTTATTCAACTTGGTGTGAATCATGCTTACAGAATGTTTGGCAGGGCACTGAATTTAGTTCCCAAATGAGTGTTCAACTTAGATTAATTAAGACTGTTATTTCACAGAGTATAAATGCAACTGCTTATTAAAACATATTTATTGAAGATAAACAATTATGTAATAGAAACCAGCTACAGAATATAATAATATGACTAATGAAAAAGGCAATTGATTACAAATGACATAATTACTGAGGGTTAAAAGCTCTGCTATTCATATGACCTGTTATTCCTTGAGTAGGCTTTAATAAGCATTTTGATCATTATTTAAAATGCAATAACTGACTTACTTCATTGAAACAAAGAGTTTCTTTCCAACTTGGTACACGTGGCTTTAACAGTGCTTATGGGAGGCAAATAGATTTACCCTTGGGATTGAGGAAACACATTGACAAAGAATGTTAATTAAGTGTTACCAATTGTATTTTACTTTAAGAAATGGAGAGAAAAAAACCAAGGTTTTTGATGAGAACCTTTTGCCAATTCTCTCAAATGAGCCCTGCACTTCACAGAGGCACCTCAGTTCGCAGAGAGAACAGTGGACTACCATTTGAATTTTTTGTGACTTGCTCTTTCCTAAGGAATTCCCTAAGAAATCATTTCAGTACCATTGTCACTCCTGAGGGGGTTTACCAGGGATTAGTAGCTTTGTTTGGATTCTGGCATTAAAATGAATATTTTCCCTCAATTTCTCTGTACTTCCTTAGTTTCCACAGTAATGTGATATGCACAGTGGTATTGAGAATGGAGAGATTTAGAGACACAATCACTTATTTATGATCTCAGCTTTAGGCCATGGTAGTAAGGGATATATTATGAAGTTAGAATACCGTGCATAGAATTAGGCTCTTCCCAAGGGTTTGTCGGGGCCCAGAGGTGGGAGCTAGAGGGAGAAAGGCCAAATGTGCTGAAGACAGTTTTCTTTTCTATTTGGTGCCTCACAATCCACTATCAATAAGGATTTTTCAAGAAATACAGCAATTTGCTTCCTGAAGCAAAAGGTTTCCTTTGTTCTCTCAAATCCAGTTGTGAATACTGTTCTCCAACATTTTGGGGTTTCTGGATCATTTCCTAACAGAGGTTCTCTGTTACCTGTTGTTAAATATTATTTGCTGATCTTTTCCTAAAGGATATGTGGGCAGGGTTGACTTCTCTCCAGTGGTGAGGGGGAGCTTTGTTTTTGTTGGGTGTGTCTAGAGAATGTGTGGAGAGCACTTTCATTTAGAGTTGTCTTTCAGATGTAGATAGTCACGATACCTCCACTGCAGTTTGACAAGGTGGATGGAGTGGCCTTGACCTTAAATTTGACCAAATACTTCCAGGAGTCTTAGAATGGTTTCTCATGGATGTTCGTATGCCCACAACTCTGATGTTTGATGGGGGTGTCATTTGGCACAGTTGTGAGATTGATGAGGTAAGGGTGTGTGTGTTTGCGTGCATGTAGCGTCTCTGTGGCCCTATCTACCTGCAGATGTTAACAGCTTCTGTAGGACCAGCTTTCAGGTCACCATGAACTTGCTCTCTCTTGTCCTGCTTACACACATGCCTTGTGTGCATGAGCATATTCATACACTGAATAGATAACTCTTAATTATGTCTAGACTTTCTTCCTCCATACTCAAGTCATAATTTAAAAAATGTATCTGTTTGATGATGTATTCCCTCTGGGATCTGCAAAGGGTAGAAAAATATTGTAGGGGTGTGGTTGAGAGCATTGATTTTGGGTAGAAGTGCTCTGGGATTGAGTCTCTATTCTAATACTTGTAACTTTACTACCTTGGCAAACCTGTTGAAATTCTTTAAACCACTGTTTTTTTGCTGTTGTTTTTTTTTTCCTGCAAGTTCAGAAATGTTTAAAAAAAATCATGTCTACTACTCAGGGTTGTTGTAGAGAATAAATTAGAAGAGTCATGTAATGCACTTATTTAGTGCAGTGTCATCCATATAATAAGTGTCCCATAAATTGTGGAACAATTATTGCTGCTATTATTGAAGGAGAATAAGCTGTCCCATATAACTGCCTAACATAATCAGATCTATATCTGGGTGTGTGATAAGCTAGGTCTGTTGCCTCTATCTCATCAAAGCATCAAGGCTTATAGGATCTATTGTCCTCCCTGACTTCTATACCCAGCTCTGACTTCACAGGTCTAATTCAATTCGTTTTTTCAGCTCTCTTCATGGCCTCTTTCTAGGTGCAATGGATTATAGGGAAATGCTTAACTCTTTTTTGACTTTATCCATATGTGAAAAAAATTTTAACCTTCAAGATTGCCCTTGTTTCATTTGACAAATGTCTCCTTTTGAAAAGTGCAGGAACAGGAAGGAAGGCTGGGCAAAAAGGCGGGAAAGTAAAGAGGCTGGCACCAAAGTTTATTCAGGGTGTCTTATCTTTTAATGTGCAGTGTATTGGTTACAGCTGGTCCCTGGGTACTTAATGAGTGTTAGTTGCCCTGTGGAATGAATAAATGAATGAATACACCTCCAGACTTGCCATGTAATCTCACAAGGGGCAGAGATCGTTGCCCTCTGAAGTGGCTTGTGAGGTTTCCAGCAGACAGGTGTACACCCACGTACTCAGCGTGGCATTGTGATAGCTGAACGTAGGGCCATTCTCATTTTTCTCTGCTCTATAACATCACACCATATAAAGATCATTCCTTTAAAAAACCCTAACCCCCTGGCTTGGTGTCAACATAAGAAGGAGAATGGGAGTTGTTTTGTCTCAGCTTCCTTTTGAAAGGAAGAAAGGTTAAACCTGTGATGAGAAACTTTAGTGGTTCTCTGTGTCCGCTGACAATATTGCCAGCAATTTGGATACATGTGCATTATTCCTGGGAAAGGAATCATAGCTTTGCTCAGAATCTCAGAGGGCCTAGCTACCTTTAAAAGGTCACCTTTGACATTTACAAGCCTTTTACTTGAAGTCATGTAAAAATTAGAAGTCCCCAATTCCAGTGCCATACAAAGGACACCTGCCATTGAGAGTATCTCAACTGCTCAGATTTAAATTTCAGATGTGGGAAGCTACAGAATTATTCTATCAACGTATGTATTTCTTGAAGTATGGTCTATAGGCAAATGTTGAGTCCCAGAACTCATTGGAAGGGTTTTGTGTGAATTAGATAGAAGATGGGTAGCACTTTGGCTAATGTCTCTAGGAGAAAGAAACCAAATTTTGGTGAAAAAGTAATGTTAGAACTATAACAAACCGAATGTGGCTTATGGAATGATGAGACCAACAGCTGGTGTCAACTTGAGAAGCACATTTGTAGTCCACTCACTCTGTGAAGTCTCTTCTGGAGGCATAGTCAGGAACTCTTACTTTAAAAATGTGATATACACTGTTAAGAAACTTCAGGAAATTAAAAGTTATTAGAGGTGGGGGGTGCTTATGATAATTGCACATCAGCAAATGATGATAGGAATAGCTTTTATGTTTCTCAGCTTTCATGCTTGAGCCTCTGGCCATCATTCTGATACTGACAGATGAGAGAACCTGTATTTCACACAAACAATTTTCACAGATTAGCCCAGGTCTATGCTAGGCTTTTAAAAAATATTAGTCTATGTTTTGCAAATGAGCTGCATGAGCACCTGTAAAAACTATTTGTCCCTGAGTGGAAAAAGATATGGCAACTGTGGTTCAGTGAGAGGTGTATAATTTTTGGAATAAGAAAGAGGTAGGGGTTAAATACCAACTTCACTGCTTAGCGGCTGGGTGGAGCTGGGAAAGAGGAAATCACACCAAACCTCAATCACTCCACCTGTAAATCGGGGATATTAATACTTAATTTGGGAGTTGTTGCAAGGCTTGGTGGTTAACGTCTAGCTTCATGAATAGTAGGCGACTAATAAATGGTGACCATTATTACTGTTAACATGAAAAAGAATGTAATTCATTTACATGCCATTAGGCAATAAAGAGGTTCATATAAGTGAATTTCAAGGAATAGAAGCTTTCTTCCCGAAATGTACAACTTCTGGCTACTTTCTAAAATATATATCATAAAACTTCCCCTTCCTTGAGCATACAGGAATGATATATTTTATCTTATGATTCAGTGTCATTTTTTAGAACATCCAAGATAAATTATTATCTTCTGCAATAGGAATATTTGCTTCCAGATCATTTAGGTTCCCAAAAAGTGAGATAAGCAAGAAAAACATAGAGATGGGTGAGTGCCAATAAGACAATCCTTTTTTGGGGGAGGCAGAACCGCTGAGTTGAATAAAAACAGAGAACCCTGGGTTCAAGTTCTACCTTCAGCATTTACTGACTTCACTTTAGTTTTTTGCTCTGTTTTACATATCTCATAGGATCCGTTTAATCAGTAGTTGAAAATCCACTTGGATAACTGAAAAATGGCCTATACAAATGCAGGGGAATATGGTAATTGAGTTTTAAGAAAATTCAGAATATAGGACAAGAAGCAAGCATAAATCAAACACAGTCCCTCTTCCAACTGTATTCCTGTATACCACTTCCAGACCAGCTATTTTTTTTAATTGTTGCATAATTGGCACCTGACATTATGTTAGTTTCAGGTGTTTAACATAATGAATCTATATTTGTATATATTGCAAAATGATCACTACAGTAAATCTAGTCAACGTCCATCATGATACATAGTCAGAGAGTTATTTTCCTTGTGAGGAGAATTTGAAGATGTAGTAACTGTCTAATATGCAATGCAATATTATTAACTAAGGTAGCCATGCTATATTATATGAACATGATTCATTTTATAACAGACCAGCTAGTTCTGAGAGGATTTCAGCTTGGTTTTGAAATGATTATTCTCATAGAAAAGAATCATGTGACTTTTATCTTTAAAAAGGAAAAGGCACACTGTACACAATTAGACACTGGGTAACTCAAACAGATTACTCCTTTTGATGGGACTGTCCTGGGTAATTGGAGGCTCCCTGCTCAACCCCTTTATAATCCATTGCACACTGTGGTCCCCCAGAAAGAGTTGGGGAAGCCTGTTAGGTCACATCTCAGTGTGGTCTGGTACAGCAGTGCTCCAGCTGTGTCCCTCAGCATTGGAGGGTTCCACGGGGATGATTCAGGGCATGTGGTTAGTATGAAAGTCTCCAAGGTGTCCAAGAAGGCAGAACTACCAGAGCCGTCTTTACTTCACTAAGAGTATCTCCACTAGTGTCTGTTGAAATATCAGGATTTTATATGAAATTTCATTTGTAAAGAATGGTTTCTTGGCTTAAAACCATCTGAGACATTAAGTAGAAAGTGCTTTACCTATTAAGCTGTTGCTCTGGAGAAGCTGAGAAAATTACCACAATAAAATGTGAACCCAGTAAGTACATTCACCATCCGTCCTCCTCCTCTTTTCTGCTCAGCTGAGTCCAAACACCAACATCTGAAGAGAGCTGCTCTGATCATTTCTATATTCAAAGGCCTTTCCTCTTTTTCTAATCACCAATTTACATCCTTGTATTGGTCAAGATAGGCTGATGGCTGTAGCAAACAGCTCCAAAGCTCAGTGGCTAATCACATTATAAAGATCATTTCTCCTTTAGACAAAGCCCAGCACCAAACCTTTTGTCAGGTGGCGCTCTCTGTTGGTTATGCTCCTCAATGAGGAGGTTGGGTCCTCCCACCACGGCATCCCCGAGGCCACCTTAGAGGTCTCAGATGGATTTTCTGCCATCCGTAGAACAAGAAGTGACAGTGTGAGGATGTCATTGGCCATTTGAAGAGCTAGATGTGGAATTGGCATACATGACCTCCTCCCACATTCTGTTGGCCATAACCAGTCACATTGTGCCATGTAGGTACAAAGAGAGCCAATGTAGAATTGGAAATAGGAAATAGAGAATTCCTTAGTGGTTAAAGGGAAAAGGAATCATTTTTGAACATATAATATTATCTTTTTTGTACCATTACATTAGCTCACCGTTGTCAACAATCTGTACTGCCTGGGGGTACAGATACCTATGCATCCATCTTAAATCCTCAACTAGGTGCAAGCTCCTAAGGATAGAGGCTATGCTTTATATGCCACTTCTTGTGATCCTTGAATGGCCCGAGTTTATTAGTTTAAATCATTGTAAAAACAGACTCAATGACAATTTCATACCTTCAGAAATGTAGACTCCACCCCTCGTTATTTGCCTGAAAATAGTTATTGGGAAGTGTTACAGCCCCATAGCAGCATCCCTCAATAGGCTTTTATTCAGGGCCCTAGGCTAACGGCAGCCCTGTCATCCCCAGGCCGGCTTTGTGCATTGCGATGCCAAGTAGCAGAAAGATGAACCTGGTGGAGTGTGCATGCACATTTATGGATCAAGCTGGGAAGAAGCACATATTTTTACTCATAGGCCACTGGGAAGAACTCATTGACATGGCCTCAATTCCCTGCAGGGGTCATTGGGAAATTTAGTTTCTAGCTGGGTAGCTGCAAAACAACTCAATTACTATGGAAGAAGGGGATAATGGATATTGGTGATAACTCTGTCTTCCCCACACAGGGAAAGGGAACTTTTGCTCGTTCTAACAATTCTTCAAATTAGACTTTGTCATTCCCTATTTTTGAAGTCAGACACTAATACTTAAAGGTGAAATAAGGTGCCCAGTGGGATACATCTGCTGGATCTTATCACTGAGATTTGCACCCAGTTCTTGCTAGCTCCCAAACCCACTTTTCTTCTTCTATACTTGGCTGTGTCTTGCTCATGGTAGGATCTCAATAAGTATAGCAGGGTGACGCCTTATACCTGTATCACTTTATTCTTCTTGAATCCTCTTTTTGCTTCCCCTGCCCTTTCAAAGGTAGTGATGTGTGAAGAGTGACTTCTGTTGGACATTCAACACAATGCTATTAAGTACTTTTAACATACTACACATTCTGTTAAGGGGAAAACACACGAGTCAGAAATTCAAAGCAGACACTTTCTTGTCTCTTGATGTATTCCATTTTTTTTTTGGTAACCATTTTTTCTCATTATGTTTGGCTGGAAATGCTAACAAATGTCTACTAACGTTCCATCTCTGTGGAGAAACTGATGATAATTTGATGGGAAGGACAGAAAACTCACTTTTCTTCCACCTTGAGGAGTGTGAAATTAACAGGGGGTCCTCAGGGAATGCTGCGGAGGTCATCAAGGCAACAAGGTGTGCCCTCGGTTCTGCAGGTGCCGTCCAGTGGTGTCTCCCTCTGCTCTCTGAAGAGGTGTTTGCCTTTTCTGGGTTCCATTCTGCCACGAAGGTGCCATGGGAAATGCTGTCCTAAGTTATAACTATACCACTTAAGGAGTGGGGATTAATTAAGCAACATTGTGAGTAGTTTACAAGCCCAGGGTACTAATCCTTCAAAGACTTAATGTTTTATAGCTGTACTAATAACCAAGTGAAGAGGGCAAGAGCAGCTCTCTCAACCTTTTCTCTTCTTCCTCCCTTTTTCTTTCTCTCCCCTCTTATCTCCTCTCCTCTCTGTCTTTCACACACATAATTTACAGATCACTCTGTTTAAGAGTCTAAGTAGGCATAAAGATAGCCTTGATTTGGATATAATTCTGTCATTGACTAGTTCTATGTCTTTGACCAATCCACTCAACCTTTCGAAGCCCCATTGTCCTCATATGTAAAAATAGGGATGTCATTTGCACTTATTTCATAGTTATTTTGATAGTGAACTGTATATATAAATATATATTATATCTATCTATATATATAAATTACACTAGATATATAAACTTAATGCATTTGATACATTTTAACCATC
>JAVSCE010000933.1:0-22861 GCA_032199065.1 Smutsia gigantea
AATATAATCTCCCATACTGTAGGATGTCTTTTGGTTCTACTGATGGTGTCCTTTGCTGTACAGAAGCTTTTCAGCTTGATATAGTCCCACTTGTTCATTTTTGCTTTTGTTTCCCTTGCCCGGGGAGATATGTTCATGAAGAAGTCGCTCATATTTATGTCCAAGAGATTTTTGCCTATTTTTTTTCTAAGAGTTTTATGGTTTCATGACTTACATTCAGGTCTTTGATCCATCTTGAGTTTACCTTTGTGTATGGGGTTAGACAGTAGTCTAGTTTCATTCTCTTACATGTAGCTGTCCAGTTTTTCCAACACCAGCTGCTCAAGATGCCGTCATCTCCCCAATGTATATCCAGATTTCCCTTATCAAATATTAATTGACTGTGTATGTTTGGGTTGATGTTTGGATTTTCTATTCTATTCCACTGGTCTTTGGGTCTGTTTTTGTGCCAAATTGTCTTGATTGCTGTGGCTTTGTAGTAGAGCTTGAAGTCAGGGAGTGTAATTCCCCCTGTTTTATTCCTCCTTCTCAGTATTGATTTGGCTATTCGGGGTCTTTTATGGTTCCATATGAATTTTAGAATTATTTGTTCCAGTTCATTGAAGAAACCTGTTGGTAGTTTGGTAGGGATTGTATTGAATCTGTAGATTGCTTATGTAGTATAGCCATTGTGACAATATTTGTTCTTCCTAGCCAAGAACATGGGATGCATGTCCATTTGTTATTGTCCTCTTTAATTTCTCTTAGGAGTGTCTTGTAGTTTTCAGAGTACAGGTCTTTCACTTCCTTTGTTAGGTTTATTCCTAGGTATTTTATTCTTTTTGATGTAATTGTGAATGGAATTGTTTTTCTGATTTCTGTTTCTGTTCATTGTTAGTGTATAGGAAAGCAACAGATTTGTCTGTGTTAATTTTGTATCCTACAACTTTGCTGAATTCAGATATTAGTTCTAGTAGTTTTGGAGTGGAGTCTTTAGGGTTTTTTTATGTACAGTATCATGTCATCTGCAAATAGTGGCAATTTGACTTCTTCTTTACCAATCTGGATGCCTTGTATGTCTTTGTTTTGTCTGATAGCCATTGCTAGGACCTCCAGTACTATGTTGAATAACAGTGGAGAGAGTGGGCATCCCTGTCTTGTTTTGATCTTAGATGAAAAGCTTTTAGCTTCTCACTGTTAAGTATGATGTTAGCTGTGGGTTTGTCATATATGGTCTTTATGATGTTGAGGTACTTGCCGTCTATACCCATTTTGTTGAGAGTTTTAATCATGAATGGACGCTGTATTTTGTCAGATGCTTTTTCAGCATCTATGGAGATGATCATGTGGTTTTTGTTCTTCTTTTTATTGATATGGTGGATGATGTTGATGGATTTTCGAATGTTGTACCATCCTTGCATCCCTGGGATGAATCCCAGATCCTCTTGATGTATTTTTGAAATCAGTTTGCTAATATTATGTTGAGTATTTTTGCATCCATGTTCGTCAGGGATATTGGTGTGTAGTTTTCTTTTTTGGTGAGGTCTTTGCCCGGTTTTGGTATTAGAGTGATACTGGCTTCATAGAATGAGTTTTGAAGTATTCCCTCCTCTTCTATTTTTTGGAAAACTTTAAGGAGAATGGGTGTTATTTCTTCTCTATATGTCTGGTAGAATTCAGAGGTGAATCCATCTGGTCCGGGGGTTTTGTTTTTGGGTAGTACCACTTCAATTTCGTTGCTGTTGATTGGTCTGTTTAGTTTTTCTGTTTCTTGGTTGGTCAGTTTTGGAAGGTTGTATTTTTCTAAGAAGTTGTCCATTTCTTCTAGGTTTTCCAGCTTGCTAGCATATAGATTCTAATAGTATTCTGTTATAATTCTTTGTTCTCCGTCTTGATTTTTCCTTTCTCATTTCTGATTGTGTTTATGTGTGTAGATTCTCCTTTTCTCTTAATGAGTCTGGGCAAGGGTTTATTTATTTTGTTATTTTTTCAAAGGACCAGCTCTTGGTTTCATTGATTTTTCTCTTGTTTTGTTCTTCTCAATTTTATTTATTTCTTCTTTGATCTTTATTATGTCCCTCCTTCTGTTGACTTTGGGCCTCATTTGTTCTTCTTTTTCGAATTTCAGTAATTGTGTCTTTAGACTATTCATTTGGGAATGTTGTTTCTTTAGATAGGCCTTAAGTGCAATATACTTTCCTCTTAGAACTGCCTTTGCTGCGTCCCTCAGAAGCTGTGGCTTTGTGTTGTTGTTGTCATTTGTCTCCATATACTCTTTGATTTCTGTTTTGATTTGTTCATTGACCCACTGATTAATTAGGAGAATGTTGTTAAGTCTCCATGTATTTGTGAGCCTTTTTGTTTTCTTTCTAAAGTTCAATTCTAGTTTAATACCTTTATGATCTGAGAAGTTGGTTGGTAGAATTTCAATATTTTCGAATTTACTGAGGTTCTTTTTGTGGCCTAGTATGTGGTCTATTCTGGAAAATGTTCCATGTGCACTTGAGAAGAAGGTGTATCCTGTTGCTTTTGGGTGTAGAGTTCTGTAGATGTCTGTTAGGTCCATCTGTTCTAGTGTGTTGTTCAGTGCCTCTGTGTCTTTACTTATTTTCTGTCTGGTTGATCTGTCCTTTGGAGTGAGTGGTGTGTTGAAGTCTCCTAAAATGAATGCATTGCTGTCTATTTCCTCCTTTAATTCTGTTAGTATTTGTTTCACATATGCCAGTGCTCCTGTGTTGGGTGCATAGATATTTAAAATGGTTATATCCTCTTGTTGGAGTGACCCCTTTATCATTATGTAATGTCCTTTTTTATCTCTTGCTACTTTCTTCGTTTTGAAGTCTATTTTGTCTGATACAAGTACTGCAACACCTGCTTTTTTCTCCTGTTGTTTGCATGAAATATCTTTTTCCATCCCTTCACTTTTAGTCTGGGGATATCTTTGCATTTAAGGTGAGTTTCTTGTAGGCAGCATATAGGTGGTTCTTGCTTTTTTATCCATTCTGTTACTCTGTGTCTTTTGATTGGTGCATTCAGTGTATTTACATTTAGGGTGATTATCGATAGGTATGTACTTATTGCCATTGCTGGCTTTAGAGTTGTGGTTACCAAAGGTTCAGGGGTTGCTTCTTATCTATCTAACAATCTAACTTAACTTTCTTGTTAAGTTATTGTAAACACCGTCTGATGTTTCTTTATTTCTTTCCCTTCTTATTCTTCCTCCTCCATTCTTTATATACTAGGTGTTTTATTCTTTGCCTTTAGTTAGTGTTTGGATGGTCTGCTTTCTTTGCTATGGTTTTATTTTCTCTGGTGACAGCTTTTTAGCCTTAGGAGTGCTTCCCTCTAGAGCAGTTCCTTTAAGATGTCCTGTAGAGGTGGTTTATGGGAGGCAAATTCTCTCAGCTTTCGCTTGTCTGGAAATTGTTTAATCCCTCTGTCATATTTAAATGATAATCGTGCTGGATACAATATTCTTGGTTCGAGGCCCTTCTGTTTCATTACGTTAAATATGTCATGCCATTCTCTTCTGGCCTGTAAGGTTTCTGTTGAGAAGTCTGATGATAGTCTGATGGGTTTTCCTTTGTAGGTGATCTTTTTTCTCTCTCTAGCTGTCTTTAATACTCTGTCCTTATCTTTGATCTTTGCCATTTTAATTACTATGTGTTTTGGTGTTGTCTTTCTTGGTTCCGTTGTGTTGGGAGATCTGTGGGCTTCCGTGGACTGCGAGACTACATCCTTCCCCAGCATGGGGAGGTTTTCAGCAATTATTTCTTCAAAGACACTTTCTATCCCTTTTTCTCTCTTTTCTTCCTCTGGTACTCCTATAATGCGAATATTGTTCCGTTTGGATTGGTCACACAATTCTCTTAATATTCTTTCATTCCTAGCGATCCTTTTATCTCTCTCTGCCTCAGCTGCTCTGTGTTCCTGTTCTCTGATTTCTATTGCATTAACAGTCTCTTGCATCTCGTCCAGTCTGCTGCTGAGCCCGTCGATGGCTTGTCTCATTTCTGCATTGTCTTTCCTGACTTCCCTCATTTCCTTCCTCAGCTCTTGCATATTTCTCTGTAGATCCTTCAGCATGGTTATGAATTTTATACTGAATTCTTTTTGAGGAAGATTCTGCATTTCCATCCCTTCATGTTCCCTCTCAGGTGTTGTCTGGGTCTGGGTGATTTTTGTCTGTACCATATTCCTCTGTCTTTTCATGTTGATAGGAGTCATTGCTGGTAGGTGCCAAGTGTGCCAGCTGGGCTCTTTAAACTTAAAAAAAAACACAAGAAGAAAAACACACTAGCATAAAAAGGAGTAGAAAGAAAAGAGAAAGAAGAAAGAAAGAAAAGAAAGAAAAAGGAAAGGGAAAAAGAGAAAAAAACAAGCAAAAAAAGAAGGAAGAGAAAGAAAAGAGAGGAAGAAGAAAGAAAGAAAAGAAAGGGAAAGGAAAGGGAAAAAGAAAAAGAAAAAGAAAAAGCCCACCTGGAGTGGATTCTCTAAGTGTGCTGTTGGTGTTGCTGTTGGTCCACTAGTCCACAGTTGTGGCCTTGCCGCTGTTTGTAGCTTTGGCTGGGGCGGGACCGAATGGGAGGCTATTGTTTTCTGTATAAAGTTCCAGTGTGGCTGCTCCCTTCTCTCTGTCACCAGCAAAGAGGTCCGATGTTCCCCAGGACTTCCAGCCTGCAGGGCTGAGCCCGCCAGGGTGATGGTGTTCCCTTGCTGGGCCCCCCTCCTCTCCGAGACCTGTACAAACCGCGTGTGCTCTTCTCTTGTCCCGGGGCATTGGCTGCACAGTCCCGGCACATTGCTGGCTCAAAACCTGCACCTTCTGCCTCTCCAATGTCCAATGCACTGCGCTATGTGTGTCAGCGCTTCCGGCGCTGACCACTGGGCTGGTTGTTTCGCGGACCTGCTCTTCCACTCCCTCCCAGCTCTGAATCCTCTCCTCCCGCCGGCGCACTGGGCTGGGTGAGTGCTCGGGATCCGCCGTGTTGCGGCTCCATATCTTACCCGCCTCGTGGGGTGTCGAGTCCTCTCAGGTGTGGCTGCACGCTGTGCGCTTTCCTGTGTGTTCTGGTCTCTCTTTTATGAATAGTTGTATTTGCTGTATTTTCGTAGATTTATATAATTTCGGGAGGAGATTTCTTCTGCCCTGCTCATGCCGCCATCTTCCCGGAAGCTGCTACTATTGTTTTGTTTTATTTTGCTTTAACTTCATACTTGCTTGTTAAGTATTTGGTCTACTGCTTTTACTGTGGGTTTGTTGTCACAGGGAAAACATATTTTGGCTTAAGAACATTTCCGTATGTAGAATTCCCTTTAACATATCCTGTAAAGGCTGGTTTAGTGGTGGTGAGTTCTTTTAACTTTTGTTTAACATTGAAATTTTAATCTCTCCTTCAATTCTGAATGATAACCTTGCTGGGCAGAGGATTCTTTGTTGAAAGTTCTTCTATTTCAATAGATTAAATATTTAATACCACTCCTTTCTCTCCAGTAAAGTTTCTGCTGAGAAGTCTGCTTATAGACTGATGGGGTTTCCCTTATACATATTTTTTTTGCCTCTCTTTAGCTGTCTTCAATACCCTCTCTTTATTCTTAATTTTTGTCATTTTAATTATCATATGTCTTGGTGTTGTTTTCCTGGGGTTCCTTTTGTTAGGATCTCTGAGCACTTCCAGTATCTAGGTGTCTATTTCTTTCTTCTGATTGGGCAAGTTTTTAGCAATTATTTTTCCAAAGAGTCTTTCTACTCCTTTGTCTCCCTTTTCTCCTCCTGGTACCCCTATTAAGAAAATATTGTTTCATTGGAATTGTCACATTCTTAACATCCTCTCATTTTTAGAGATTCTTTTTCTCTCTGTTCCTCAGCTCTTTTTCCCTGTTCTCTAATTTGCTTCTCATTGATTGTCTCCTCTACATTCCCTCCATTGTATTTTTCATTTCAATTACTATATTCTTCAGCTTTGATTGGCTCTTTTTAACTCTTCTATCTCTTTGTTGACATCCTCCCTATGATCATCAACTGTTTTCTGCATGTTAGTGAGCATATTTGTGACTGTTGCTTTGAAATCTTTATCAAGATTGGTGATATCTCTTTCATTTAGCCTTCTTCTGGGTGTCTTATCATGAACTTTTCTTTCAAATGTTTCCTCAGCCTCCTCATTTTGTTTGGGTATCTGTGTCTCTTCCTTTTTATTATAGATAGATCTGCTATGCCTCCTGGTCTAGAGAGTAGTGGCTTTCTGAAGAAAGCATCTTGTGGTGCCCAGAAGCTCAAGGCCCTTTCCTCAGCAGTGCCTGGTTTTCTTTTATGGTGGAGACACTTTTGCTATTGGCTGTGGGTGGGACTGCCTTCCTTCCTGTCTCCTGGCATTGCCTGATCTTGGTCAGCACTGGCTGACAGCTCACATTTGTGGTTCCTCTGTGGGTCCTTTTTGAGCCCAGTGGTGGTGCTTCTTTGGCGATTGTTGTAGGTGGTTTCTTCCTTTGCCTCTTGGGCATCAATGGCATAGCTCATTGGGGCCAGTGAGGATGGTGCACAGGGGAACATGACACTAGTGAGGAGTAAGGAACGTTTGGAGATAGCTCTTTTCAGTGCATCTGTAATTGGAGTAAGCGTCCAGGAAAGCTGGGAGATCCTTCTGCCTGCCAGGCAGCAAAGTCTGATTGCTGCTGGGCCCAGTGGCCAGGTGGGTGGGCAGGTTTGCAGGAAATTGCCTTGAAGTAAGTCTCCAGTGAGGAGAGTGGAACATTTGGGGAGGGCTGCTGTGAGCTCCTGAGCAGATGGGCTGAGGGAGGGCTGTGGAAGCATTGTCCATTGGCCCTTTCTCTTCTGGACAGAGCTCCCTCTGAGCCCTGTCCCTCTGACACCCATTCTACTGCTGGTAAATCTTTCAAACTGCTGCCTCTGTGTGGGTCTCACTGGACTGTCAGAGTGTGCCTGCTCTCCACAGGCAACAGGACTATCAGCCCCCAAGACTGCTCCAACATTCCCTAGTATCCAATCCCACTAATCACCAAAGCTTAATGCAGTGTGGACTTGTGTTCCCAGAGAAGATCTCTAGGGTTAAGTGTGCAAAATTCTTGAGTACTTATCCCCTACCTGCTTCATTTCTCTCCCTTCCACTTGTGGGCTGGGATGGGGGGAAGGCTTGGGATGGATGGATCAGGTCTCTGTCACTTTACCCTTCTCTGTGTGGTCTTTTCTTTTTCACCAAATGTGTGCATGGTCTGTTCTGCAGTCTTCAGGTCATTGTTTGGATTAGTTGTATTTGCTATCATTGCTTCCTTGGTGTGTATATGGGAGGATGTTTCTGCCCTGCCTTCCTACTTGGCTGTGTTTTCCCATGCTCCTCCCTCAGTTAACTTTTGGTATCTCTAGAATCTATAGTGACTTCCCTTCTTCTGTTCCTGAGATGGGTAAATTCTGTCTTTTTTAAAAATTATGGATCACTGTATTTAGTTTATCTATTTTATTGATTTATTCTAAGAACTAGTATTTATTTTTTGTAAAATAGTTTCATTTACCCCTTTTGTTTGCTTATTACCTATAACTCTTTGCTGTTTTATTTTAGTTATGGCTTTCTTACAGTATAAATATGTAACTTATCACAGTCTACCTTCAAGTGATATAATGCCTCTTCATCTATAGTATATGAGTCTGATAACATTATTATGCCATTTTTCCCTTCCTGATTTTTGTGCTTTTTTTATTAAATATTTTTCTTCCCTATATTACTATTTTTAAGTAGATTTAAATAATAGAAAAAAATTCGTATTTACTTACATAGTTATCTTTCCCAATGCTTTTCATTCCTTTTTGTAGATTCCAATTTCATCTGATGTCATTTTCTTGCAGCTTGAATTTTTAATATTTCTGATAGTGAAGGTTTGCTTGTGATGAATTAAGTTTTGCATGTCTGAAAAAGTCTATTCATTGCTACATCTTCAAAACAGTATGTTTCTTTTTTTATTGAAATAGAGTTGATATACAATATTATACTGGGTCAGGTGTACACATAGTGATTTGACAATTATATACATTAATAAATGCCACATAAGAGTAGTTATCATCATTAACATGCAAATATAATATTATTGACTATCTTCTCTGTTCTGTACTTTCATCCCTGTAACTAATTTATTTTATAATTAGATGTTTGTACCTCTTTATCCCTTTAATGTATTTTACCCATCCTTGAACCACTTTCCCTATGGCAACCGCCAGTCTTTTCTCTGTGTATATGAGTCTATTTCTGTTTTGTTAATTTCTTTTGTTTTTCAGATTCCACATCTAAGTGAAATCACATAGTATTTTTCTTTGTCTGAATTATTTCACTTAACGTCCATCCATCTTGTCACAAGCAAGATTTCATTCTTTTTTATGGGTGAGTTATATCCCATTGTATATATGTAGCACATCTTTATCCATTCGTCTATTGATTGACACTGAGGTTGCTTCTATATCTTGGCTATTGTAAATAATGCTGTGCATGTATCTTCAAATTAGTGATAAAATAGCTTTATTTCACCTCAGTTTTATTTTCTAACAGCTTAATGAAATGTGATAATACATTTCATAACATTTTCTCCTTTACTTCAGTTTTTGACAGATATTGTCACTGGGTGAAGAGTTTTAGTCATTTTTTTTCCCCTTTTAGTACTTTAAAAATGTTCTTCCACTTTTTTCTGGGTTGCATTGCTCCTGACAAGAAATATGCTGTCCTTGTATTTGTTTCCCTGTGAATAATGTATTTTTTTTTCTGGCTCCTTTAGGACTTTTTTTTTTGCCACTGCTTTTAGGAAACTTGATTATATGTACCTTACTGTAATTTTCTTCAGTTTTCTTGAGCTTGGCACTTGTCAGTCTCCTTGGGGATATGGGTTTTTAGTTATCAAATCAGGAAAATTTTTGATTATTATTCCTTCAATTTTTTCTGTCTCTCTTCTCCTAATCTCTTTTTTCTACTTTGGACTCTAATAACATGTATATTAGATTGTTTGAGATTGTCTTGTAGTTCATTGATACTGTTTTATTTTTAATCTTTTAAAATTTGTGTTTCATTTTGGTTAGTATCTATTGCTATGTCTCAAATTCACCAATCTTTTCTTCTGCAGTGTCTAATATGAATCTGCTTTTAATGTCACCCAATATAATTTTTATCTCATTAATTGTAGACTTTTTCTCTAGAGGTGTGGTTTTGTACTTTTGGACCTTTTCCATGTCTGTAGTTAACATGTATGTAATTTAATTTTTACTTCTTGAACATATGGGAAATGGTTAAAATGACTTTGAAGCTCTGGTCTATTAATTATATTATCTCTTAATTTTGGGTCAGCTTCTACTAATTGATTTTTCTCTCCATAATGAGTAATATATCCTTGCTTCTTTCTATGCTAGAAATATTTTGATTGGATGCCAGATATTGTCAATTTTAATGAATTGGGTTTTAAGTATTTAAAAATTTTCTGTATGTATTCTTTTACCCCACAGTTTTATTGAGATATAATTGATCGATAAAATTGTATTATGTTGTCATGTACATGATGATTTGATATATGTATATATTATGAAATGATGTCTCCAGTAAGTTTAATTAATATCCATCACCTCACATTGTTTCAATTTTTTTCTTGTGATGAGTAACTTTACTATCCACAGTTGTACAACATGGGTTTAAACTACACAGGTACACTTATATATGGATTTATTTCAACAAATATATTGGAAAATTTGGAGATTTGTGACAATTTGAAAAAAACAATTTCTTTTATTTTATTGTAAGAATACAGTATACAATACAAACAACATACAAAATACATGTTAATTGACTATGTTATCAGTAAGGCTTCTTGTCAACAGTAGTTTCAGTAAAGTTTTTGGGGAATCAACAGCCATACACAAATTTTTGACTGCATGGTGAACTTTTTTGTGTATTAACCCCCATGTTGTTCAAGGGTCAACTGTGCTCTTTTAGAAACTTCAAATGTATTATGCATATTAACTTTAGTTACCATGCTATTACATCTTCAGAACTTAATTTATCTTATAACTGGACGTTTGACTCGTTTTGACCCCCTTCACCTATTTTTCCCACTCCCCATACCCCATGTCTGGGAACCACCAATCTGTTCTTTATATCTGTGAGTTTGATGTTTTTAGGTGTCACATGTAAGTGAAATCATATAGTATTTGTTTTTCTCTCATTTATTTCACTTTGCTTAATGTTGTCAAGGTCCATCCATGTTGTTATAAATAGCAGGGTTTCCTTCTTTATTATGCCTGTATTATGTATATATATATATATATATATATATATATATATATATATGTTTTTTTATCCATTCGTTTTTTGACAAACACTTAAGTTGTTTCTGTGTCTTCGTTATCATAAATAATGTTGCAGTAAACATTGGTGTGCATATATCTTCTTCAGATAGTAATTTCATTTCCTTAAGATATATACCCACAAGTGGAATTGCTAAATCATATGGTAGTTCTATTTATAATTTTTTGAGGAACCTCTGTACTGTTTACAATAGTGATTGTGCCAATTTATAACCATATGCTAATGAATGAAACTGGATGCTGATTTACAGTGGTTCCCACCAATAGATCACAATGGTTCCCTTTTCCCCACATCCTTGCTAACAATTGTTATCTCATCTTTTGATTAATGGCCATACTGACAGGTGTGAAGTGATATTTCACTGGGGTTTGATTTGCTATTCTCTGATGATTAGTGATGTTGAGCACCTTTTCATGAACCTATTGGCCATCTGTATGTCTTCCTTGGAAAAATGTCTACTCAGATCCTCTATCCATTTTCTTAGATTGCTTTTTTGTTGTTGAGTTATATGAGTTCTTTATATATTTTGACTATTAACACCTTATCAAATATATGATTCAGAAATATTTTCTCTGTAGGTTAACTTTTCATTTTATTGATTGTTTCCTTTGCTGTGCAGATGCCTTTTAGTTTGATGTAGTCCTACTTGTTTTTGTTGCCTTTGCTTTTGATGTAAGATAAAAAAAAATTATTGTTAAGACTAATGTCAAGAAGCTTACCCCCTATGTTTTCTTCCAGAAGTTTTATGGTTTCAGGTGTTATGCTGAAGTCTTTAATCCATTTTGAGTTTGTTTTTGGGTATGGAGTAAGATAGTACTGTAGTTTCATTCTTTGTATGTGGTTATCCAGTTTTCCTAACACCATTTGTTGAAGAAACTGCCCTTTCTGTCCTTTTCCCATTGTATATTCTTGCCTTCTTTGTCATAAATTAATTGGCCACATGAATGTGTTTACTTCTGAGCCCTCTATTTTCTTCCAATGATCTGTTTGCTTTTATGCCAATACCATACTGTTTTGATTACTATAGCTTTATAATATAGTTTTAAATCAGGACGAGTGATGCCTCCAGGTTTGTTCTTCTTTTTCAAGGTTGCTTTGGCTATTCAAGGTCTTTATTTAGTTCTATACAAATTTTAGGATTTTTTTTCTATTTCTGTCAGTGTCATTGGAATTTTGAAAGAGATCACATTGAATATATAGGTTGTTTTGGGTTGTATGGACATTTTAATATTAAGTCTTCCAATTCATGAGCACTGAATATCTTTACATTTATTTGTGTTGTTTTCAATGTCTTTAATCAATGTATTATAATTTTTAATGTACAGGTCTTTAACCTCCTTGGTTAAATTTATGCTGTTTTTTCTTTTTGATGTAATTGTGAATCAAATTGTTTTCCTAATTTTTCTTTTTGATAGTTCATTATTAGTGTACAGAAATGCAACAGACTTTTATATATTGATTTTGTATACTGCAACTTCACTGAATTCAATTTTTAGTTTTAAGTTTTTTTTTTCTGGTGGAGCTTATGAGGTTTTCTATATATCATATACTTTCATCTGCAAATCGAGACAGTGTCACTTCTTCATTTCCAATTTTATGTCTTTTGTTTCTTTTTATTGCCTAGTTCATCTGCCTGAGATTTCCAGTACTATGTTGAATAAAATTTGCTGGTGTGGGAATCCTTTTTATTTTTTTTGGTTTCTGGTATAGAGGAAAGTCTTTCAGATTTTCACTGTTCAGTATGATCTTAGCTGTGGGCTTGTCGTATTTGGCCATTATTATGTTAAAGTACATTACCCCTATACCTAGTTTATTGAGAGTTTTTATCATGAATAGTTAAATTTTTTCAAAATGCTTTTTCTTCATTTATTTTCTATTAATTATATTCTTGAGGTAGTGTTCTGGAACATAACTTCATTACTTTTAAACAGTGTGATCTCTGGATTTTGCTTTTAAGTTTTGTTAGTTGGGTGAAGAGGAGTCTTTTAGCCTACTGAGGTAGAAGTTTTCTTAGTATCTGATGTTCTTTTCAATTGTGAGATTTTCCATTATGCTTGATGGGAGCTGGCACTATTCCTCGCCCTCTTTGATTTCTGAAGATTGTTTCCTTTAATCCTTTAAGGTATTTCCTTCCCCATCCTTGAGTAGTTTCCTCATACATACACGCTATGCTAGCAGTACTCAGCTGAAGACTTGCAGGGAATACTCTACAGATGCCAGGTGTTCTTTATGCAACTTTCTCCTTTCTAGTACTGCATTCTGTTAAATCAAGCTTCCGTGGCCTTTGTGGATTCCCAGCTTAGTCTTTTAACCTCAGGTAGACTTAAAAGTTCCATCTGGATTTGCCCTCTTTGCTCTGAAGCCTGGAATCATTCTCTATGCAATAATATTGCATAATTATTTTACCTAGTTTGTTTCTCATCTCCCTGGGATCATGGTCTTTCCTCACCTGATGTTTAGTGTCTTGAGAACTGGTGTTTCGTATTTTTATTCACTTGTTTGTTTGTTTATTATTTATTTATATATTTATAGTTGTTTCAGATGGAAGTCTAATTTGAACACTGTTACTCCATCTTGGGTATAAGCAGAAGTCCAGCACTACCATTTTGAAGACACTATTCTCAGTTTCAAAATTTCCTTCTATGATACTGGAAATAGTAATAGTGTACAATAGTATATAATAATAGGTAACATGAAGTCCCTTCTTGTGGGGAGACTTATGAAAACTAAATCAAATAATATATGTTAAGCTACTTGAATGATGCCTGGTTATATGATAAGCACTATAAATTTAGATATTATATTCCTATATAATGACCAGTATCCCTTCCATAAAGTAAGTGCCAAGTAAATATTTGTGAACTGAATCAATCATATCCTTCATTCTGTATTTGGGATAGTTAATACCCATTCACTTATATGCTATTGTTTTTGTTTTTCCTCTTGATGGAAGTTTTTCAGTTCCTCAGTAAGCCAAATATCCTTCTCGTTCAGTTTTTATTGATGTTTAAAATTCATATCTTTATTGAATATGAATTTTTATTTGGTTTCACAAATTGTATTGCTTTTAGTGAGTTTTAGGGCACATAAGTCCATTTTTACTTACATTAATTAGCCTTCTTTTCAATTGTTTTTATTCAGCAATCTTTTAGTGTAGCAAAATGGTCTAGGACATAGTTGATCCAAATTATCTAGGTTCAAATCATGACTTTCCCAGTTACTTCATATGAGACTAGAACAGATTACTGAACGTCTCTATTTTCCAGGATCTGATAAAATGGGGACAATAGTATTATTTACCTCAAAGGGTTGTGAAGATTAAATGAATTAATATATGTAAGGCTTTTAGAATAATGCTTGGCAATGGTGTTATAAAACATTAGATCCTGTCATAATTATTTTTCATTATTGCGTCTTAAGAGAAATCTTCTAGACTGTCCAGATTCTTCTCTTGCCTCACCCATCACAACTTGATACTTGTTTGTCATTTTGAATATGTTTCTTTACTCCATCATACCTTCTACCTATTTATCTATCTTATTTGTCCCCTATGTATTTTGTCTCTCAGCACCAGATATAAATTCCATGAGAGTATGTTTCTTTTTTATTTTGTTCTTCACTTCAACCCCAACAATGTCTGGCATCGTTGTTAAATGCATTAGTATATAATATGTACGAGGCATCTTACTCATAGCTTTAATTTGCTCTTGCATTTCCTACTTATCATTGCACATATAAATTAAAATAGTACTTTATTAAATACACCATGTTTTTAAGATCTTTTTATTTTATCAATATAATATCCTTTCCTAAGACCTACAATATTGCTATATTCAGGGAATTTAGTTTTATATTTTTTCTCTATAGAAGTACTGAAAATTAATATTCAGTAGTACAATGTGTTTTACAGTTAACAATCTCAGGACTTTCTTATTTGGCTTACACATTATATTATGACCCCGTTGTGGATGGAACAATTCCCCACACCCATTTTTATATCACCTTACTTCTCTTGAATGCTTTTCTATATGCTGAACTCATTTATGCATTTCCTTAGAATCCCTTTCAGATAGCTATTAGTATTCTCATTTCACAGGAATAAACCCAAGGTTTAAGTGAAATGATTTGCATAAAGTCATATAATACTACATGGCAATACTAGAGGTCCATTTCAAGTTTGTTGATTTTAAGTCCAGGGCAGCTTCTACTGAACCACTCAAGTGTTTATTTTGATATATTAATATGTAATTGGAACATAGAAAAGAATTAGAATAATATAAAAGTGGGAATAGGAAGTAAAATAAATATATTTTATGTGACTCTGTATTCATAGAATTATCTTTTAAAAATTTATTAATTTTTAATTTTTTTTTACTTTTTGGTATCATTAATATACAGGTACATGAAGAACACTGTGGTTACAAGATTCCCCCCATTATCAAGACCTCCCTACATATGGTCACTGTCCATCAGCATAGTAAGATGCTGTAGAATCACTACTTGTGTTCTCTGTGCTATACTGTCTTCCCCGTGCCCCGCCGCTACATTATGTGTGCTAATCACAATGCCTCTTTTTCCTCTTATCCCACCCTTCCCAACCCTCCTCCCCAGTCCCTTTCCCTTTGGTAACTATTAGTCCATTCTTGGGTTCTGTGAGTCTGCTGCTGTTTTGTTCCTTCAGTTTTTTCTTTGTTCTTATACTCTACATATGAGTGAAATCATTTGATACTTGTCTTTTTCGGCTTGGCTTATTTCACTGAGCATAATACCCTCTAGCTCCATCCATGTTGTTGCAAATGGTAGGATTTGTTTTCTTCTTATGGCTGAATAATGTTCCATTGTGTATATGTACCACATCTTCTTTATCCATTCATCTACTGATGGACACTTAGGTTGCTTCCATTTCTTGGCTATATAGTGCTGCAATAAACATAGGGGTGCATCTGTCCTTTTCAAATTGGGCTGCTGCATTCGTAGGGTAAATTCCTAGGAGTGGAATTCCTGGGTCAAGTGGTATTTCTATTTTGAGTTTTTTGAGGAACCTCCATACTGCTTTCCACAATGGTTGAATTAATTTGCATTCCCACCAGCAGTGTAGGAGGGTTCGTTCCCTTTTCTCCACATCCTCACCAATATTTGTTGTTGTTTGTGTTTTGGATGTTGGCCATCCTTACTGGTGTGAGGTGATATCTCATTGTGGTTTTAATTTGCATTTCTCTGATGATTAGTGATGTGGAGCATCTTTTCATGTGCCTGTTGGCCATCTGAATTTCTTCTTTGGAGAAGTGTCTGTTCAGATCCTCTGCCCATTTCTTAATTGGCTTACTTGCTTTTTGTTTGTTGAGGTGCGTGAGCTCTTTATATAATTTGGATGTCAACCCCTTATTGGATATGTCATTTATGAATATATTCTCCCATATTGTAGGATGTCTTTTTGTTCTACTGATGGTGTCCTTTGCTGTGCAGAAGCTTTTTAGTTTGATATAGTCCCAATTTTCATTTTTGCTTTTGTTTCCCTTGCCTGGGGAGATACATTCATGAAGAAGTTGCTCAAGTTTATGTCCAAGAGATTTTTCCTATGTTTTTTTTCTAAGAGTTTTATGGTTTCATGACTTACATTCCGGTCTTTGATCCATTTTGAGTTTACTTTTGTGTATGGGGTTAGACAGTAATCCAGTTTCATTCTCTTGCATGTGGCTGTCCAGTTTTGCCAATGCCAGCTGTTGAAGAGGCTGTCATTTCCCCATTGTACATCCATGGCTCCTTTGTTATATATTAATTGACCATATATGGCTGGGTTTATATCAGGGCTCTCTAGTCTGTTCCACTGGTCTATGGGTCTGTTCTTGTGCCAGTACGAAATAGTCTTGATTACTGTGGCTTTGTAGTAGAGCTTGAAGTTGGGGAGCATAATCCCCCCCCAGGTTTATTCTTCCTTCTCAGGATTGCTTTGGCTATTTGGGGTCTTTTGTGGTTCCATATGAATTTTAGAACGATTTTTTCTAGTTTGTTGAAGAATGCTGTTAGTATTTTGATTGGAATTTCTTTGAATCTGTAGATTGCTTTAGGCAAGATGGCCATTTTAACAATATTAATTATTCCTATCTATGAGCAAGGGTTGGGTTTCCATTTATTGGTATCTTCTTGAATTTCTCTCATGAGTGTCTTGTAGTTTTCAGAGTATAGGTCTTTCACTTCCTTGGTTAGGTTTATTCCTAGGTATTTTTTTTTTGATGCAACTTTGAATGGAATTGTTTTCCTGAGTTCTCTCTTTGCTAGTTCATTGTTATTCTATAGCAATGCTGCAGATTTCTGCGTATTAAATTTGTATCCTGCAACTCTGCTGAATTCAGATATTAGATCTAGTAGTTTTGTAGTGGATTCTTTAGGTTTTTTAATGTAGAATATCATGTCATCTGCCAACAGGGACAGTTTAGCTTCTTCATTGCCAGTCTGGATGCCTTTTATTTCTTTGTGTTGTGTGGTTGCCTAGTACCTCCAGTACTATGTTGAAGAGAAGTGGAGAGAGTGGGCATCCTTGTGTTGTTCCCGATCTTAAAGGAAAAGCTTTCAGCTTCTTGCTGTTAAGTATAATGTTGGCCGTCAGTTTGTGGTATATGGCATTTATTATGTTGAGATAGTTGCCCTCTATACCCATTTTGTTGAGAGTTTTTATCATGAGTGGATGTTGAATTTTGTCAAATGCTTTTTCAGCATCTATGGAAATGATCGTGTAGTTTTTGTCTTTCTTTTTGTTGATGTGGTGGATGATGTTGATGGGTTTTGGAATGTTGTACCATCCTTGCATCCCTGGAATAAATCCTGCTAGATCATGGTGGATGATCATTTTGATGTATTTTTTACTTCAGTTTGTTAATATTTTGTTGAGTATTTTTGCGTCTTTGTTAATTGGGGATATTGGTCTGTAATTTTCTTTTTTCATGGTGTCTTTGCCTGGTTTTGGTATTAGCATGATGCTGGCCTCATAGAATGAGTTTGGAAGTATTCCCCCTTCTTCTACTCTTTGGAAAACCTTAAGGATGACGGGTATTAGTTCTTCACTAAATGTTTGATGTAATTCTGCAGTGAAGCCATCTGGTCTAGGGATTTTGTTGTTAGGTACGTTTTGGATTACCAATTCAATTTTGTTGCTGGTAATTGCTCTGTTCAGATTTTCTGTTTCTTTCTCGGTCAGCCTTGGAAGGTTGTATTTTTCAAGAAAGTTGTCTATTTCTTCTGGGTTATCCAGTTTGTTAGCACATAATATTCTATAGTATTCTCTAATTATTCTTTGTATTTCTGTGATGTCCATAGTGATTTTTCCTTTCTTATTTCTGATTCTGTTTGTGTGAGTAGACTCTTTTTTTCTTGATAAGTCTGGCTAGTGGTTTATCTATTTTGTTATTTTCTCAAAGAACCAGCTGTTGCTTTCATTGATTATTTCTATTGTTTTAGTCTTCTCGATTTTATTTATTTACCAATTCAACTTCATTGCTGATTATTAGTCTGTTCAGATTTTCTGTTTCTTCCTGCATGAGCCTTGGAATGTTGTAGTATTCTAGAAAGTGGTCCATTTCTTTTAGTTTATCCAGTTTTTTAGCATATAGATTTTCATAGTATTCTCTAAGAATTTTTCGTATTTCTGTGGTGTCTGTCATGTTTTTTCCTTTCTTATTTCTAATAATGTTTATGTGTGTAGATTCTCTTCTTTTCATATGGCTAGGGGTTTATCTATTTTATTTTCTCAAAGAACCAGCTCTTGGTTTTACTAATATTTCTATTGTTTATTCTTCTCAAGTTTATTAATTTCTTTTCTGATCTTTGTTATGTCCCTCCTTCTGCTGAGTTTGGGATTCATTTGTTCTTCTTTTTACAGTTTAAGTAATTGTGAATTTAGACTATTCATTTGGAATTTTTTTCCTTTTTTATATAGGCCTGGATTGCTGTTACTTCCCTTTTACAAGTGCCTTTGCTGCATCCCACATAAGTTGGGGCATTGTGCTGTTGTTTTCATTTGTCTCCATATATTGCTTGATCTCTGTTTTAATTTGGTCATTGATCTATTGAGTACTTAGGAGCATGTTGTTGAGCCTCCATGTGTTTGTTTGTGAGTCTTTTTGTTTTATTTCTTTGTACAATTTATTTCTAGTTATACCCTTGTGATCTGAGAAGTTGGTTGGTACAATTTCAATCTTTTTGAATTTACTGAGGCTCTTTTTGTGGCCTAGTATGTTGTCTATTCTGAAAAATCTTCCATGTGCACTTGAAAAAAATGTATATCCTGCTGCTTTTGGGTGGAGAGTTCTGTAGATGTCTGTTAGTTCCATCTGTTTTAATGTTTTGTTCAATGCCTATGTCTCCTTACTTATTTTCTGTGTGGTTGATCTGTCCTTTGGAGTGAGTGGAGTGTTAAAATCTTCTAGAATGAATGCATTACATTCTATTTCCCCTTTTAATTCTGTTAGTATTTGTTTCACATATATAGGTGCTCCTGAGTTGGGTGCATAGATATTTATAATGGTTATATCCTCTTGTTGGATTGACCCTCTTATCATTCTGTAATTACTTCTTTGTGTCTTGTGACTTTCTTTGTTTTGAAATCTATTTTTTCTGATACAAGTACTGCAACCCCTGCTTTTTTCTCCCTATTAGTTGCATGAAATATCTTTCTCCATCTGTTCACTTTTAGTCTGTGTATGTCTTTGGGTTTCAAGTGAGTCTCTTGTAGGTAGCACGTAGTTGGGTCTTGTATTTTTATCCATTCAATGGCTCTATGTCTTTTGATTGGTGATTTCAGACCATTTACATTTAGGGTGATTATCGTTGGGTATGTACTTATTGCCATTGCAGGCTTTAGATTCGTGGTTACCAAAGGTTCAAGGTTAATTTCCTTACCATCTTAGAGTCCAGCTTAACTCACTTAGTATGCTATTACAAACACAATCTAAAGGTTCATTTTTTTCCCTCCTTTTCTTCCTCCTCCATTCTTTATATATTAGGTATCATATTCTGTACTCTTTGTCTACCCCTTTTTATTACCTTTGGTGACAGCTATTTAACCTTAGGAACACTTTCATCTATAGCAGTCACTCCAAAATACACTGTAGAGATGGTTTGTGGGAGCTAAATTTTCTCAGCTTTTGTTTATCTGGAAATTGCTTAATCCCTCCTTCAAATTTAAATGATAATCTTACCAGATAAAGTATTCTTGGTTTGAGGCCATTCTGATTCATTGCATGTAATATATTACGCCACTTCCTTCTGGCCTGTACAGTTTCTGCTGAGAAGTCCGATGATAGCCTGTTGGGTTTTCCTTTGTATGTGATCTTATTTCTCTCTCTGGCTGCTTTTAATACTCTGTCCTTATCCTTCATCTTGGCCATTTTAAATATTATATGCGTTTGTGTTGTCCTCCTTGGGTCCCTTGTGTTGGGAGATCTGTGCACTTCCATAGCCTGAGAGACTATCCCATTCCCCAGAATGGGGAAGTTTTCATCAATTACTTCCTCAAAGACAATTTCTATCTCTTTTTCTCTCTCTTCTTCTTCTGGTACCGCTATAGTATGAATATTGTTCTGTTTGGGTTGGTCACACAGTTCTCTCAGTGTTGTTTCATTCTTAGAGACCCTTTTTGCTCTCTGTGCCTCAGCTTCTTTGTATTCCTCTTCCCTAAGTTCTATTTCATTTATTGTCTCCTCCACTGTATCTAATCTGCTTTTAATACCCTCCATTTTGTTCTTCAATGATTGGATCTCCATCCTAAATTCGTTCCTGACTTCTTGAATATTTTACTGTACCTCCATGAGCATGTTAATGATTTTTATTTTGAAATCTCTTTCAGGCAGATTCATGAGGTCAATTTCATTTGAATCTTTCTCAGGTATATTCATAATTTTGCTTTGAACCAGGGTCCTTTGATGTTTCATAATTTGTCTGTGTTGCCCTCTAGTGTCCAGAAGCTGTACTCTCTGGAGCTTCTCTGCCTGGAGCAATGTCAGGTGTCCCAGGGGAGCGGTATGGGTGCTTCTGGGGAGGAAAGAGCTGTTTCCTGCTTCCCGGCTGCTATGTCTTTCTTCACTGCCAAAACCAGTGGGCTGAACACACAGGTGTAAACCTCTATGCTTTGTGTTTGTAGCTGCAGTAGGTGGGGCTTCCCTCTGGCTGGCCTGATACCAGGGTAGGGGTTGCTGGTTTGCGAGCCTGAGCCAGGTGCAGGATAGCTGGGAGGAAGACACAGCAGGCTGCATATCACAGACGGGAGCATTGGAGCTGCGTAGGCAGCTAGGGGGACAGAGCGCTTGAAGTTCATTAAGCTCCCAATCTGCTGGGCAGAGTGCACCTGGACAATTTTGTCTACCTTTCCTTTCTCCTGAGCAGTAAGCTCTGTGCAATCCTTGCCCCTTTAGGAGCCCTCTCGATTTTAGGAAGTCTCTCAGACTGCCCACCCAGATCAGCCGGATATGAATCTCTGTTTTCAACAAGCAGCTGGAATCTCCACCTCTCCAGGTATTCTGCCTGTCTTAGCTTTTCAACCACACTAAATCACCAGATCACCATGTAATGTAGTTTCATGCTCCCAGAGCAGATCTCCAGGGTTAGGTGTTCAGCAGTCCCAGGCCTCCACTCTCTCCCTGCTCTGCTTCTCTTCCTCCCAATGGTGTGCTGGGGTGGGAGAAGGGCTTGGACCCCACCAGGTTTCAGCATTGGTACGTTACCCTGTTCCGTGAGGTCTTCTCTTTTCTCCAGGTGTATGCAGTCTGGTGCAGCATTCTTTCCTGTTGCTCTTTCAGAATTAGTTGTATTAAAATACGTTTTGTATTATATGTGGTTTTAGGAGGAGGTCTCTGTCTCATCTCTCACACTGCCATCTTTAATCTCATCCCTCTTCCTAGAACTATCTTGACATAATGACTAATATGTTATTTTGAACTTGCCTGGCTTTCATTCTACCAACTATAGGGGTGAAGAGGCCCTCCAGGGCCTCCAGAGCTTATTGTGCTTCTCTCAAGATTTCCATCCTTTCGTCCTCTCAGCAGTCATAGAAATGACTTAGTTTTCCATTTACTTGAGTCACAAAAGATCTTGAACTCCTGGTCATTCGTGTGTGTGTGTGTGTGTGTGTGTGTGTTGCAGAACCACAGTTTTCCCCCAGGCTCTATTGATATATAACATTGTATAAATTAAGGCATACAATGTGGTGATTTGATGTGTATGTGTGTGTGTGTATTGAAAAATGGTTACCATAATAATGCTAGCTAACACATTGTTAATCTAGGTCATTCATAACCCAGACTCTCATTTCTGTATAACTACGTACAACATACCCCCAACCCCTAATTCCATCCACTTCTCCCTTAACTCCCCAGACTTCTCTACTGTGTACTCTGAGACTCATGGTCTATCATCAGCAAAATCTATAATCTCAGTGTCATCTTGAACCTCCCTTCTACTACTTTAGTATAATTAAAACCTAGATTTCCCTGAAAACTGTTTCCCCTGCACTCAAAAATGGTTTTTCTTTTCCTCATCCTTCATTCATGCCATTGCCATTTTCAGATAAATTTTTAAACTTGTCCCCATGAAGTTTAGTTTTGATGCTTATAATATTGAACAATAATGTCTGTCATCTCTCAATCCCTCACACTTTTCCACCCTTTCCCCATTTTTCTGTTCTTCTTTACAACAAACAAAGAACAGAATTATCTTGATATTTTTCACTTGTCCTCATATTCTGTCTTGAGCCTGCTATGATCAGACTTTTGCCCCCACCATTTCACTGAATCACTTGTCAAGATCATCAGTAACTTCCATTTTACCAAAGCATTGGTCAATTTTTGTCACTGTTCTTCTTGAATGACCTTGGCAGCATTTAACATAGTTGATTATGTCTTCTACCTTTTGAAACATTTTCATTTGGCTTCTACGACACCACTCTCTTTTGACTCTCTTCCTAACCTATTGGCTTTTCTTTCTTCTTGGTTCCTTCTCATCTCCATGCTCTTTAACCATTTGAAGTTCCCTGGGATACAGTTTTTGTAAAATTTCCCTGCCTACTGTTCCTTAAGTCATCTCATTCAGTTTAGTTGCTTTTAATATCATCTAAATACTAATGACTCCCACTTTTATACCTCAGGCCTCAACTTCTCTACTAAATTCCATACTTATACATATAACTACTTATTCATTATCTTCTCTTGGATATCTAATAGGCATACCAAATTTACATGCCTAGAAATAAACTTTTGATTTTCTACCCTTTCAAACCTGTTTTTTAGTAAGTGCTCTACTTTTCAGGTTACTCAGTCCTGAAACCTTACTCATTCTTGATTTTCTTTCTCTTAAAACTCATGTCACGTTCATTAGCAAATGCAAACCTTGATGACTAGGTGTTCTTGCTTCGACTTGTGTACTCCTTCAGTAAATTTCCAGATTATCTAGAGTGAGTCTTTAAAAACATAAGCAGCTCAAAACCTTCTGTTGGCTTCCCACCAGACTTAGACTAAACCTGAAGTTCTCACTGGTCTTTAAGGCCC
>JAVSCE010000935.1:0-363188 GCA_032199065.1 Smutsia gigantea
TGGAGACCAATGACAACAATAACACAAAGCCACAAATTATGTGGGACACAGCAAAGGCAGTTCTAAGAGTAAAATATACTGCAGTCCAGGCCTATTTAAAGAAGGAAGAACCATCCCAAATGAATAGTCTAAAGACACAATTACTGAAATTGGAAAAAGAAGAACAAATGAGGCCCAAAGTCACCAGAAGGAGGGACATAATAAACATTAGAGAAGAAATAAATAAAATTGAGAAGAATAAAACAATAGAAAAAATCAATAAAACCAAGAGCTGGTTCTTTGAAAAATAAACAAAATAGATAAACCCCTAGCCAGACTCATTAAGAGAAAAAGAGAATCTACACACATAAACACAATCAGAAATGAGAAAGGAAAAATCACGACGGACCCCACAGAAATACAAAGAATCATAAGAGAATATTATGAGAATCTATACGCTAACAAGCTGGAAAACAGAAGAAATGGACAACTTCTTAGAAAAATACAACCTTCCAAGACTGACCAAGCAAGAAACAGAAAAACTAAACAGACCAATCACCAGCGACGAAATCGAATTGGTAATCAAAAAACTACCCAAGAACAAAACCCCTGGGCTGATGGATTCACCTCTGAATTCTACCAGACATATAGAGAAGAAATAACACCGATTCTCCTTAAAGTTTTCCAAAAAATAGAAGAGGAGGGAATACTTTAAACTCATTCTATGAAGCCAGCATCACTCTAATACCAAAACCTGGCAAAGACCTCACCAAAAAAGAAAATTACAGACCAATATCCCTGATGAACGTAGATGCAAAAATACTCAACAAAATATTAGCAAACAGAATTCAAAAATACATCAAGAGGATCATACACCATGATCAAGTGGGATTCATCCCAGGGATACAAGGATGGTACAACATTCGAAAATCCATCAACATCATCCACCACATCAACAAAAAGAAGAACAAAAACCACATGATCATCTCCATAGATGCTGAAAAAGCATTTGACAAATTCAGCATCCATTCATGATTAAAACTCTCAACAAAATGGGTATAGACGGCAAGTACCTCAACATCATAAAGGCCATATATGACAAACCCACAGCTAACATCATACTTAATGGCGAGAAGCTGAAAGCTTTCATCTAAGATCGGGAACAAGACAGGGATGCCCACTCTCTCCACTGTTATTCAACATGGTACTGGAGGTCCTAGCCACAGCAATCAGACAAAACAAAGACATACAAGGCATCCAGATTGGTAAAGAAGAAGTCAAATTGTCACTATTTGTAGATGACATGATACTGTACATAAAAAACCCTAAAGATTCCATTCCAAAACTACTAGAACTAATATCTGAATTCAGCAAAGTTGCAGGATACAAAATTAACACACAGAAATCTTTTGCTTTCCTATATAATACTGATGAACTAACAGAAGAGAAATCAGAAAAACAATTCCATTCATAATTGCATCAAAAAGAATAAATACCTAGGAATAAACCTAACGAAGGAAGTGAAAGACCTGTACTCTGAAAACTACAAGACACTCCTAAGAGAAATTAAAGAGGACACTAACAAATGGAAAGCATCCCATGCTCTTGGCTAGGAAGAATCAATATTGTCAAAATGGCTATACTACCTAAAGCAATCTACAGATTCAATGCAATCCCTATCAAACTACCAACAGCTTTCTTCAATGAACTGGAACAAATAATTCTAAAATTCATATGGAACCACAAAAGACCCCGAATAGCCAAAGCAATCCTGAGAAGGAGGAATAAAACAGGGGGAATTACACTCCTGACTTCAAGCTCTACTACAAAGCCACAGTAATCAAGACAATTTGGTATTGGCACAAAAACAGACCCACAGACCAGTGGAACAGAATAGAAAATCCAAACATTAACCCAAACATATACAGTCAATTAATATTTGATAAAGTGCCTTGGATATACAATGGGGAGATGACAGCCTGTTCAGCAGCTGGTGCTGGAAAAACTGGACAGCTACATGTAAGAGAATGAAACTGGACTACTGTCTAGCCCCATACACAAAGGTAAACTCAAGGTGGATCAAAGATTTGAATGTAAGTCATGAAACCATAAAACTCTTAGAAAAAAACATAGGCAAAAATCTCATGGACATAAACATGAGCAACTTCTTCATGAACATATCTCCCCGGGCAAGGGAAACAAAAGCAAAATGAACAAGTGGGACTATATCAAGATGAAAAGCTTCTGTACAGCAAAGGACACCATCAGTAGAACAAAAAGACATCCTACAGTATGGGAGAATATATTCATAAAAAACGTATCTGATAAAGGGTTGACATCCAAAATATATAAAGAACTCATGCACCTTAACAAACAGAAAGCAAATAATCCAATTAAGAAATGGGCAGAGGACATGAATAGACACTTCTCTAAAGAAGAAATTCAGATGGCCAACAGGCACATGAAAAGATGCTCCACATCGCTAATCATCAGAGAAATGCAGATTAAAACCACAATGAGATATCACCTCACACCAGTGAGGATGGCTAACATCCAAAACACAAACAACAACAAATGTTGGCGAGGATGTGGAGAAAAGGGAACCCTCCTACACTGCTGGTGGGACTGCAAATTAGTTCAACCATTGTGGAAAGCAGTATGGAGGTTCCTCAAAAACTCAAAATAGAAATACCATTTGACCCAGGAATTCCACTCCTAGGAATTTACCCTAAGAATGCAGCAGCCCAATTTGAAAAGGACAGATGCACCCCTATGTTTATTGCAGCACTATTTACAATAGCCAAGAAATGGAAGCAACCTAAGTGTCCATCAGTAGATGAATGGATAAAGAAGATGTGGTACATATACACAATGGAATACTATGCAGCCATAAGAAGAAAACAAATCCTACCATTTGCAACAACATGGATGGAGCTAGAGGGTATTATGCTCAGTGAAATAAGCCAAGCCGAAAAAGACAAGTATCAAATGATTTCACTCATATGTGGAGTATAAGAACAAAGAAAAAAACTGAAGGAACAAAACAGCAGCAGACTCACAGAACCCAAGAACGGACTAATAGTTACCAAAGGGAAAGGGACTGGGGAAAATGGGCGGGAAGGGAGGGATAAGAGGGAAAAAGGGGCATTACGATTAGCAGATGTAATGTTGGGGGGGCACGGGGAGGCCAGTACAACTCAGAGAAGACAAGTAGTGATTCTGTAGCATCTCACTGCGCTGATGGACAGTGACTGTAATGGGGTTGGTGGGGGGGACCTGATGAAGGGGTAGTTTAATAATCGTAATATTGCACATGTAATTGTAAATTAATGATAATAAAATAAATTATATTAAAAAAATAAATAAATAAATAAAATAAATAAAAAAGAAAAAAAAAAAGAGAGAGAGAGAGAGTACACAAATAAACAAAATCAGAACCAAAGAAGGAATAGTTACAATTGATGCCACAGAAATACAAAGAATTATTAGAGAATACTATGAAAAATTATATACCAATAAACTGTACAACCTAGAAAAAAATAGACGGATTCCTAAAAAAACAACCTCCAAAGACTGACCAGAAAAGAAACAGAGAATCTGAACAGACCAACACCAACAAGGAAATCGAATTGGTAATCAAAAAAAAAAAATCCAACAAACAAAACTCCATGTACAGATGGCTTCACAGCTGAATTCTACCAAACATTTAAAGAAGAGCTAATACACCTCCTTCTTAAAGTATTCCAAAAGGTGGAAGAGGATGGAATACTTCCAAACTCATTCTATGAGGCCAGCTTCGCTCTAATACCAAAACCAGGCAAAGACACTATTAAAAAAATAAAATTATACATAAATATCCCTGATGAACACAGATGCAAAAATCCTCAACAGAATATTGTAGCAAACCAATTTCAAAAATACATCAAAAGGATCCCCCACCACAGCCAGGTGGGATTTATTCAATGGAATGCAAGGATGGCATAATATTCATAAATCAATCAATTTCATATACCACATTAACAAAAATGAGGGCAAAACCCGCATTTTCATCTCAATAGATGCTGAAAAAGCATTTGACAAAATTCGATATACCCATTCATGATAAAAACTCTCAACAAAATGGGCATAGAGGGCAAGTACCTCAACATAATAAAGGCCATATATGACAAGCCCACAGCCAACATCATACTTAATGGTGAAAAGCTGAAAGCTTCACCTCTAAGATCAGAAAAAAGACAAGGATGCCCACTCTCATCATTATTCAACATAGTACTGGAGTTCCTATCCACACCAATCTGAAAACATAAAGAGATAAAAGGCATCCAGATTGGTAAAGAAGAAGTAAGCATCTCTATTTGGAAATGACATCATATTATACATACAAAACCCTAAAAACTCCACCAAAAAACTATTAGAACTAATAACCAGATTCAGCAAAGTTGCAGAATACAAAATTAATACACAGAAATCTGTTGCATTCCTACATGCTAACAATGAACTAGCAGAAAGAAAAATCAGGAAAATGATTCCATTTACAATTGCATTAAAAAGAATAAAATACCTAGAAATAAACCTAATCAAGGAAGTGAAAGATCTGTACTCTGGAAACTGTAAGACACTCATGATAGAAATTAAAGAAGACACAAATAAGTGCAAATCTATCCTGTGCTCATGGATAAGAAGAATTAATATTATCAAAATGGCCATCCTGCCCAAAGCAATATACAGATTCAATGCAATCCCTATCAAAATACCAACAGCATTCTTCAGCATACTAGAGTAAATCATTCTAAAATTCATATGGAACCACAAAACACCCTGAATACACAATGCAATCCTGAGAAGGAGAAAGAAAGCAGAGGAATTACACTCCCCAACTTCAAGCTCTATTACAAAGTCACATTAATCAAGATAATTTGTTACTGGCACAAGAACAGACCCATAGATTAATGGAACAGAATAGAGAGCCTAGATATAAACCCAAGCATGTATGGTCAATTAATATATGATAAAGGAGCCATGGATATACAATGGGGAAATGCCAGCCACTTCAACAGCTGGTGTTAGCAAAACTGGACAGCTATATGTAAGAGAATGAAACTGGATTATTGTCTAACTCAATACACAAAAGAAAACTCAAAATAGATCAGAGGGGAGTTCCGGGAAGATAGCAGCATGAGCAGGGCAGCAGAAATCTCCTAAAACTATATAAATCTATGAAAATACAGCAAATACAACTACTCCTAAAAGACAGACCAGAATATACAGCACACCGCACAGCCTGCATCGGCACCTGAGAGGACTCGTCACCCTGCAAGGCAGGTAAGATATGGAGCCGCATCCCGGCAGGACCCGAGCACTCCCCCACCCCAGCGCACCAGAGTGAGGAGAGGATTCAGAGCCGAGAGGGAGTGGAAGAACAGGCCCATGAAATAACCATCCCCGGTGATCTGCGCCAGGAACACTGACACACATCACGCAGTGCATCAGATATTGGAGAGGCAGAAGGTGCAGGTTTTGAGCTGGGGACACACCAGGGTCTGTGCAGCCAGGGCCCCGGGACAAGAGAAAAGCACATGATGTTTTTAGCGGTCTTGGAGAGGCTGGGGGCCCAGCGAGGGAACACAATCGCCCCGGCATGCTCAGCCCAGCGGGCAGGGAGTCCTGAGGAATTTCAGACCCCTTGGATGGGGACTGGGAAAAGTAGCCACAATGAAATTTTACATAGAGAAAAACAGCTTCCCATTCGTTCTGCCCCGGCCAGAGCTACAAAGAGCAGTGTGACCGTGGCTGCAGAATAGTGGAGCAACAGCATCACCTACAGCATCCCTACAGAATCCACTCCGGGTGGATGTTTCTTTTTTTCTTTTCTTTTCTTTATTTCTTTTTTTTTTCTCTTTTCTTTCTCCCTTCTCTTTTTGTTTCTTTGTTTGTTTTTGTTTGTTTTTCTTGTTTTTTTTTAATCTTAAAGAGCCGAGCTGACATACGTGGGGTCTAGCAGCGACCACTTCTAGAGGTCTATGCTAAAGATAATTCCTGGAAATGAATTTATCTCTGAGCTTACTTGGCAAATAAGTAGAAATTTGTCAGTTGAGATAAAGTCAGAGGAATATGGTACAAAGATCACCCAGACCCAGACAGCACATGAGAGGGAACTTGAAGGGATGGAAATGTACAATCTTCCTGAAAAAGAATTCAGAATAAGAGTCATAACCATGCTGATGGTTCTACAGAGAAATATGCAAGAGCTGAGGGAGGAAGTGAGGGAACTTAGGAAAGACAATGCAGAAATGAGACAAGCCATCAACAGGGGGAGCAGTAGACTGGGCAAGATGCAAGAGGCTGTTAATGGAATAGAAATGAGAGAACAGGAACACAGAGCAGCTGAGGCAGAGAGAGATAAAAGGATCTCTAGGAATGAAACATATTAAGAGAACTGTATGACCAATCCAAACGGAAAAACATTCACATTATAGGAGTACCAGAGGAAGAAGAGAGAGAAAAGGGGGTAGAAAGTGTCTTTGAAGAAATAATTGCTGAAAACTTTCCCTCGCTGGGGAAGGAAATAGTCTTGCAGTCCACGGAAGCCCACAGATCTCCCAAAACAAGGGACCCAAGGAAAACAACACCAAGACACATAATAATTAAGATGGCAAAGATCAAAGATAAAAACAGAGTATTAAAGGCAGCTAGAGAGAGAAATAAGATCACCTACAAAGGAAAACCCATCAGACTATCATCAGACTTCTCAACAGAAACCTTACAGGCCAGAAGAGAATGGCATGATATATTTAACATTATAAAACAGAAGGGCCTCGAACCAAGAATATTGTATCCAGCATGATTATCATTTAAATATGATGGAGGGATTAAGCAATTTCCAGACAAACGAAAGTTGAGAGAGTTTGCCTCTCATAAACCACCACTACAGGATATCTTAAACGGACTGCTCTAGAGGGTAGCAACCCTAAGGCTAAAAAGATGACAACAGAGAAAATAAAATCATAGCAAAGAAAGCAGACCATCCAAATACTAACTAAAGGCAAAAAATAAAACACCTAGTATATAAAAATGGAGGAGGAAGAATAAGAAGGGAGAGAAATAAAGAAACATCAGACTGTGTTTACAATAACTTAACAAGAAAGTTAAGTTAGATTGTTAGATAGTAAAGAAGCAACCCTTGAACCCTTGGTAACCACGAGTCTAAAGCCAGCAATGGCAATAAGTACAAATGTATCGATAATCACCCTAAATGTAAATGGACTGAATGCACCAATCAAAAGACACAGAGTAACAGAATAGATAAAAAAGCAAGACCCGTCTATATGCTGCCTACAAGAGACTCACCTCAAACCCAAAGATATACACAGACTAAAAGTGAAGGGATGGAAAAAGATATTTCATGCAAACAACAAGGAGAAAAAAAGCAGGTGTTGCAGTACTTGTATCAGACAAAATAGACTTCAAATCGAAGAAAGTAGCAAGAGATAAAGAAGGACGTTACATAATGATAAAGGGGTCAATCCTACAAGAGGATATAACCATTATAAATACATATGCACCCAACACGGGAGCACCAGCATATATGAAACAAAGACTAACAAAATTAAAGGAGGAAATAGACAGCAATGCATTCATCTTAGGAGACTTCAACACACCACTCACTCCACAGGACAGATCAACCAGACAGAAAATAAGTAAAGACACATAGGCACTGAACAGAACACTAGAACAGATGGACCTAACAGACATCTACAGAAGTCTACACCCAAAAGCAGCAGGATACACATTCTTCTCAAGTGCACATGGAACATTTTCCAGAATAGACCACATACTAGGCCACAAAAAGAACCTCAGTAATTTCAAAAATATTGAAATTCTACCAACCAACTTCTCAGATCATAAAGGTATAAAACTAGAAATAAATTTTAGAAAGAAAACCAAAAGGCTCACTAATACATGGAGACTTAACAACATTCTCCCAATTAATCAATGGGTTAACGACCAAATCAAAACAGAAATCAAAGAGTATATGGAGACTAATGACAACAACAGTACAAAGCCACAACTTCTATGGGACGTAGCAAAGGCAGTTCTAAGAGGAAAGTATATTGCAATCCAGGCCTATCTAAAGAAGGAAGAACATTCCCAAATGAATAGTCTAAAGACACAATTACTGAAATTGGAAAAAGAAGAACAAATGAGGCCCAAAGTCACCAGAAGGAGGGACATAATAAAGATCAGAGAAGAAATAAATAAAATTGAGAAGAATAAAACAATAGAAAAAATCAGTGAAACCAAGAGCTGGTTCGTTGAAAAAATAAGCAAAATAGATAAACCCCTAGCCAGACTTCTTAAGAGAAAAAGAGAATCTACACAAATCAACAGAATCAGAAATGAGAAAGGAAAAATAACGACGGATCCCACAGAAATACAAAGAATCATAAGAGAATATTATGAGAATCTATATGCTAACGAGCTGGAAAACCTAGGAGAAATGGACAACATCGTAGAAAAATACAACCTCCGAAGACTGACCAACCAAGAAACAGAAAAATTAAACAGACCACCACAAGCAACAAAATTGAATTGGTAATCAAAAAACTACCCAAGAACAAAACCCCCGGACGAGATGATGGATTCACCTCTGAATT
This sequence comes from Smutsia gigantea, assembly GCA_032199065.1. Lineage (NCBI taxonomy): Eukaryota > Metazoa > Chordata > Mammalia > Pholidota > Manidae > Smutsia > Smutsia gigantea. The sequence continues at coordinate 8,634 of JAVSCE010000935.1, forward strand.
CTACCAGACATATAGAGAAGAAATAACACCCATTCTCCTTAAAGTTCTCCAAAAAATAGAAGAGGAGGGAATACTTCCAAACTCATTCTATGAAGCCAGCATCACTCTAATACCAAAACCTGGCAAAGATCTCACCAAAAAAGAAAGCTACAGACCAATATCCCTGATGAACATAGATGCAAAAATACTCAACAAAATATTAGCAAACTGAATTCAAAAATACATCAAAAGGATCATACACCATGATCAAGTGGGATTCATCCCAGGGATGCAAGGATGGTACAACACTTGAAAATCCATCAACATCACCCACCACATCAACAAAAGAAGAACAAAAACCACATGATCATCTCCATCGACGCTGAAAAAGCATTTGACACAATACAGCATCCATTTGTGATTAAAACTCTCAACAAAATGGGTATAGAGGGCAAGTACCTCAACATCATAAAGGCCATATATGACAAATCCACAGCTAACATCATACTTAACAGTGAGAAGCTGAAAGCTTTTCATCTAAGATCGGGAACAAGACAGGGATGCCCACTCTCTCCACTGTTATTCAACATAGTACTGGAGGTCCTAGCCACGGCAATCAGACAAAACAAAGACATACAAGGCATCCAGATTGGTAAAGAAGAAGTCAAATTGTCACTATTTGCAGATGACATGATACTGTACATAAAAAACCCTAAAGACTCCACTCCAAAACTACTAGAAGTAATATCTGAATTCAGCAAAGTTGCAGGATACAAAATTAACACACAGAAATCTGTTGCTTTCCTATACACTAATGATGAGCTAGCAGAAAGAGAAACCAGGAAAATAATTCCATTCACAATTGCATCAAAAAGAATAAAATACCTAGGAATAAACCTAACTAAGGAAGTGAAAGACCTATACTATGAAAACTACAAGACACTCCTAAGAGAAATTGAAGAGTACACTAACAAATGGAAATTCATCCCATGCTCTTGGCTAGGTAGAATAAATATTGTAAAAATGGCTATACTACCTAAAGCAATCTACAGATTCAACACAATCCCTATCAAAATACCAACAGCTTCCTTCAATGAACTAGAACAAATAACTCTAAAATCCATATGGAACCACAAAAGACATCGAATAGCCAAAGCAATGCTGAGAAGGAGGAATAAAACAGGGGGAATTATGCTCCCAGACTTCAAGCTCTACTACAAAGCTTCAGTATTCAACACAATTTGGTACTGGCACAAAAACAGACCCACAGCCCAGTGGAACAGAATAGAAAATCCAAACATTAACCCAAACATATACAGTCAACTAATATTTGATAAAGGAGCCTTGGATATACAACTCGGAGTTGACAGCCTCTTTAGAAGCTGGTGTTGGCAAAACTAGACAGCTACATGTAAGATAATGAAACTGAACTACTCTCCAACGCATACAAAAAAGTCAACTCAAAATGGATCAAAGACCTGAATGTAAGTCATGAAACCATAAAACTCTTAGAAAAAAACAGGCAAAAATTTCTTAGACATAAACATGAGCGACTTCTTTATGAACATATCTCCCCAAGCAAGGGAAACAAAAGCAAAAATGAACAAGTGGGACTATATCAAGCTGAAAAGTTTCTATACAGCAAAGGACACCATCAGTAGAACAACAACACATCTTACAGTATGAGAGAATGTATTCATAAATGATGTATCCGATAAGGGGTTGACATCCAAAATATATAAAGAACTCACGCACCTCAACAAACATCAAGTAAATAATCCAATTAAGAAATGGGCAGAGGACATGAATAGACACTTCTCCAAAGAAGAAACTCAGATGGCCAACAGGCACATGAAAAGATGCTCCACATCACTAATCATCAGAGAAATGTAGATTAAAACCACAATGAGATATCACCTCACACCAGTGAGGATGGCCAACTTCCAAAATACAAACAACAACAAATGTTGGTGAGGATGTAGAGAAAAGGGAATCTTCGTACACTGCTGGGGGAATGCAAATTAGTTCAACCATTGTGGAAAGCAGTATGGAGGTTTCTCAAAAACTCAAAATAGAAATGCCATTTGACCCAGGAATTCCACTCCTAGGAATTTATCCTAAGAATGCAGCAGCCCAGTTTGAAAAAGACATATGCATCCCTATGTTTATCGCAGCACTATTTACAATAGCCAAGAAATGGAAGCAACCTAAGTGTCCATCCATAGATGAATGGAATGGATAAAGAAGATGTGCTTCATATACACAATGGAATATTATACAGCCATAAGAAGAAAACAAATCCTACCATTTGCAACAACATAAATGGAGCTAGAGAGTATTACGTTCAGTGAAATAAGCCAAGCTGAAAAAGTCAAGTTCCAAATGATTTCACTCATATATGGAGTATAAGAACAAAGAAAAAAACTAAAGGAACAAAACAGCAGCAGACTCACAGAACCCAAGAATGGACTAATAGTTACCAAAGGGAAAGGGACTGGGGAGGATGGGTGGGAAGGGAGGGACAAGGGGGAAAAGAGGCGTTCCGATCAGCAGAGGTAATATTGGGGGTCACGGGGAGGGCTGTACAACTCAGAGAAGACAAGTAGTCACTCTATAGCATCTCACTACACTGAAGGACAGTGACTGTAATGGCGTTGGTGGGGAAGACCTGATGAAGGGGTTAGTTTAATCACCATAATATTGCACATGTAATTGTAGATTAATGATGCCAAAATAAACTATGAAAAAAATGGATCAGAGACCCGAATGTAAGTCATGAAATCATAAAACTCTTAGAAGGAAACATAGGAAAAAATCTGTTGGACATAAATATGAACAATTTTTTCCTGAACACATCTCCTCAGACAAGGGAAAAAAAAGCAAAAATGAACAAATGGGACTACATCAAGCTAAAAAGCTTCTGTAAAGGAAAGGACATGATCAGCAGAACAAAAACGCTTCCTACAGTATGGGATAATACATTCATAAATGATTTACCTAATAAAGGTTTAACATCCCAAATATATAAAGAACTCATACAACTCAACACCCAAAAAGCAAATAACCTGATCAAATAATCGGTGGAAGATCTGAAAAGACACTTCTCCAAAGGAAAAATACAAATGGCCATCAGGCACAAGAAAAGATGCTCCACATTACTAATCATAAGTGAAATGAAAAGCAAAGCCACAATTAGGTATCACCTCACACATCAAAAGACAAGAAATAATAAGTATTGGCAAGGATATGGAGAAATGGAACCCTCCTACACTGTTCATGGGAATGTGAATTGGTGCAGGCACTGTGGAAAGCAGTATGGAGGTTCCTCAAAAAATTAAAATAGAAATACCATTCAACCCACTAATTACACTTAAAGGACTTGACCCAAAGAACACAAAATCTCTGTTTCAAAAACATATACATGGAATTCTGGGAAGATGGTGGCATGAGCAGTGCGGTGGAAATCTCCTCCCCAAACCATACATATCTGTGAAAATATAACAAATACAACTATTCCTACAAAAGAGACCAGAATATACAATACAAAAGCCAGGCTATAGCTACACCTGCGAGGACTCAGTGCCTCATAAATCGGGTGCGCAGCTAAGTGGGAAGGGCCCCAGAACCCACATAAAGGGCTGGAAAGCACCAAGGGGACCAGAAGGGACTCAGCGAGACTTCAAACTCCAGAGTGCTACAGGCTAGGCTGAGGGCGACCCTGCACTCAGGCAGCTCCGGGGATTATCCCAGAGACTGCCTCCCGGTGGGTGAGAAACCAGTTCAGGCCCTAGAGAAGGGCAAGGAGAACAACAAGCAGGAAGGGACTTTGTTCTCCCAGCTGACACATGTGGCACCTACCAGTGACCACTTCTATCACCATGAAAAGAAAGAGGAATATGGTACAGACAAAGATTACCCAGACAATGACAGAGAGAGGGCCTCATGGGATACATTTATACAGTCTTCCTGAAAAAGAATTCAGAAAAAAAGTCATAACCATGCTGATGGATCTACAGAGAAATTTGCAAGAGCTAAGGGAGGAAGTGAGGAAAGACAATGCAGAAATCAGACAAGTGATTGACAGGCTTAAGAGCAGAATGGATGAGGTGCAAGAGACTATTAATGTAATAGAAATCAGAGAACAGGAATACAGAGAAGCTGAGGCAGAGAGAGGTAAATGGATCTCTAAGAATGAAAGAATATTAAGAGAACTGTGTGACCAATCCAAACGGAACAAGATTCTCATTATAGGAGTGCCAGAAGAAGAAAGAGAAAAAGGGATAGAAAGTGTCTTTGAAGAAATAATTGCTGAAAACTTCCCCACGCAGGGAAAGGAAACAGTTTCTCAGTCCATGGAGGCCCACAAATCTCCCAATACAAGGGACCAAAGGAAAACAACACCAAGACACATAATAATTAAAATGGAAAACATCAAAGATAAGGACAGAGTATTAAAGGCAGCTAGAGAGACAAAAAAATCACCTACAAAGGAAAACCCATCAGACTATCATCAGACTTCTCAACAGAAACCTAACAGGCCAGAAGAGAATGGCATGATATATTTAATGTAATGAAAGAGAAGAACCTCGAACCAAGAATATTGTATCCAGCACGATATCATTAAAATATGACAGAGGGATTAAACAATTCCAGACAAGCAAAAGTTGAGGGAATTTGCCTCTGACAAAACACCTCTACAGGATATCTTAAAGGGAATGCTCCAGATGGAAGCACTCCTAAGGCTAAAAAGATGTCACCAGAGAAAATAGAATCATAGCAAAGAAAGCAGACCATCCAAATACTAACTAAAGGCAAAAAGTAAAATCAACCATCCACAAAAACAGTCAAAGGAAATGTAAAAGAGTACAGAATAAAACACCTAATATATAAAGAATTAAGGAGGAAGAAGAAGAAGAGAGAGAAATAAAGAACCATCAGACTGTGTTTATAATAGCTTAACAAGAGAGTTAAGTTAGACTGTTAGATAGGAAAGAAGCTACCCTTGAACCTTTGGTAACCATGAATCTAAAGCCAGCAATGGCAATAAGTACATATCTATCAATAATCACCTTAACTGTAAATGGACTGAATGCACCAATCAAAAGACACAGAGTAATAGAATGGATAAAAAAGCAAGACACATCTATATGGTCTTTACAAGACACTCACCTCAAGCCCAAACATATACACAGACTAAAGGTGAAGGGATGGAAAAAGATATTTCATGCAAACAACAGGGAGAAAAAAGAAGGTGTTCCAGTACTTGTATCAGACAAAACAGACTTCAAAACGAAGAAAGTAGCAAAAGATAAAAAAGGACATTATATAATGGTAAACGGGTCAGTCCAACAAGAAGATATAACCATTATAAATATATATGCACCCAACACAGGAACACCAACATATGTGAAACCAATGCTAACAGAATTAAAGGAGGAAATAGAAAGCAATGCATTCATTTTAGGAGACTTCAACACACCACTCACTCCAAAGGACAGATCAACCAGACAGAAAATAAGTAAAGACACAGAGGCACTGAACAACACACTAGAACAAATGGACCTAACAGACATCTACAGAACTCTACACCCAAAAACAGCAGGATACACATTCTCCTCAAGTGCACATGGAACATTTTCTAGAATAGACCACATACTAGGCCACAAAAAGAACCTCAGTAAATTAAAAAATATAGAAATTCTACCAACCAACTTCTCATATCACAACAGTATAAAACTAGTAATAAATTGTACAAAGAAAACAAAAAGGCTCACAGACACATGGAGGCTTAACACCATGCTCCTAAATAATCAATGGGTCAATGACCAAATTAAAACTGAGATCAAACAATATATGGAGACAAATGACAACAACAACATAAAGCCCAACTTCTGTGGGACGCAGCAAAGGCAGTTAGTTCTAAGAGGAAACTATATTGCAATCTAGGCTTATTTAAAGAAGGAAGAACAATCCCAAATGAACAGTCTAAAGACACAATTATTGAAATTGGAAAAAGAAGAACAAATGAGGCCCAAGTCACCAGAAGGAGACATAATAAAGATTAGAGAAGGAATAAATAAAATTGAGAAGAATAAAACAATAGAAAAAACAATGAAACCAAGAGCTGGTTCGTTGAAAAAATAAACAAAATAGATAAACCCCTAGCCAGACTTATTAAGAGAAAAAGAGAATCTACACAAATAAACATAATCAGAAATGAGAAAGTAAGAATCACGACAGACCCCACAGAAATACAAAGAATTATAAGAGAATACTATGAAAATCTATATGCTAACAAGCTGGAAAACATAGAAGAAATGGACAATTTCTTTGAAAAAAACAACCTTCAAAGACTGACCATGCAAGAAACAGAAAACCTAAACAGATCAATTATCAGCAAAAAAAATTGAATCAGTAATCAAAAAACTACCTAAGAACAAAACCCCCAGACCAGATGGATTCACTTCTGAATTTTACCGGACATATAGAGAAGAAATAATACCCATTCTCCTTAAAGTTTTCCAAAAATAGAGGAGGAGGGAATACTTCCAAACTCGTTCCATAAAGCCAGAATCACTCTAATACCAAAACCAGGCAAAGACCTCACCAAAAAAGAAAATTAAAGACCAATATACCTGATGAACATAGATGCAAAAATACTCAACAAAACACTAGCAAACCGAATTCAAAAATACATCAAGAAGATCATACACCATGAACAAGTGGGATTCATCTCAGGTATGCAAGGATGGTACAACCTTTGAAAATCCATCAACATCATCCACCACATCAACAAAAAGAACAAAAACCACATGATCATCTCCATAGATGCTGAAAAAGCATTTGACAAAATTCAACATCCATTCATGATAAAAACTCTCAACAAAATGGGTATAGAGGGCAAGTACCTCAATATAATAAAGGCTGTATATGACAAACCCACAGCCAACATCATACTTAACAACGAGAAGCTGAAAGCTTTTCATCTAAGATCGGGAACAAGACACGGATGCCCACTCTCCCCAATGTTATTCATCATAGTACTGGAGGTCCTAGCCATGGCAATCAGACAAAACAAAGAAATACAAGGCATCCAGATTGGTAAAGAAGTAGTCAAATTGTCACTATTTGCAGATGACATGATATTGTACATAAAAATCCCTAAAGACTCCACTCCAAAACTGCTAGAAGTAATATCCAAATTCAGCAAAATTGCAGGATACAAAATCAATACACAGAAATCTGTTGCTTTCCTATACACTAAAGATGAACGAGCAGAAAGAGAAATCCAGAAAGTAAATAATCCAATTACGAAATGGGCAGAGGACATGAATAGACACTTCTCTAAAGAAGAAATTCAGATGGCCAACAGGCACATGAAAAGATACTCCACATCGCTAATCATCAGAGAAATGCAGATTAAAACCATAATGAGATATCACCCCACACCAGTGAGGATGGCCAACACCCAAAATACAAACAACAACAAATGTTGGCGAGGATGTGGAGAAAAGGGAACCCTCCTACACTGCTGGTGGGAATGCCCATTTTTTAATTGGATTATTTGCTTTTTGTTTGTTGAGGTGCGTGAATTCTTTATATATTTTCGATGTCAACCCCTTATCGGATATGTCATTTATGAATATATTCTTCCATACTGTAGGATGTCTTTTTGTTCTACAGATGGTGTCTTGTATTTTTCAGGGTATAGGTCTTTCACTTCCTTCGTTAGGTTTATTCCTAGGTATTTTATTATTTTTGACGCAATTGTGAATGGAATTGTATACCTGATTTCTCTTTCTGTTAGTTCATCGTTAGTGTATAGGAAAGCAACAGATTTCTGTGTATTGATTTTGTATCCTGCAACTTTGTTGAATTCAGATATTAGTTCTGGTATTTTTGGACTGGATTCTTTAGGGTTTTTAATGTACAATATCATGTCATCTGGAAATAGTGACAGTTTGACTTCTTTACCAATCTGGATGTCTTGTATTTCTTTGTTTTGTCTGATTGCCGTGGCTAGGACCTCCAGTACTATGTTGAATAACAGTGGGGAGAGTGGGCATCCCTGTCTTGTTCCTGATCTTAGATGAAAAGCTTTCAGCGTCTCACTGTTAAGTATGATGTTGGCTGTGGGTTTGTCATATATAGCCTTTATTATGTTGAGGTACTTGCCCTCTATACCCATTTTGTTGAGAGTTTTTATCATGAATGGATGTTGAATTTTGTCAAATGCTTTTTCAGCATCTATGGAGATGATCATGTGGTTTTTGTTCTTCTTTTTGTTGATGTGGTGGATGATGTTGATGGATTTTCGAAGGTTGTACCATCCTTGCATCCCTGAGATGAATCCCACCTGATCATTGTGTATGATCCTCTTGATGTATTTTTGAATTCGGTTTGCTAATATTTTGTTGAGTATTTTTGCATCTATGTTCATCGGGGATATTGATCTATAATTTTCTTTTTTGGTGGGGTCTTTGCCTGGTTTTGGTATTAGAGTGATGCTGGCTTCATAGAATGTGTTTGGAGGTATTCCCTCCTCTTCTATTTTTTGGAAAACTTTAAGGAGAATGGATTTTATTTCTTCTCTTTATGTCTGATAAAATTCAGGGGTGAATCCATCTGGCCTGGGAGTTTTGTACTTGTGTAGTTTTCTGGTTACAGATTCAGTTTCGTTGCTGGTAATTGGTCTGTGTAGGTTTCCTGTTTCTTGCGTGGTCAGTCTTTGAAGGTTGTATTTTTCTAAGAAGTTGTCGATTTCTTCTAGATTTTCCAGCTTGTTAGCATATAGATTTTCATAGTATTCTGTAATAATTCTTTGTATTTCTGTGGTGTCCATCGTGGTTTTTACTTCTCATTTCTGATTCTGTTTATGTGTGTAGATTCTTTTTCTCTTAATAATTCTGGCTAGGGGTTTATCTGTTTATTTTTTCAAAGAACCAGCTCTTGGTTTCATTTATTTTTTTTCTCTTGTTTTATTCTTCTCAATTTTGTTTATTTCTTCTCTGATGTTTATTATGTCCCTCCTTCTGGTGACTTTGGGCCTCATTTGTTCTTCTTTTTCCAATTTCCATAATTGTGACTTTAGACTATACATTTGGGATTGTTCCTCCTTCTTTAAATAGACCTGGATTGCAATATGCTTTCCTCTTAGAACTGCCTTTGCTGCGTCCCACAGAAGTTGCGGCTTTGTGCTGTTGTTGTCATTTGTCTCCATGTATTGCTTGATATGTTTTAATTTGGTCATTGATGCATTGATTATTTAGGAGCATGTTGTTAAGCCTCCATGTGTCTGTGAGCCTTTTTGTTTTCTTTCTACAATTTATTTCTAGTTTTATACCTTTGTGAACTGAGAAGTTGGTTGGTAGAATTTCAGTATTTTTTAATTTACTGAGGTTCTTTTTGTGGCCTAGTATGTGGTCTATTCTGGAAAATGTTCCATGTGCACTTGAGAAGAATGTGTATCCTGCTGTTTTTGGGTGTAGAGTTCTGTAGATGTCTGTTAGGTCCATCTGTTCTAGCGTGTTGTTCAGTGCCTCTGTGTCTTTACTTATTTTCTGTCTGGGTGATCTGTCCTTTGGAGTGAGTGGTGTGTTGAAGTCTCGTAAAATGAATGCATTGCTTTCTATTTCCTCCTTTAATTCTGTTAGTATTTGTTTCACATATGCTGGCGCTCCTGTGTTGGGTGCATAGATATTTATAATGCTTATATCTTCTTGTTGGCTGACCCCTTTATCATTATGTAATGTCCTTTTTTATCTCTTGCTACTTTCTTTGTTTTGAAGTCTACTTTGTCTGATACAAGTACTGCAACACCTGCTTTTTTCTCCCTGTTGTTTACATGAGATGTCTTTTTCCATCCCTTCACTTTTAGTCTGTGTATATCTTTGGGTTTGAGGTGAGTCTCTTGTAGGCAGCATATTGATGGGTCTTGCTTTTTTATCCATTCTATTATTCTGTGTCTTTTGATTTGTGCATTCAGTCCATTTACATTTAGGGTGATTATCGATAGATATATACTTATTGTCATTGCCGGCTTTTAGATTCGTGGCTACCAATGGTTCAAGCGTAGCTTCTTTACTATCTAACAGTCTTACTTAACTCTCTTGTTAAGCTATTATATACACAGTCTGATGATTCTTTATTTCCCTTCTTATTCTTCCTCCTTCATTCTTTTTATATTAGCTGTTTCATCCTGTACCCTTTTGCATTCCTTTGACTGTTTTTGTGGAAAGTTGATTTTATTTTTTGCCTTTAGTTAGTAATTGGACGGTCTGCTTTCTTTGCTATGAATTTATTTTCTCTGGTGACATCTTTTTAGCCTTAGGAGCACTTCCATCTAGAGCATTCCCTTTAAGATATCCTGTAAAGGTGTTTTGTGGGAGGCAAATTCCCTCAACTTTCCCTTGTGCTGGATAGAGTATTCTTGGTTCAAGGCCCTTCTGTTTCATTGCATTAAATATATCATGCCCTTTTCTTCTGGCTTGTAAGGTTTCAGTTGTGAAGTCTGATGTTAGCGTGATGGGTTTTCCTTTGTAGGTGATCTTTTTTCTCTCTCTGGCTGCCTTTAATACTTTGTCGTTGTGTTTGATCTTTGCCATTTTAATTATTATATGTCTTGGTGTTGTCCTCCTTGGGTCCCTTGTGTTGGGAGATCTGTGGGCTTCCATGGTCTGAGAAACTTTTTCCTTTCCCAGCTTGGGGAAGTTCTCCTCAAGTATGTCTTCAAAGACACTTTCTATCCCTTTTTCTCTCTCTTCATCTTCTCATACCTCTATAATGCGAATATTGTTCCGTTTGGATTGGTCACACAGTTTTCTTAATATTCTTTCATTCCTAGAGATCCTTTTATCTCTCTCTGCCTCAGCTTCTCTGTATTCCAGTTCTCTGATTTCTATTCCATTAACAGTCTCTTGCACCTCGTCCAGTCTGCTCTTAAGCCCATCAATCATTTGTTTCATTTCTGTAATGTCCCTCCTGACTTCCTCCCTTAGCTTTTGCATATTTCTCTGTAGATCCATCAGCATGGTCATGACTTTTATTCTGAATTCTTTTTCAGGAAGATTGTATAAATGTATCCCATGAGGCCCTCTCTCTGGGGTTGTTTGGGTGAGTCTTGACTGGACCATATTCTTCTGTATTTTCATGGTGATAGAAGTGGCCACAGGCAGGTGCCATGTGTGTCAGCTGTGAGAACAAAGTCCCTTCTTCGTTGTTGTTCTCCTTTCCCTTTCCTGAGTCTGTCCCAGTTACCCACACACTTGGAGGCAGTCTCTTAGATAATCCTCTAAACTGCCATGGACGGGGCCACCCTCAGGCTTGCGTAGAGCACTGTGGGCGTTTGCAGCCACATTGGGTGCGTTCTGCACCCATTTTTGCCTTTCAGCCCTTGTTCTGGCTTCTGAGGCCCTTCCCGGTTAGCTGCGCACCCGCCGGGAGGAGATTCTGTGTAGTTGTTGTGGACAGGGCTGCTCTCCCACTGTTCTGCAGGTGTGGCGGATCTGCTGCAGTGCTGGCTGGGGGAAACAAATGGCAGGCTGCTTATCTCTGTGAGGGGCTTTGGGGCTGCTTTACCTGGCAGCCGATTAGGGGCCCCGATTTTCCTCAAGATTTCCAGCCTGCTGGGTTGAGTGCACTGGGATGATTTTGTTCCACTGTTGGGCCTTTGTCTCTTTAAGACTTTTAAAGAAACACCCGCTTTTCTTTTGGCCCACGGGAGCCGGCTGTGGGGACCCGCTCACAGTCTCCATCTTGGATCCTGCCTTTCCATTTTTCTAATCTCCAGTACACCATGTGATGTGTGTCTGTGCTCCCGGTGCAGATCACCAGGACTGGTTATTTAGCAGTCCTGTGCTTCCACTCCCTCCCCACTCTGATTCTTTTCCTCCCGCCGGTGAGCTAGGGTCGGGGAGTACTCAGGTCCTGCCGGGTTGCGGCTTTGTATCTTACCCGCTTCGTGAGGCGCTGAGTTCTCACAGATGTAGCTGTAGCCTAGCTGTTGTACTGAATCTTCTGGTCTCTCTTTTAGGAATAGTTGTATTTGTTGTATTTTCACAAATATATATGGTTTTGGGAGGAGATGTCCACTGCCTTACTCATGCCGCCAACTTCCCGGAACTCTGAAGTCTTACATTTTCTGATGATCCCAGCTCTAGACTCTTTTGTCTTCATCTATAATTTTTGCTATGATTAAAGTAAAAACAAAACAAAACATGAACCATCTTAGGTGGAGGCTTTCAACATGGCCAAATATGAGACTTATTTTTTTAAATAATTGTTGATGCCCTAGACATTCTGATTCAATTGATTTGGGATGGGGCCCAGGCATCAGTACTTCTTAAAAACACTTGCCTCCCCAGATGGTTCTAATGTGGAGAACCTCTGTTCTAAGGGACTTAAACCTGGGAGTGCCTGTCTTCCCTCCTCTTGGAATTTGCAGCCCCGAAGAGTTCCCGCTGCTGGTGATTGCTAGGGTGTCCTACTACTGGAGGGGCTGGCAGGCCCTCTGGCCTCAGCAGTGGGCTCCTCCTGGGACTGGGAGAGCTGACAGGACAGTTTACTCTTTTGAACGGAGTCTGATTTGCCCTGTGTTCTTGTACTTGTTCCCAAGGGCTGGGAAAATGGATACATTACTGCACATTACTCAGAGGAAAGATGAACAATAATGACAGCCCAGTGTCTAAACTTGCATGAACTTTTGGTACAGGAAACAGCTGTCAGCAAATGCACTAATTAGGGCCCTATTTGTAGCTCTGCTGGGAAGACTTTCTCACTAGCTGAAGTAGGACACACTTGGCGAACTGCTGTTTTAGGGGTGAAGGTGATCAGGCAGCTTGAGTGGTGTAGGTGGGAGGCCCCAGCTCTGTCCTCACCTGCAGATATGTCCCTGTGATAACTAAACAAAGGCTAGAATTACAGCAGTTGCTGTCATGTCCCACACTCAACAGGCATGACAAAGTAGTTTTCCATGTACCCAGTCAGTAAGGTGGTGAATATAGAGGAAATATTTGAAACGCCCCCCTTCAGACTGGGAAGACAAAGCAGCCAATGGGCAAAGCAAATGCTCCCTCTCTGGACTGGAGGGCTGATCCTCAGCCTGAATTGTAAGCCTAAGTGGGGAAGGCAAAGCCTCAGCTGGTATCGGAAGTATTTGCTGTGGAGGCGTGGTCTGAAAAAAACATTCCAAACAGGAAAAGGTGCAGAGGTGCTCAGAAACGATCCTATCTGCCCACATAGAGACAGCTCTGATCTGACATAAAGGGCTATTGCAAGATCAAGGTGTGTCTGCAGCTGAGGAAGAACTGCATTTGCTGTAGGTACCATACCACGTGCTGTTACTGTGGGACCACGCAGACAAGGGATAGGGAAATGCCTTGTGTAAACTGTAAAGTGTAATATGAATTTGATGGTGGCGATTCATTACCTAGAGGGCCTTGCTAGTCAAAGTGTGGTCTTTGAACCACCATTATCAGACTTACCTAGAAGCTTGCTGTAAGTGCTACTGTAAAGTGCTTTTAAAAAAATTGTTGTACACAACATAGTATTTCCCATTTTAACCATTTTTAAATGTACAGTCCATTCACATTATTGTGCGACCTCACCTCTCCGTTCCAGAACTCTTCCTCTTCCCAGACTGAAACTCTGCACCCTGGCCTTTTAAATAGGGTTTCCAGGTGATTCATATGCACACAAAAGTTTAAACAGCAGTGGTCTAGGGGACTTCTGACCCAGATTCTGTGGTAAACTTAATCATAGTTTACTACTCAGTGGACACTGTGCTAAACATCTTTTATCTCATTTAATCTCATTTAATCCTCCCAGCAACCTTTCGAGTAAGTACCGATGGGTACTTGCTGCCACAAACTCCACGTTACAGACAGGGAAACATTTAAGCATTCTAATGAAGGTTGCACAGCAGTAAGGGGCGGAGCTGGGATATCACTTAGCATCTGTGATTCAGAGTGAATGCTTTCCTCTCTCTGGACTTCCTCTGTACCCAGAAAGATCCCATCATGGTGCTTTGCATTTGAGAACATGTGTTGAGGAAGAAGGATGTCTGGATGTATAGAGGGAAGAAGGAAAGTAAGATCCCACTGCAAGTAAGTCCTTATTTCTGTGGTTTTATACAATTCATGCATTTAGTCAAGAAACTTGAAGAATCTGGGACTCTGCTTTCACAGTGTCACTGAATCTTGTCTTCCAGAACTTTATTCTCTTAACCAAGATTTTCTTTCCTTTTTTAGGCATTTCAGCTGATCCTGTTTCTCTCTTTTCAGAGCCTTCTGTAACAAACAAGATCAGACAGGAACTTGCTGCCAGGGAATTCTGTGCTGGATAGTGGAATGGTGTGGCCAGGCTCACTGCTCACCTACGTCACACCCATGGTTTCACGGTTCAGCATGATTCAGGGGTGCAGACTGGAAGGTCTGACTTGGAATGTGACTCAGGTTGCTTATATCTGAAACTGGGAAGTTTACAAAACCCAAAACCTTTTCTAATGAGAAAAGATAAATCCCTTGTAAGGAGGAAAAACACAATGGAAAATCCCACGGGAAATTTCTGAAACTGCCTGACTTGTGTGTCAGCAACTGGGAGGTCAGATTTGGCCAGACAGCTTCTGTGGGCACACAGCTGGACAAGGGCCGTCCTTCCAGGGAGCAAACACCTAGAGGATACTTCTGGTCATTAAAATTAAAGTTGCTTGAGAACTGCATAAACCACAACCCAGTCTTCTTAATGATCACTCAGAATGACTCATTAATCAAAGATCGACTAGACGAATGTTTCTCAACCTTGGCTGCACTGTGGAATCAGTCAACTGTGAAGCTATTTTAAAATCTTCCTATGCCAGGACCCACACCTGGAAATCTGACTTAACCGGGCTTGGGTGATGCCCATGCATTGGTATTTTTAATGTGTATCCAGGGCTGAGAAGCAGTGAATTAGACAAAACAGGGCAAAAGTCCTGTCATGTTGTATCTGCAGTGTCTAACACAGCCTCTGGTGCTCCATAAATATCCCTGGAACATATGTGTGAATAGATGAACTAGTGTTATCACATAAACAGCTAGGAACACTTGGATACTACTTCATGGGTTTCAAAATATCTTTTATGCACTTTCCTCATTTAAGTCGCATGACTCCCCTGGAAAATAATATTGTATGTTGCCCATTTTACAGATAAGGGAACTGAGGCCTCATGAAATTTGGTGATTTCCCCTCTGCCAAATTCCACAAAACTAATCAACAGACTGTTTATTTAACTCTTGTGTCCTTGGAAGTTTAATGCCTGTAAGGCTCTCATCTAGCTCCAATGGTAGCCTGAGAAACTTTGACTGTTTGCCTTGGCACATATGTCATTTATTCCTTCCACCTTAACACTTACGTCTAATTTTAAACAAAGTCTATTAGAGAAAAATTCAAACAAAATAAAGAGAATAGTATAATTAGCTCTCATGTAATCATCACCCAGCTTCAACCATGATCAACTCAGGGCCAGTGTGATGTCATCCATACCCCCACCCCGCTGCCCCCTATTTGGAAACACATCCTAGTAAATACTTTAGTATGTTTCTCTAAGGACTTAAAAACAAAGTAATTTCAAAGTCATTATCATACTTTAAAAATTCCTTAATATCATCACACATCCAATCAGTATTTACATATCTCTGTTATATTTTTTAAGAACAGTTTCTTTGATTAGGGACCCAAGTTCCATACCTTCCAATTGCATTATATGGCTCTTAAACCTCTTTTAATTGGTTTCCCTTCATCCCTTTTGGCTCCTTGTAATTTGTTTGTTGAAGAAACCAAGTCATTTGTCCTGTAGAGTTCCCAGCCTGGATTTTGCTCAGGTAACACTGCTGCTGTCATTAGCACGGTCCTCTGGACCCTGTAGCTCCTATAATTTAGTAGGTAGATCCAGAAATTTGATCAGATTTGGATTTTTTTTTCAAAGCTCTGTCTTCGGTTCTGGAAAAGTTTGGCCTGAAGGTAGAAATTTTGGAACCAAAACTAGTTGTCAAGGTTAAGTAGCTAATACATGTAAATTCATGGCCCAGAATTAGGAGGGATCTGCGTGACTGTGGGCCTGGTGTGTGCAGGCTGGGAGGATCCCTTTCCTAACCTGGTTATAGGGTTAGCCCCACCTTCGTCCAATGTCTCCTCTCCTTTCCTCATTTGCAACCGTGTGGCCCTAGCACGGGCATGAGTTCTATGGGGACTTGTTGCCTGGAAGTCAGCTTTTTCCTTAGAAACATCACTGTTTCCAGCTCATTGGTGATGAGGGATCATCAGTTTCTAGAAGCTACTGTTAAAACACAGCTTTTGCACAGAGTGACACCTAGTGGCCTTAAAAATAAATTATTGTGTTACGATTAGCAGACAATGTGGGGGGGGGAGCACAGGGAGGGCTGTACAACTCAGAGAAGACAAGTAGTGATTCTATAGTACCTCACTACGCTGATGGACAGTGACTGTAATGGGGTATGTGGTGGGGACTTGATGATGTGGGGAGCCTAGTAACCATGATGCTGCACATGTAATTGTAGATTAATGATACCAAAATAAATAAATAAATAAATAAAATTTTTGTGGTTTAGTGGCCCTTTTTCAAAGGGACATCAAACTGTGGTTTGGTCTTTAAATATGTATTTTTATTGTATTTTTTTCAATTACAACGTCTCATGATCATAAAAAAACTGAAAGGATACTAAATAATAATAGCCTTGGCTATTAGTTTTGAGAACTGCATAAACCACGACCCAGTCTTCTTAATGATGGCCAACCACTCATTAATCAAAGATCGACTAGACAAATGTTCAACCCTGGCTGCACAGTGGAATCAGTCACTCATTTCCAGCATTTCCTTCAAAACCTCTGCGTGAACCCACACCCCCCGAGTATCCACAGCTAATGGTAGACAATTCTCTTCAATGGATGCCTAGTATTTGATGGAATTAGGGGGATAATTTATTTACCTGATTCCTCGTTAATGAACTTGGGGGTAGATTCCAGTTTTTTTGCTATTAGAAACAATGCTGCCCAGAACGTCTCTGTTCATGTGGTTTTGAACTCTTGAGAGTGTTTCTGAAGATAGTCATCTAGAAGTGATATCACTGAGTCAAAGAGAATGGCATTATGCCAGTTTACACCTCTACCAACAATATCTGAGGGTGCCTGCTTCCCCACGTGCTCACAATACCCATATACTGTCACTTGAATAAAAATCTTTGTGTAGCTTGGTTTTTTATCTTTCTTTTTTAAAAAAAGGTATTTTTTGTTGCCATGACTAGGTTGGGTTGTCTGATAGTTTTTTCTGACCATTAATTTTCCTAGAGATGTATCATGATGTATTTGTGACCTGGTGGTGGATTTCAACTTAGAAGCAAAGATATGTTTGACCCTTATTAATATTATTAACTCAAATGATAGTTTTAGAGTGCCTACTGTGTGCCTGGTGAGTTGCTGAGACACACCAGTGAGAAGGACATGAAACGGGCCCCACATTATTAGGGAGCCAGTGGAGGCTGGCGTGTAAGGCAATCATGGCTGTGCGATTCCAGCTCTACTGGAAGGAATCCAAGGCAAGCTGGTGGCCAAGAGAAGGAACGAGAAGGGGATGTGGGTCACCAGGACACATCGCAGAGAAATCATTTCAGTTGGGTCTTGAAGGAGTCCAGGCCTCATTGTAGGGGTGGGAAGGAAGAACCAGAGAATCAGAATGTGAAAGGTACATGTAATTGGGGGACTATAGGAAGATCCAAGTGGCTAGAGAAGGTTTCAGAAGCAGCTTATATTTGAGATTGCAGAGATGGGCACAGGCTAGATCATAGAGTTCGGACTTTTTACTGCAAGCCTGGTGTTTCTCAAACTCTGGTCACTTTTATTTTAAAAGAAAACATTGCCTTCATAATGTAATTGAAAAACAAATATCATTTGCCATAAAGACAAGATACCAGAAAAATTAATTTAGTAAAAAAGAAAGAAAAAAACCCCAAGCAACTACATTCAAAATAGCTGAAATTCAAATAAAATGAAATATAATAACAAATCTAATCTGTTTCCAAAAAATGCCTGACTAAAATTATCTTCACCTGGGAGAAAAACAAAACGGTTTATAATCAGTCAGTATTAAGGAGATCAGCTCTGTATCATTTAGTGTAAGACTAAGGTGAAGGTTCTGCAAGCCAATCATGTATTTCTGTTTTTGTGTTAATTAGCCCTCCAAATCTCCACACACCTGTGTACGTGTTTTGGGCTTTTCCTGGCCTCCTAAAGACCAGGGTCTCTGGGGATCAGATGACCTCCCAAATCTCACCGCTGGGAATTGGAATCCAAATCTCCTGACTCCAGATCCTTATGCCAGGCTGATAGCTCATCCACAGGAAAAACTTTCTGTGGATAAAATGAGAGTTCCTGTGGCCAGGATTCTCACCTGGCCATGGTTGACTAGCTCACTGCACATCTGTGGTTAATACATGGCTGTTGACTCTGTATAAAGAGCTCCACCCAGTGCTCTGGGTGTGACAGGGTGGCACAGCTGCAAGGCTGCAGGAGAGCAGAGCAGAGGCTGGAGGGGTGGCAGCGCTGAGGACAGAGGCCCAGAGGACGGCTGTGCAGGACAATTGTGCAGACAGAGGAGCCCAGAGGACGGCTGTGCTGGACGACTGTGCAGAGAGGCCCAGAGGACGGCTGTGCAGACAGAGGGGCCCAGAGGCAGAGACCGGCTTGCTGCATGCAGACTCGCTCTGAGTGAACGGGATTTTAGTGACTGACCTGCCACCCTGGAAATAAAGTTGGTTATAACCTTTTTACCCCAAGAATGTTTTGCTGTCAATTTCTTTGGTCACATTGAATCCATAGCGATCTTCCTTGGGGCTGAAACCCATTGGCAAGACAATTGGCGAAAGTCAGCAGGGTTCATTGTTGACCAAGGAAAAAGACAAGCTGCCCTTATGGGAAGGGTGCTTCAGTGGGCTGCCCCTGTGAATGGGGAGACAGTGGATTGTCCCCCAATGGGTATGTGGTCTGAGGTAGCTTGCCTCCTAGAGGACTGGGCCCCACCCCAGGACTGGAGGCAAGTGGAGGTGACATCTGAGGCTGTAGGGCTGGCCCTTGGTATAGTAAGCAAGTGCCCGTGAGGCAGCAGGGACTGTGGGTTGGCTGCTTCTCACAGTATTAAAAAAAGTCTACAGAAGAGACCCAAGAAATGGCATGAGAACACGAGCTGCAAACTTCTGTGGATACCCTGAGGAAGGAGATGGCATTAATGTGAGAGGAGGCAGCACGAGAGTGCCGGCAGCAAAGAGCCATTGGAGACAAGACGGCAGCGCTGCCAGGTGTTCTGAAGGAGGAAGAGGCCATCAAGGAAAAAGATGAACTCCTGAGGGAAGCACAGGCGGAGGTAGCACGAGACCGTCAGCTGCGAAGCACTGAGGTGAAGGTAAGAGAGCTTCTGAAGACTGAGGTAGCATTCTTGCAAGGCACTGTAGCAGAGGAGGCACTTGGGGGAGGGGAGAGAAAGGTGCCATCAGCCCCAGAAATGGAGGAGCTGGGGAAGGATGAAGGGGCGGTGCTGGAGGTAATGGCCACTCCTGTTTTGAAAGCCCGCCCAGTGGTTGTAAAGAAAATAAAACCCAGAAGCTGAAAGTTCCCCAAGGAGAGGAGCAGCGCCCTCCCCAGGTGGTGGAGCACTCTATGGTCCCCCCCTATCCTCAGGCTGAGCTGGGGGCTGTGGGACTTAGGGGTGGATGGAATTGTTCTGTCAGGATCAGAGATGGGAAAGCTGTCTTCCCTGACAGTGCAGCCCGCCTTGAGGCAGCGATTACAAAATGTGAGGTGACTCACAAGAAGAATTTAAGGGGCCCCATGAAGGTTACCAGGACCCAGATGTGGGTTGATTTAATACGGGCAGGCGTAGATGGAAGGAAATTAGACAGGAAGCCAAATAGGATCTTCCTGGAGCTATGGCAACAACTGAAACCAGTGCAGCAGTTCAAGCCATTAAGACTAAAGAGGCAGAGGTCAGAGACAGAGCCATGAATCCGGCCTGTGTGTCTGCAAGACTTTTTGCTGGAGAGGCTGTATAACAAATGTTCAAGCTTCCTTGCACAGGGACCATTGCAGAGGACTGAGGGCACATAGGTTGAGAGGAGAGAATCCTGGAGGGGTGGAGTGTGGATAAAATGAGAGTTCCTGTGGCCAGGATTCTCACCTGGCCATGGTTGACTAGCTCACTGCACACCTGTGGGCAATACATGGCTGTTGACTCTCTATAAAGAGCTCCACCCAGTGCTCTGGGAGTGACACGGTGGCACAGCTGCAAGGCTGCAGGAGAGCAGAGGCTGGAGTGGTGGCAGCACCGAGGACAGAGGCCCAGAGGATGGCTGTGCGGGACGGCTGTGCAGGGAGGCCCAGAGGATGGCTATGTGGGACGACGGTGCAGAGAGGCCCAGAGGACAGCTGCATAGGATGGCTGGGCAGGCAGAGAGGCCCAGAGGATGGCTGTGTGGGACAGCTGTGCAGGCAGAGAGGCCCAGAGGACGACTGCAGAGAGGCCCAGAGGATGGCTATGTGGGACGACGGTGCAGAGAGGCCCAGAGGACAGCTGCATGGGATGGCTGGGCAGGCAGAGAGGCCCAGAGGACGACTGTGTAGACAGAGGGGCCCAGAGGCAGAGACTGGCTTGCTGCATGCAGACTCGATCTGAGTGAACAGGATTTTAGTGACTGACCTGCCACCCTGGAAATAAAGTTGGGTATAACCCTTTCACCCCAAGAATGTTTTGCTCTCAATTTCGTTGGTCACATTGAATCCATAGTGAACTTGCCCGGGGCTGAAACCCATTGTCCAGACACTTTCTAACATATATCTCTCCAAAAATGGAATTAGGCTGCCCCTAGGAGCAATGACTGCTTCCCTGGAGCATTCCAGCTGGCACCTGCCAGCCAATGGCTTTGAGGTTGTATTTAGTATCTAAAGTCCCTTCTAATTCATAAGGATCTCTGAGTCTGTAACTGGGAAATATTTCAAGACACTAACACAGAGATTAAGAACTTTATGCCTTTGCTTTAATCTTTAAAATACAAATAAAAGGAGGTTTGGGGTTCTACAGAAATATGCATTAAAAAATAAAACAATGAATGTTAGAGATTCATGGAACTTAATTATACCTGCATGTAAATTCTATGTCCAACAGCATTAGTAATTGTTTAAACAATAATAACAAAACCCCAGAATACTTATTTACAACTTAAAGACATGCCAAAATTCCCAAAACAGAAAAAGACTTTCACGATTAATAGTATATTTCTAGAAAACAATGTTTTCGGGAAGTATGAACCCTTCCTGAAATCCTTTGATTTTAATTAACACAGCTAAACTTTAGTTTCATGAATTGTTGATGTTTTGGGTTATTTATTGCTTGGTAACCAATCTTGCAAAAGTTAGTGGCTTAAAACAACAGTAACCATTTATTATAATTCATGAATCTCTGGGTTAGCTGGGCTGGAAGATTTAGCAAACCTAACTTCTTTCAGTGATAGGTGTGTTCCTGCTAGTTTTTGACTGCATGGTATTGACAGCATGAAGGGTTTATTGATATGGTTTCAAATCCCCCAGTGGTGAAAATGGAAGTTCCTATGGCCAGGATCCTCACCTGACCCTAAACTACTTGATGATGTAATTGACTGCTAGGCTACTGCTTCCACACGCATAGGCAATAAGCTATTATTGACTCAGTCACTACCTAAATTGCTCTGCCCAGTGCTCTGGGTGGAGGCAGAGACAGAGGTGGATTATGGGCCTACAGACTGCTGGATGCAGACATGATTCTAGTGCTCGACCTACCACTGGGAAAATAAAGCCAGGTATAAACGCTTTTACCCAAAGAACATTCCATTCTCATTTCTCGGTATCACTGAATTCACAGTGAACTTGCCTGGAGCTGAAACCCTCTGGCAAGATACTCCCATTTCTAAAAACCGTTAAGAACTACCAATTGTCAAATTTTGATGTAATATCCAAGAAGTATATCCACATTGATCTGAAAAGGTTATTAAAACACTCCATCCTTTTTCAACTATATAGCTATATGAGGCTGAAGTTTTTTCATATACTTCAGCCAACAAAACACATCATAGAAGATTTACTGCAGAAGCAGACATGAAAATCCAGCTGTCTTCCACTAAACCAGACATTAAAGACATTTGCAAACATGTAACACAATGTCACTCTTCTCACTAATTTTTTTCTTTGGGGATATATAGTTAATTTTCTTTAAAATGGGTTGTTATCAATTTCTTGATTTTTATTTACTTAAGTAAGATGCCACCACTGAGAGAAACTGGGTGATGAGAACATGGAATCTCACTGCATTATTTTTCAACTTGCTGTGAGTCTATTTCAAAATAAAAAGCCTAAAAATATGTTAACATACAGTAGTTACATGGTAATTTTAAATGATTAATAAGAATCTTAAATATTTCTCAGTTTCAGTTTCTAACACAGTAAACATCAGGAGATATAGCTCACATAAGCAGAAGCTCCTTGGGATCTTCAATAATTTTTAGGAATGTAAAAAAAACCTATGATCGAGATTCAAGATGGCGGCGTGAGAGGTGACACGGAGAACTCCTCCCAAAACCACTAGTAGTACAAAAATGTAGTTAATTAATACAACTAACCCTAAAACAGCAACAAGAAAGAAGGCTGAACCAGACTGCATACAGACCACGTGAACAGAGCAGACCTCACGAAACAGGGTAAAGTAGGAAAGCCTTATACTGGCAGGACTCAGACCCTTCCCCCACCCTAGCTCACTGGTAGGAGGAAGAGAAACAGAGCGGGGAGGGGGTGGAAGCTTGGGACTGCTGAGCACCTAGCCCTGGAGATATGCTTCGTGAGCAGAAGCCTATATGTATGGTGACCTGGACATTGGGGAGCTTGGACGGGCAGAGTGCTTGGGAGACTGACATTCTGGCCATTTGTGGGGGGGCGGAATCCACATCCAGCTGCTCTATGTCAGAGGAGGGGCGGATGGTCTGAGAGGATTCCTAGCAGCAAGAGGGCTGCCGAAGGGGCAGGGTTTGCACGGAGCTTGCTGCACGGGAGAAGGGAGAGCTGGACAAGGTTCTCTGGGTGCGCTCTGCCCAGCTGGTTGGGAACTTTGAGGAGATTCAGGTGCTCCATGCCCCTGGTTGCCTGCTCAGCTCAGAGGCCCAACACTGTGATACGCAGCCTGCTGCACCTTCCTCCTACACTGCTGGCACTGCTTCACAAAGTGGCAGTCACTGTGCTGGCATAAGGCCAGCCAGAGGCAGACCCCCGCCTACAACAGCTAGAGACACAAAGCACAGAGGCTTACATGTATGTGCTTAGCCCACTGGCTCTGACACTGGAGACAGGCACCGCACACGGGAATCAGGAAACAGATATTACCTCCCCCCAGGCACCAGCTCAACTCCCCTATGACCCCCAGCCTCACTCTAGGGGATGAGCAGCTCCAGAGAATGGAGTTTCTGAGCACTAGTGGGTACCACACAGAAATATGAAATGTCAAAAGAACATGGTTCAGACCAAAATCTCACAAACCCGAGAAAAAGGGAATGAAACTGAACTCACCAATCCTCCTAAAAGAGAGTTCAAAATAAAAATGATAAACATGCTCATGGAAGTACAGAAAAATATTCAAGAAAGGAACGAATTTAAGTCGGAGATTCAATCATTAAGAAATTCCATATCTGAAATGAAACATACAGTGTAGGGATTTAAAGAAGATTAGATGTAGTAGAACAGATGATAAATGGAATATAAATTAGAGAAGAGGAATACAAAGCTGAGGCACAGAGAGAAAAAAGAATCTCTAAGAATGAAAGAATATTGAGAGAACTGTGTGATCAATCCAAACGGAACAATATTTGCATTATAGGGGTACCAGAAGAAGAAGAGAGAGAAAAGGGGATAGAAAGTGACACTGAGGAGGTAACTGCTGAAAACTTCCCCAATCTGGGGAAGAAGATAGTCTCTCAAGCCATGGAGGTGCACAGATCTCCCAGCACAAGGGACCCAAGGAAGACAACATCAAGACATATAATAATTAAAATGGCAAAAATCAAGGATAAAGACAGACTTTTAAAAGCAGCTAGAGAGAGAAAAAAGATCACATAGAAAGGAAAGCCCATCCGGCTATCATCAGACTTCTCAAAAAAAAACCTTACAAGCCAGAAGTGAGTAGCATGATATATTTAATGCAATGAAGCAGAAGGGCCTCAAATCAAGAATACTCTACCCAGCAAGGTTATCATTTAAATTTGAAGGAGGGATTAAACAATTTTCAGATAATCAAAAGCTGAGATAATTTACCTCCCACAAACCACCTCTACAGTCCATTTTGGAGGGACTCCTATAGATGGAAATATTTCTAAGACTAAATAGATGTCACCCAAGGGATAGACAAAGAGTACAGAATATGGCTCATAACATACAAAGAATGGAGAGGGAAGAAAAAGGAGGAAAAAAATAGAAGCTTTAGGTTGTGTTTGTAATAGCATACGAAGTGAGTTAAATTAGACTGTTAGGTAGTAACAGAATTGCCTTGAACCTTTGGTAACCACAAATCTAAAGCCTGCAATGGCAATAAGTACATACCTATCGATAATCACCCTAAATGGTCTGAATGCACCAATAAAAAGAAATTGAGTTAGTGAATGGATAAAAAAACAAGACCCATCTAAGTGCTGCCTACAAGAGACTCACTTCAAACCTAAAGAAATACACAGACTGAAAGTAAAGGAATGGAAAAAGATATTTCATGCAACTAATATTGAGAAAAATGCAGGAGTTGCAGTACTTGTATCAGACAAAAGAGACTTCAAACAAAGAATGTCACAAGAGACAAAGAAGGACATTACATAATGATAAAAGGGTCAGTCCACCAAAAGGATATAACTATTATAAATATCTATGCACCCAACACAGGATCACCTACATATCTGAAACAAATACTAGCAGAATTAAAGGGGAAACAGAATGCAGTGCATTCATTTTAGGAGACGTCAACACTCCACTCACTCCAAAGGACACATCAACGAGACAGAAAATAAATAAAGAGACAGAGGCCCTAAACAACGTACTAGAACAGATGGACCTAACAGACATCTACAGAACATTCCATCCAAAAGCAACAGGATACACATTCTTCTCAAGTACACATGGAACATTTTCAAGAATAGATCATATACTAGGCCACAAAAAGAACCTCAGTAAATTTTAAAAGATTGAAATTGTACCAACCAGCTTCTCAGATCACAAAGGTATGAAAGTAGAAATAAATTACACAAAGACAATGAAAAATCCCACAAGCACATGGAGGCTTAATAACATGCTCCTAAATAATCAATGGGTCAATGACCAAATAAAAACAGAGATCAAGCAATATATGGAACAAATGACAACAATAATTCAACACCACAAAATCTGTGGGATGCAGACAAGGCTGTGCTAAGTGGGAAATGGTGAACTAGCAGAAAGAGAAATCAGGAAAACAATTCCATTCACAATTGCATCAAAAATAATAAAATACGTAGGAATAAACCCAACCAGGGAAGTGAAAGACCTATACCCTGAAAACTACAAGACACTCTTAAGAGAAATTAAAGAGGACACTAATAAATGGAAATTCATCCCATGCTCTTGGCTAGGAAGAATTAATATTGTCAAAATGGCCATCCTGCCTCAAGCAATCTACAGATTCAAAGCAATCCCTATCAAAATACTAACAGCATTCTTCAATGAAATAGAGCAAATAGTTCCAGAATTCATATGGAACCACAAAAGACCCTGAATAGCCAAAGCAATCCTGAGAAGGAAGAATAAAGCAGGGGAATTATGCTCCCTGACTTCAAGCTCTACTACAAAGCCACAGTAATCAAGACAATTTGGTACTGGCACAAGAACAGACCCATAGACCAGTGAAACAGAATAGAGAGCCCATATATGAACCCAAGCATATATGTTCAATTAATATATGATAAGGGAGCCATGGATATACAGTGGGGAAATGACAGCCTCTTCAACAGTTGGTGTTGGCAAAACTGGACAGCTACATGTAAGAGAATGAAACTGGATTACTGTCTAACCCCATACACAAAAGTAAACTCAAAATGGATCAAAGACCTGAATGTAAGTCATGAAACCATAACAGTCTTAGAAAAAAACAGGCAAAAATCTCTTGGACATAAACATGAGCAACTTCTTCATGAACATATCTCCCCAGGCAAGGGAAACAAAAGCAGAAATGAACAAGTGGGACTATATCAAACTAAAAAGCTTCTGTACAGCAAAGTACACCATCAATAGAACAAAAAGACATCCTATAGTATGGGAGAATATATTCATAAATGACATATCTGATAAGGGGTTGACATCCAAAATATATAAAGAGCTCATGCATCTCAACAAACAAAAAGCAAGTAAGCCAATTAAAAAATGGGCAGAGGAGCTGAACAGACACTTCTGCAAAGAAGAAATTCAGATGGCCAACAGGCACATGAAAAGATGCTCCACATCACTAGTTATCAGAGAAATGCAAATTAAAACCACAATGAGATATCACCTCACACCAGTTAGAATGGCCAACATCCAAAAGACAAACAACAGCAAGTGCTGGCAAGGATGTTGAGAAAGGGGAACCCTCCTACACTGCTGGTGGGCCTGCAAAATAGTACAACCATTGTAGAAAGCAGTATGGGGGTTCTTCAAAAAACTGAAAATAGAAATACCATTTGACCCAAGAATTCCACTCCTAGGAATTTACCCTAAGAATTCAGCAGCCCAGTTTCAAAAAGACGTATGCACCCCTATGTTTATGACAGCACTTTTCACAATAGCCAAGATATGGAAGCAACCTAAGTGTCCATCAGTAGATGAATGGATAAAGAAGATGTGGTACATATACACAATGGAATATTATTCAGCCATAAGAAGAAAAAAAATCCTACCATTTGCAACAACATGGATGGAGCTAGAGGGTATTATGCTCAGTGAAATAAGCCAAGCCAAAAAAGACAAGTATCAAATAATTTCACTCATCTGGGGAGTATAAGAACAAAGAAAAAACTGAAGGAACAAAACAGCAACAGACTCACCGAACCCAAGAATGGACTAACAGTTACCAAAGGGAAAGGGACTGTTGAGGATGGGTGGGAAGGAGAGATAAGTGGGGGGAAAGGGCATTACGATTAGCACACATTATGTAGCGGGGGCGGGGACACAGGAAAGGCAGTATTTATAGAGAAGACAAGTAGTGATTCTATAGCACCTTACTACGCTGATGGACAGTGACTGTAGTGGAGTATGTGGGGGGGACTTGGTCATAAGGGGTCTAGTAACCATAATTTTGTTCAAGTGATTGTATGTTAATGATACCAAAAAAAAATGGGTGAGGGGGAAAAAGACTTGGTAAGAATGCTTGTTACGTTAATCTTGGCAATAGTCACGTGAACGTCTGTACGTGTCAGGACTCATCCGGCTGCACCCTAAGATCTGTGCGGCTTATTGTGCGTACCTCAACATAAGACATTTTCAAAATAAAATGGAAAAAAAATACCCAATGGAATCTGAATACCATAGCAATTAATATTTATATCATCCATTTTAAAAATACAGATCTTTGACAACTAAAAAAAAAAGGAACCTATGATCAAAAACTTTGAGAACTGATGCAATGTAGGTGAAGGAGGAAGTGGTGAGAAATAGTATGGCTTAGACCAGGGAGGTTACAAATAGGAGTAAAAAGGAGTTAAATTCTGCATGTGTTTCAAAAGCAGAGTCAACACTATTTGCTATGGATCAGATGTGGGAAACGAGGAAAAGAAGTCAAGTTGTTCTGTTGCATATGGAGACTGGTAGAATGAAACTGACATTTAATCAGATAGTAATGATCACAAGAGGAACAGATTTGGGGGAATATAAATAAGGAGCTTATTTTGGAAATGTAACGTTTTAAGATGACCATCAAACATCGAAGGGGAGTACTACATGTGTTTAACCTGTCTACGTCAGGCTTTCTTGACTCAATACTGTTTGGGTGTATTTGGCAGTTCTCTCATCTTAACCTAAAAATATTAGGTTTCTGAATTGGCCTCGCATATTTATAGTTATACCAGTGCAAATAGCAATGAAAGTCTTACAAAATAATCACCCTTCACCGGTTGCAGGGAAACCAATTATATGAGCAGTACTCAATCCTTGCTGCACATCAGAATCACCTGGGAGCATTTAAAACCTGCAGATAGTAAAGCTGCGCATTGAGAGATGTTGCTTTAACTTAGTTTGGAGTGGGGCCACAGGCATCCCATGTTTGAAAAGCTCCCCAGAGGATTTTAATTAGCAGGTAAGGCTAACTCACTGGATAAGAGGCCTGATTTTGCTATTTCTTCCTGGTACAATTTTAAGATTTCTTTTAAATTTAAACTCTCTTGAAGCCGTCCCTTGTTAACTCACTATGCTAACTGACAAAGGAAATTTTCTCAGAGCCAGTGTGTGAGTAGGACTTGCCCCTGCAGGACCCTAAGCCTGATGGGCATGAGGCAGCAAATGGTGAGGACCCCTGGAGCAGGAACCAGAACAGCTGCTTCCCAGAAAACTATTTAAAATGAGTAGAACAGCGTTATGGGAATTTGTGGCTGTGCTATCTATACACAAGAAAAGAACTCAGGGTTCAGCATCAACGCGCCAAGCTCCGCTACCATCAAATAATCCTGAACTGACAAGCTGAGGAGCTGTGGAAACTGACCCCTCACTGTACCTGGTGGAGCTGAGGCTTTGGCCTTTCTGAGCCCCACCCTTGCCTTTGGTTGGAGAGAGATGGTCTTCACGGGCTGCTCCCTGTAATACATCCTTCTAGGTGAGTAAATCCCCGGGGCTTTAGCTCATTGTCCCTGAGTTATTTTTTTGTTTTTTTCTGAGTTATTCCTTTGAAGCCTCAAAATATTTGTTTACCTTTAATGATAATGAAGTGGGGGGTGTCATGAAAACAACAAGCACTTTATATGTTGAATCTGAGCTATTTGCACAAGGTATGTCAGACAAAGGAAACATGAATTCACTAGCATATTTGGTCTCTCAGTTACTAAGTCAGGCCAGATAAACACATGGGTCATATGTATTCAATAAAATATCTTAACTCTTCTCTGGGCTGTTGTCACTGATGGAAATCCATACTTTTCTGGAATAGTGGAATAAGAAAATAAAAACTCCTCTGAGAACGAAGTTTGCTTCGTTTGCTATGGTATGGAACAACTGGCCACAACTTAATGGCTTAAAACAGCACACATTTATTATTTCACAGGTTTTGTGGGTCAGGGGTCTGGGCACAGCTTTACTGGATCTGCAGCTCAGGGTCTCGCACGCCTCTCATCCAGGTGTTGACCAGCTGTGTTCTCACTGGTACGTACAAACACATCTGGAAGAATCTGCCTGCAAGCTAAATTGGGTTGTCTGCAAAGTCTGTTTCCTCCCAGCTGTATGACTGCAGGCCCTGGCTTTTTGTAGCTTTTGGTTTGAACTCTCTGTAGGTCCCACAGGCTACCCAGAAGTCCTTGCCATGTGGGTCCCCTCAACATGGCTGGTTGCTTCACTAGGCAAACAAAGAGGATCTCTTGTTCCATTCTACTAACATGGAATTTTATATTAGGTCATATAATTACAGGAGTAACACCCATCATCCTTGCTATATTCTATCAGTTACAAGCAAGTCCCAGGTCTTCCTGCATTCAGCGGGAGGACATCCCACCATGGTGTAAACACCAGGAGGCAGAAAATCACTGGGGGCAGGCGTCACCTGAGGGTCTGTTTGCTGAACAAGAAAAGAAGGCAGGGGAACCAGGGATTGCTTAGAGTCAAATCAAACAGGTGATGATGTCCTGAGAAAACAGGAAATTTACTATTTGAAATTCCTGAGAGTAAATTTTTTAATAGAATGATACAATACCCTTAACAAAGTAATCTCATTCCTGGGATTTTATCCCATGAAAATGTATAATTCAAAAGATTTTTGTAAAAGGAACTATATGTATGACGTTATTAACCACAGTGTCATTTATAATAATGCAAAATGAGAAACAATACATATGTTTAGCAATTGGAAAGCAGACAACGATAGTGTATCCATTTGAAAGAAAATTATGCAGACATTAAACTAATAATCATGAAGACTATGTAGCAATATAGGAAAGTATTTGTAACTAGAAGTGAATTTAAAAAAAGACTATTAAATTGTATAAGCTCTATAGTTACAATAAGAAAAAGTAAACAATGAAAAGAATCCATTTATTTGGGCCATGGGATTGCACAATTTTTTGTAACTTTCCTTTACCAGTAAGACACTTTGAAAACAACAACAGACGTAAATAATGTGTGTGTTGGTGGGGGGGGTACTCGGGGAAGGCAGTATAACACAGAGAAGACAAGTAGTGATTTTATAGCATCTTACTACGCTGATGGGCAGTGACTGTAATGGGGTATGTGGTGGGGACTTGATAATAGCGGGAGTCTAGTAACCATAATGTTGCTCATGTAATTGTACATCAATGATACCAAAAAAAAGATGTAAAATGAAAACAATGAGGGCACTAAATTATCAGTGGTTCTTAACTGGAATAGACTTCAGAATTAAAAAATACTTACACTTGCGTCCTACCTTATAAAAATTCTGAGATGGGACTGGGACACCTATATATTTAAACACACACACACACACACTGACCTCTCCTCCACCCCCAAATAGGTGATTCCCATGCATATTGGTAGGTGAATTCCAGCATGAAGTTCACAGATCGATGGAGAATAAGGGAGCTGATGCAGCAACAAGCTCAGTATTACTTATGAGGCACCTTTGCGTGGCAGAGACCAGGCTGTTTGTAGTGTACTCCTGGCCTGCTGCAGCCACTCTCATTAGTGTTTGTGGCTCGTGGGCAATGGGAGGCATCGTCCCCTGAGCAGGACTGCTCCACGAGGTGGAAGGCGTCCAGGAACTCATTGATGTCGATGTGGCCATCCTTGTTGAAGTCAATGCTCTGGACAAGGTCACAGACGCAGTCATCTGTGACGTCAGTGTTCATGTGAGAGCTGAACAGCTTCCAGGTGTGCCCGAACTTGTCCAGAGAGATGAACCCTTCCCAGAGGGAGGAAGGTACTTCAGTGAGTCATTGTCATTTTCAAAGTTCATTTCCTCTAACATTCTTGCAAGGACACCCACTCTCTACTGTTAAGAAGACAAAGATACCCAAGGCCTTGTATCTAGTTTAAACTTCCAAGTGGAAGGCATAAAACCACTGGATCACCAGTAGTTCTTTACTGGGAGCAGTTTTGTTCTCCTTTCTCTTGGGGTCAATTGGCAACGTATGGGAACATTTTTGACTGTCCTGATCAGGGTAGGGGTGAGGTGTTACTGACATTTAGTTGGTAAAGACTACGGATGCTGCTAAATGTCCTAGAGTGCACAGGATGGACCCCCAAACAGAGAATTATTCTGGTCAAAATGTCAGTGGTGCCACTGCTGAGAAACCCTGTGTTAAATCATCCTAAACATATACTAATTTATTCTGATTTTTTAAATTGGACCCATACATCTATAGTCAATTGAGTTTTTAAAAGGGTTCTAAGATCACTCAATGGGGAAAGAGTAGTTCTTTCAACAGGTGGTAGGGAACAACCGGATATCCACATGTAAAAGAATGAAGCTAAATCCCCATTTTGCAGAATAAACAAAATAAATTTAAAATGGATCAAAGACTTGTTTTATATAGCTGAAACTATAAAACAAGAAAACAAGTGTAAAACATTGGGACCTTGGATTATGTAAGTTTCTTAGATATGACACCAAAAACACAAACAACAGCAGAAAAAAGATAAATTGGACTTTTTTAAATTAAAAACTTTTGTACATCAAAGGACTCTACCAAGAAAGTGAAAAGACAACCCACAAAATCAGAGAAAATATTTGCAAATCTTATGTCTGATAATGGTATAGTATGTAGAATATATAAAGAGCTCTTAAGACTCAACAATAAAAGGACAAATAACCCAATTAAAAGATGGGGAAAGGATTTGAATAGACATTTCTCCAAAGAAGATATACAGTGTCCAATAAGCATATGAAAAGATGCTCAACATCATTGATTATTAAGGAAATGCAATTCAACACAATGATTAAGTACTTCCCACCCAGTAGGACAGTTATTTTAAAAAAAAGAAAAATAAGAAGTGTTGGCGAGGATTTGGAGAAAATGGAACCCTCAAATATTGTTGGTAGGAAAGCAAAAAGGTAGAGCCACTGTGCAAAACAGTTGGCAGTTCCTCAAAAAGTAAAACATAGTTTTACCATGTGATCCAGCAGTTGTGGTTCTGGGTGTATATCCAAGAGAACTGAAAACATGTTCACATGAATGTTCATAGCAGCATTATTTATAATAGACAAAAAGTGGAAATCCAGATGTTTATCAGCTGATAAATGGATAAATAAAATGTGATATATCAATATAATGGAATATTATCCTGCTATTAAAAGGATAAAAAATGGATACATGCTACAAACATGGATGAACTTTGAAACATTATGCTCAGTGAAATAAGCCAAGCCAAAAAAGACAAGTATCAAATGATTTCACTCATATGTGGAGCATAAGAGCAAAGAAAAAAAATGAAAGAAAAAAACAGCCACAGACTCACAGAACCCAAGAATGGACTAATAGTTACCAAAGGGAAAGGGACTGGGAAGGATGGGCGGGTAGGGAGGGACATAGGGGAAAAAGGGGCATTACGATTAGCAGATGTAACGTTGGGGGCGCACGGGGAGGGCTGTACAACTCAGAGAAGACAAGTAGTCACTCCATAGCATCTCACTACGCTGATGGACAGTGACTGTAATGGGGTTGGTGGGGGGGACCTGATGGAAGTGGGTAGTTTGATAACCATAATATTGCACATGTAATTGTAGATTAATGATACCAAAATAAACTAAAAAAAAAAAAGCAACCAAGGGTTTAGATTACTTAAATCACCTGCCTGCTTCATGGCCCTCAGTGGCTTCACTTTGCCTTGTTAAAATTAGGCAAATTTCCATCCAAGCTTCATGGTGTATTTTCAAGAAAACAAGAGTAGAATGTGATTAATGAGTAGAAATTTTCAGACTCAATCACATTATAACATGTTCTTGATATTTGATTTTAAAAACGGCACTGGATGACAGAAATTTAACAATGTTGATCCAACATTGTCCAAGAAGAAATATGAGTGGGGTATGAAGTATGGTGGGGCAAGGATGACCTCTACTGCCTAATATTTCCCTCTAGACATTTCATTTTCCTTTGTTGTGCTGGTACATTAAACAAGAACATCCAATCAGCTCCACTGTCCATGCTTTTAACCTTTTCTGACCTCATGCTCCAAGAATTTTCTTTTGTATACGATGTGAAAAAAAATCAGAATTCGGCAAAGCAGCCGAGCACTCCTTTGAGTCCTGATTCTGACAACTCATGCTGACGAGAGCTTTTTCTCAGGACATTCTCAGAGCTGCTCAGAATCACACTTCAGGGCACAAATGTATGGAAAACACCACACTACATATATTGGAAAAGTTTTTATTCTCCTTGACAACATCTCCTTCAACATGTTATTAACTAATCACAATCAGAAATGATTTGGTTTCATATTGCTTTCAAAAAGTAGCTATTTATAAAAAGGAGATCCATCCATTTTTTAAAATTATAAGCATAAAAAATGAGAATCACATCAAATGTAAATACATAATCAAAAGGCAGACTAACAAACATTCCAACAGGCTCTATTCAAACTACAGTTTCTCCATTTCTTTTAAAAGAATGTTTTTTTAAAAGACTCTTCCAGAAAAACTTCATAATGAATAAAGAGGTCTTGCCAGCTCATTTCTTTGTGAGTTGAGGTATGACAACACAGCTATATGTTTTTGTGAGAAGCTGGGAATAAAGATCTCAGAAAATTATCTTTGAGTTGTTCCAGCCAGGATTGATGAAGCTGAGACAGGGTCAAGGCAAATCATGGAAGGAAGCGAAAGCAAGACATGTAATACCCACTTTGCCAAAACAAGCTGCAAAGTGACCCTCCTGCCCCCACTTCACAAGGTTGAAAAATTTAGTGAAGGAGGCTGTATTGTTCACAAAATAATACAATTCTTTCACTTTGTTTTATTTTTTAAGGAACAGCTCTTCAAGGATTAATTTTTTTAAATCATCTGTAAAGGAAAAAAGAAAAATACATGCACTTAATTCAAACACTGATTTTTTTGAAGTATAGCTGATATACAACACTATATTGGTTTCAACTATATGACAGGGATTCAACAGTTTTATATACATGTTGACATCTATCAATACAGAAAGATGTTATAGAACTATCTACTATATTCTCTATGTTGTACTCTCATCCTTGTTACTAATTTATATTATGATTGAGATTTTGTGCCTCTTTATCCCCTTCACCCACCCACCCCAATCCCTATCCCAAAATAATCACCAGTCACTTCTCAGTGTCTGTGAGTCTACTGCTGTTTTGTTCATTGTTTTGTTTTGTTTTTAGATTCCACAAATGAGTGAAATCATATGGTATTTGTCTTTCTGTGCCAGGCTTATTTCACATAGCATAATACCCTCAAGGTCCATCCACATTGCAAATGGCAGGATTTCTCTTTTATGGCTGAATAATATTCCACTGTGTATATGTACCACATGTTCTTTATCCATTCATCTACTGATGGACACTTTGGTTGATTCCATATCTTAGCTATTGTAAATAATGAGGCGATAAACATAGGGGTGCATACATCTTTTCAAATCAGAGATTTTTGTCAAACACTGACTTTTTTAACATTCCCATGATAAGTAAATGAGCAAAACATCAGGCTAGGTTTACGAATTCTAGAAAATCCTTGCAATAGGGAAAGGTGTGCTATCAGTAGGTGGCTGTCTAGAAGGTCTGATCTCAGGGGCAGAAGAAACAATGCCTCCTTTTTCCTCATGTCCTTCCCTTCACATTCAGGCTTACCGACGTCTGAAATAATTAATTCTGGAAAGTGTCCTTTGCCTTCAGTATCTGTCTTCTCATGTTGCAAAGGTTCTGGGGCCACCTCAGTATTACTCTGAGGGCCAAAGATCTTACCAGATATTTCCTTCTCCATGTAAATGAAGAGGAAACACTTGTCCTGTGAGCAAGTTTTAATAAGGGGCCAAGGGCACTGGGCATGAGATTAGCTATCATTCAAACAATTCAAAATAAATACCTGATGGTGACATTAATCTGACACAATGACAATTAGATGCCAGATGCCCATCTGAAAATATGTGTACGGATGTTAAGGACAGTACTCTCTTCTGCAAGGAAACCGTCACCCCACCCCCAAAACAACACACCAGCAAGGCGTTCACAGCATGGGTGAAGTCCCTCTTCTGCTTACTTACTTTCAACCCAGGTTTCGGATCCTCGTCATGTACTTGTCTGGGTTGGCAGCACTCATTACCGTAGTATAAATTGTGTAGCTGAAAACAATGAGAGGAATTTTTATATACACATGATTTTCCCTAATATTCCAAAGAGGAAAAACATACCAAGCCCTTCCCTAACACTTGGGACCTAGGACAAGAATACAAATAAAGGCCTGCTTATGTCAGAACATTTAAGTTTGAGAACTTAAGCGATCACAAAAGTGTTCTATTTTGATAAAACTGTGGAAGGTCAAGTTCAAATTTAAAATTCTCAGACTCCTCAGAGTTTCATGCTGTGGCAGTGAGGAAGAGCCAGCCCCCAGCCCTCAGCCCTCAGCCCTTGCTCTGTCCTAGCCCACAGGGGAATGTATGTGGACACCTCAGCCTTCACACCCAGTCTTCATCTGCACAGCCTCCAGAAAACAGCCTTGCCTTGGCCAGCCACCAGACACAGGATGCCCACACAGCCGCGCATCACTATCAAGAGAACACTGCCCAGGGAAGAGGACCACACAGGCCCTGAAAATGGGCTTGGCGCTATTCAGGCTGAGAACGTCAGGGTCCTGGTACCTGGGCCAGACTCGGTGAGCAAATGCCCCTGGCCCAGTGGATTTCTTCTATCAAGGGAGGGTGAGAGGAAAACCCAAGTGGGATGGACCTCTACAGCTCAGGGATCAAGACAGGGGATCCATTTGCTCAGATCTAAGGATGAGAAGCACAACATTATTTTTTCAACTCACTGCGTAGCTGGAGACCTCAACACCTTGAGCACATGCACACGCATGCTCACACACACTAGGGTCGCTTCCCTTCACTCCCTTCATACACCTCTTGGCCTGGACACCAGCTGAGATGCGTGCTCAAAGCATGTGGAGCTAGGCTGTTCAGGAATATGCAGAATTAGTGGCCCGGGGGTCCACAGCTGAATCGCACGGGCAGCACGGCGGGCACTTGCAGAGCTCATACAGGAACAGTGGAAGTTCTGGGGGCTACGGATGCTTATTTCGTCCTGATTCTGTTCTCCATCACTGTTTTAATATTTTCTCTTACAGCCACAGCAGAAGATGGAGTTCTGTTGCAGGTGGGTGTATTTGTCTAGTGCAGCACAAGGAGGCAGCCTAGAGCTAACTGCTTCTGCTCGGCCATTTCTATTAGCCTTACACATGGTGAACAGCCTTAGCTGCTGGTTACCTGCAAAGGGCCTGAGAGTCAGGATCTGTGGGAATGCTGGCTAGGTGGTGATTATCATTTAAATGCAGCTCTTGGGGTTTCAGTTACACAATATAGAGAAAATTGTTACTTGGTAATAAACTGTTTATAATTTCTAACAATTCTATTTCTACAAAACACTTCAGATACCATTTAAACATTCATAGCCTTTAAGTGAGTAACTGTCCTTCTGGGAATCCAGCCAAGGGAAATAATCCAAAAGCAGGGTGGGAAGCATAGAAATATGTTTGCTTAAGAGTTTTACTAGAGGATAAACTAAGGGAGAATGCTTAACTCATTTATACTACAGTCAATGGGCTATGGTACACTTACTTAAAATTATAAGGTGCATAGAAATGGCTTTATTAAGATAATTATAACTATTTTATTACAGTACTTATTTTTAAAAGATATATTCATCATCTATGTAATTATTTTAAAAACTATAAGAAGATAAAAATAGGTTTTAATACCTATTTTTAAAGTGAATATTAAGAGACCAAAATTGTGCCCTGTGGGAAGGGGTAGAGTCAATGGTGCCTTAGAGCTGGTTCCTATAAGCTGGTGAGAGCCACCTGTCAAATATGCAGGAACTTTATGACCAACTTTAAGCTTGAAATAAGCCAGGTTGGAGTATTTCTATCATGGGAGTCAATAAATGCTACACATCTTTAGTTTGTTTTTTGCTCCCTACCCCAAAGAGCCAGTTTACTAGCACACCAGTGGGTATCATTTGTTATGAGTGGTAAAATACTGTCTGACTAATTGGTTTCTGTTTTTGGCTGCTAGAATATTTATACAATGAATCTTTAATGTTAATCTTTTTATCAAGCCATACTTAGAGAAGAAACTTTCGAAGAGCTATGTTGAAGACATATTCCTATGATGGTGCAAATTAAAAAGAATAAGGTCTGTTTTGAAAATGTCATTATACCTGAGGAATCTTAAAGCACTCATACAAAAGTTATTCTAGAGGCTATCAGGAAAACTACTTCTGTGTCTGTGTAAAAGAGAATCATTTCAAAGATAAAAACTGGATATTTGAAACCAAAAATCACTTTATAGGTTATATCTGTGTTGGGCAACTTCTTGAAGAGTGCCATGCTGATGTTCTTGCTGTGGAGAACACGGTGGTGTGGATGATGAGGAAGTGGGAAGTGCTAAATTTTGGAATTTACTGAGGTAAAAGAGCACTAAGAGTCTGCATTGACCTGCAGGTGCTTCCTCGTTCATCCTAGTCAGTTAAGCCCTACCTCACCAAGCAAAAGAAGCGCCTTCCCTCCTCATGGGTGCGCAGGAGGCCGTCAGGCACATGGCCCCGGGGGACATGGAGAGCAGGCTGGTGGCCTGTTCAGCTTTGCTGTGATGGTGACAGTGGGTCTTCAGAGTTTCCTGCACAGTTTTGTGGCTGCCTCTCAAGTTTCACCAAGAGCTTCCTGGGGCAGTGGCAGGAAGCCCTTGGCCCGGGGCTGCACCTCAGAAGAATATGTGGGGACAATCCCGGGCTGCAGGCCCGAGAAGCCACTGCTCGCAGGATGCCACCCTCAGGGTGACGGGCAGGCAATGGACGCACATTAGCTTAGACACTGCATTATGGCAGAACCCCTGGGGAAGATAAAAGAAAGCCAAAGATGCCCAGAGGACATTAAGGAGCTCGTGGCTGGTGAAGGCGGTCCCCAGCTACCCAATGATCAGCGAGAGGCACAGCCCTGTCCTCCTCCTGGATCACTCTCTTGCTCTCCGCAGACTTCTCAAGGGACTTCTGATATATTTATCTGCCCCGTGCTGCCTCCTGCCAGCTCCCTGTGAAGTGCTTGTCCTTGCTGCACCCGCAGTGTCCAGAGGGGCGTCTGCAGGAGCCCAGGGCCCTTGAGAGCTGAAGAGTGCGAGAGTGACAGACAGACTGTCTAACGCAGCACTTACTTGTTATAAACCGGGAACACTGACAAAACCTGCAGAGGAAGAAATCATATTACCAAGACTAGTAAAAGGTAGAAGAAATACACACAGAATATCTATAGGAAGAAATAGACACTTAACACTCCAGTGTATCTTGGATGCCAGAGTTACAGACTTTTGGATCCTTTCTCTTTCTCTTTTAAACAATAACTATATGTTACAGCTCTGCCTTTTTTTAATATGCAGAAAAACTTAGCAAAAGAGGGGTACTGTAACCCCTACAGAAATAAGTTCAGAAAATGTCATCTGGCTTTTTTTTTACAACTGTTGTCAACCAGGTAAAATTTTATTCAAACATTTTCATCTACCACATTTGCTTGATTTCAGAGAATTTTTTTTTAATTACTGTTAACAAAGACACCAAACATCCTGGGTAAAACTAGACACTGTTACAAGTTACCTGGAAGAGCGCCTCCAGGGTGAGGTTTGCCTGGCCAGTGGCATTAAGGGCTTTGATGGCAGGTGTTCTGTAAGGACAAGAGAGGTCACTTGGCACTTCAGGAAACCCTGAGGCCCACAGTTCTCATCTCTGGAGGCTCAGTGCAAGGTCTGGCCTCATTACCTCCTCTTCCCAAAAACAGATTCTGGCCGCCAACCCTGTTTCCTGCCTAGTCCCAGACCAGCATGGTGGAATTAATTCAGCAGCGGGGCAGGTTGTCACATCTGCTCAAGAAAGCTGGGGTGAATTGTTTCAGAGTTGTAGAGTTTAACTGCCACCAATCACATGGGCAGTGAAGCCAAGGGGAAATATATAACTACTTGTTCTTAAGGAACACAATGACTTAGAATCTTCAAATGCAGAAGGGAAAATGAAAGCCCCAACTGGTCTATTTATTTATTAATTTTGGGAAATGTTTTCCCTCCAAAAAAAAAGTTTTGCATAGAAAACCATGACTCTTGTTCTTTTCTTTTTGCAGAGGGGTGAACAGAGGCCCACGCGGCCAGCCAGTGAGCCATTAGCAGAGCTGGTGGTGGGATCTGGGGCTTCTGAGCTGAGACTATGGCCATCCTTACTACCCCCCCACCCCATACCCAAGCCACTACCAAGAAGCTCTCCACACAGTACATGCTCCTGTCCAGCCAACGTGCTGGGGAGGTCCCAGGTACATTTTCTGGGAGGGGCCAGCACCTGTAGTCCTCTTCAGTTCCTGCAGTAGGAGGCGCACATCCTCCTGGCCACAAGAAAACACTGCAAACTAGGACGTGTACAGTGACCTACCTTCGGTCATCGCTCTCAGGCACTGGCTTCCAGTGGTCATAATTTGTCTCAACTCGGAACCACCTACAACAGAGTACAGCATCATCTTATCCAAGGTCACCTGGGACATAGCTAAAATAGTACATAAAAATTAAAACCTCTCATTTTACCAATGAAAAAAAACCATTAGTTTCACCAATTAAAAAAAAAAAGATTATTGATACAAAATGACCAAAGTCTTTAATTCTACTCACGCTCCATTTAAAGGATCTAGAGGCCAAATGTCCACCGGGCCATCTCTGTTCCTCGTGATGACCATCCCCTCCCGGGGGGACGTACCTCCAACAATGTAATAAACATCAGCAATAAGGGGAGTCTTGGCCAATCGGTAAACAGCCGCTTCAAAGTTCTCCGACTCACTCAGGGTCTAAACAAAAAGACAAAGCTGTGTTAACATCGTCATACATGGCAGTTTCCACACCAGGTGATGGGCAAATGGGCCGAAGCACACTCTCCAGACGTGCTTGGCCATGGCTACAATCTTGAACTGCTCTGACCTCGTCCTCTTGTAATCAGGGGTCATGAGATGGAAGAAACCTCAGTGGGGAGGTAATAGAGCAGGAAAACAGATTTTTCCCACAAAGGGAAAGAATTGTTGGCAGGTTCCAAGCCCAGCTTACCAGACATGGGCTCCATGCTCTCTACCAGGTCACTCTTGTGCAAAGGACTCCCCATGTTTCTTCATTCATCTTTTCAACAGATATTTCTTGAATACCTACTATGTGCTAGGCACTGGATGGTGTGGGGGCAGAGCTGTAAACACAACTAACCCAAGCATGTTCTGGTGTCAGGGATGAGAGGGAAGTTCAAGGTGACACAGTGCAGTGAGGATCACCACGGGAGGAGGTAAGATGGAGGCCAAGGCAGGGGCGCAGTTCTCACCCAGGGCATCAGTGAGGCAGCCCAGGGAGGGACTGCATGGGCTGAGGCCAAAGGTGTAGACAAGCCAGACTGGTGAAAGTGCTGGGTTTGGGTTTGGCAGTGGGAGTGGAGAAGAAGGTTTTAGTGCCATGCAAAGTTTGGCAAAGGCTTGGAGATGGCTTAGAGCATGCTACCTTAGAGCAGTGAATTCAACTGGTGTTCAGGTACTCCTGGGGGTTCATGAGGACTTCAAAGGTCTGTGGCATGGATACTGAAAGGGATCACTCCCCAGATCTGCAGCTTCCATACGGGCTTCTTCCTCAAGCTGCTCTGCTCAAGAGCGTCCTGTGGTAGCATGCCTGCCCTTCCCATATGCATCTCTACAAGTACTCTTCCACCCCTTTGGGAAAGTACATTTTCTGTGGACTCATCCTGAATGCTGCCGAGGCACAGTGTCAAGGGTGGGCATGGGGATAGGGCCAAACAAAAGGATGATTAGAAATATTAGTGTCAGCAAAGCCTCCGTCATTCAGCACTATAACCCATCAACCCCCAGCAGGGTTTTGTGGACGGTTCCCTGCCTTATATATATTGCTCTTAAGGGCGAGGTATGTAAGTATGAGTTGGTTTGTTCTGAACTCAGTAAAATTATAAAGTGAGGCAATGGTAGTGATGGGACTTTTTTGGTTATGTCACATGTGCCATCCCCCAACTACTATCAAAGAACTCGTTGCCCTAACAGAATTCTGTGAGAACAAAGCAGAAGAACATCAGTAAGAAACACCAAAGGCAGTGGAGAGTTATTTCATTCAGGTGGCAAAGTCAGGGCCAGACAGGTACCTGATCTGCTTATCTCTGGAAATGGAGGCAATGGGCAGTGACTGCTAATGGGCACAGGGCTTCCTCCTAGGGGAACGAAAATGTTCTAAAATTGATTGTTGTGATGATTACACAACTCTGTGACTATACTAAAAACCAGTGAGTTGTGCACTTTAAATAGATGAATTGTATGGCAATATACCTCAGTTAAATATACATCTACCTTATGACCAAGCAATTCCATTCTTCAGCACTTACCCGACTGAAATGGATGCAAATGTTTTCAAAAAGACTTGGACAGGTATTTCCATACAGGCTTATTCATAATAGCCCAAACTGGAAACATCCTAATGTCTATTAACAGGAAAATGGGTAAATTGTGGCATATTCATACAACTGACTATTCTTTAGTATTAAAAGGAATGAGCTCAGCAGCAGACTCACAGAACCCAAGAATGGACTAATAGTTACCAAAGGGAAAGGGACTGGGGAAAATGGGCGGGAAGGGAGGAATAAGAGGGAAAAGGGGGCATTACGATTAGCAGATGTAATGTTGGGGGGGCAAGGGGAGGGCTGTACAACTCAGAGAAGACAAGTAGTGATTCTATAGCATCTCACTACGCTGATGGACAGTGACTGTAATGGGGTTGGTGGGGGGGACCTGATGGAAGTGGGTAGTTTAATAATCGTAATATTGCACATGTAATTGTAAATTAATGATAATAAAATAAATTATATTAAAAAAAAGAAAGAAAAAAAATAAAATAAAATAAAAGGAATGAGCTGGTGATACAAACAACATGGATGAACTTTAAAAACAGGCTGAGTGAAAGAAAAGGAGACTGTACGCTATGATCTCATTTCTATAAATTCTAGAACAGGCAAGACTTGTCTGTGGTGATAGAGGTCAAAGAATGGTTTCCTGGGGGCAGGTAGGATGTCAGAGGAGGTTCGGAATTGACTGGAAGGAGCCTGAGGGCAATTTCCAGGGACTTGGGAATGTTCTGAATCTTGTTTTGCTGTTGGTTACACAGATGGGTAAATAAGTGTGTGCGATTGTCACACACATTGAACTAAACCCTTAAGATCTGTGCATTTCATTAAATGTAAATTATATCTAAAATTTTTTAAGAATCATTTTGGTATTTAGATTCCACTGGATAGATTTAAATTACAGTCTATTTTTAAATGGCAACATTTACAATATCCTGGATTTTTTTCCTTTTTAATCCTATGATGAACAATTTACAAGTCATCTTAAAAATGTGTGAAGGGTACATAGTTTGTCAACATCTATAGGGAGCACCCAAGTAAAAAGTTTAGGAGAACTGCAAGTTCAGAGATCATTTACAGCAAGGTGAGGAGGGGCCAAAAAGGTTAAAGTCCAGCAGGGCCAGATCCTTGCATCAGAGCTGTGTCCTTGAAAATGAGCTCACTGTGGTCTAATTACACAATTTATGTGTGGCCTGGAACTCTGCTGTCTGTCTTATAGGTCATGAAAAGCAGACTTCCCCTTTGTTGGGTGCAGAGCTACCTTCTAATGCCTTTGTTTTGCAAATTTGGATATTTGCAAATGGAAATTTTAAAAGGAGGGCACATCTACATCTGTAGAAAAGCATATGCTTATCTCTTATCTTGATCATTTATTGTGGGAAACTCTGTAACTGTAAAAGGCATCTTATCTCGATTAGTTATTGTGGAAAACTTTACCGTATGACAAAGATTCTCTCCTTGACCAAATTCTAGCTAGGTTCCTCAGAGCCCTCTTCTGAAAATTGGACTATAAAGATTTGAACAAATACTAACATAGTTTCCAACATCTCAAGGTCACATCCCTCCTTCCAGTGCCTGACTGAGAAAACTCAAGGCTACCAAAAGAATTTACTATTTGTTCCAGCCCATACCTGAAGATACTGCCCCTATGTCCTGGTGTCTCAGGACAGTAGGAGGCTAATTTTGATAAGTGCCACTTACCAGTCCTAGACAGGTTTCACATAGACACCTTCCTTTCTACTTTTTGTAATTTTCATTTCTCTGACCCTGCTGAGCCCCTGCTCACCCCACCCTAGTCCCTCATTCTTCCTTTAAAACACCCAGTCATCTCTGTACAAATTAAACCTGATTTCAATTCATGTTGCATACTTTTCCCTATTATAACAGTATACTACTGATTAAAATCTGTCCCTACCACTGTATTTATTTATTTTGAAGTATAATTGACATGTAACATTATATTAGTCTCAGGCATACAATATAATGATTTGATATTTATATATATTGTGAAATGACCACCACAATAAGTCTAGTTTATATCCATTGCCATACCTTGTTATAAAAAACTTCTTTCTTGTGATGGGAACCATTAAGACGTACTCTCTTAGCAACTTTCAAATATGCACTACGATATTGCTTAGTATAGTCACTATACTGTACAGTACATCCCCAGTGACTTATTTATTTTATAACTAGAAATTTATAATATGTACTCTTTTATGATTATAACTACCATTTTAACTAGTGTCCAGCTCTGTTTATCTTTGATACTTATTATCACAAAGGTTGATATGCATTTTGCAAACCTTTAGATGCTTAGTCTTTCAAGAGTTTCTTACATTTAAAACACTTGTTAAATGACACAGAGTATCACAACATGATACACAATTTAGAAGACGAAGTTAGGGTGAGGTGGGCTC
The DNA here is from genome assembly GCA_032199065.1 of Smutsia gigantea. Classification (NCBI taxonomy): domain Eukaryota; kingdom Metazoa; phylum Chordata; class Mammalia; order Pholidota; family Manidae; genus Smutsia; species Smutsia gigantea. Next base: position 52,931 of record JAVSCE010000935.1, read on the forward strand.
AACAGGAAACATACTCACAGTGCGGATGAGCCAGCTGACTAGGGAGTGTCCCTGGAAAAGGGCAGCGATCACATTCTCCCACCACCAGCCTTTATCTGCCGAGTTGAAGAGGGAACAATAAGTATAGGCACAAACTGCTGTCCAAGGACTTTTCAAAATTCCTTAAGTCTTGTTTTTTTTGCTTAGTATAAACGGATGGGGGAGAAAGGTTGGTGGAAGAGGATTTTACTAGCATCCAGTTTTCAAAGATGAAGCCCAAATTTCATGGCAACCATAAAACCATGTTCATACATATACATATAATCTTTTGTGCTTGGAAAGAATAATTACGTTAAAGGAAATCATTCTTTTAACTAACTCAGGTAAAATAAAATTACGTAGCTATCAAGAGAAGTGGTTTAGTAAGTATTACAAAGACTGAAGAGAATATGTATCTAACAGAAATTTTAGTTTGATTTGGGCTGACACTTTTAAAGGAATATAAATTTACAATAGCTCCCACAAATTACTTTTAACATCTCTAAAAATCTGTAAGGGGTTTATTTCCAAAAAATTTTTTTCACATAAAAAATAAGCATTGAGCATTTACAATGTGCCATACCCTGACTTGGTCCAGATGCTTAGACTTTAACAGCAAACAGAAGAAACAAGTACCATCAAACAAGCAAGATCTTTATAACAAAAAAAATAAAGACAGAATAATATAATCATGACTGAAGAGGGAGGATTTCTTTTGAGAGGAATGTGAAGACAGCCTCTCTGAGTTGTGGACATTTGCGCTAAGGCGGACAGAGCTTTCCGGGCAGAAGGCACGGCGTCAGGGCCCTAAGGTAGGAACAAGTTTGGCAGATGGTGGGAAAAGACAGCATGCTAATGAGGTACAGGTGGAGGGAGGGAGGAGACAGGCATAAAATGAGGTGCAGGAGGTCGTGGCGAAGTTTGGAGGGCAGAGTCAGGACTTTGGGTTTGTTATAAGTGAAATGATAAGTCACCTTAGGTTTTCAACAGGGGATAACCTGACCATGCTGGCTGCTGGGCCAAGACAATTAGAGGAGGCTGAGCGCAGGGAGACCAGACAGGCAGCTAAAGCAGCAGTGCAGGCAGAAAGTGACAGGCACGTCCAGTTAGGATGCTGGCGCTGACAAGATGCAAGCAGGGAGGGGTCAGAAAATTCTGGTGCAGTCAGTGGAGCACAAGGGCCAGTTCCTGAGACACAGAAAATCAGGCGAGGAACAGATTTGGGTGGAGGCAGAGTGAGGGCAAGAACAGGGGAAAAGCAAAAAGCAAGAGATTGGTTTAGGCATGGGAAGCTCGAGGTCCCCAGTGGACATCCAAATAAGATGCTGAAAAGGTGGTGGGGCCTTCCAATCTGAGGCTGGGAGGTCAGGCGTGGAGATGGGATAATAACAAATGCTTCCAGGGCCCTTTCTATATGCCTGGCACTGCTCTGAGTGCTTCCCATGCATGAGCTCATGTGAACCTCATGGCAGCTGTCGCCATCCCTACTTCCCAGATGAGCAAACTGGAGCACAGACAGGTAGGCACCTTGGCCCTGGTGACCCAGCTAGCCAGTGATGGCACCAAGATACAATCCCAGGCAGGCTGGCTCCAGAGTCGGAGGTGATAACTGCCAAGTGGTTTGTTAAGGTCCACATGCTCTATGGCATTAGCTAGTCCTCAGACCCTGATCCTTTCCTGGGGGCTTCGAGGCCCTGCTGGCATTCTCCATGATGTCCAGGAACATAACTGAATATTGATCTCTATTAACCAAGAGATGTTACTTTATGATTCAGGCATTTTAACTCAATCTTAGCAGACTAACAAATAACTAGTTTTCATTAAAATAAGGCTAAGAAAGTTTTTAAAAGGCAATTTGACAGTGCAGTGGACCCTAGAACAATAAGGGGGCTGGAGCGCCGACCTCTGTGCAGTCAGAAATTCACATATAACTTTTGACTCCCCCAAAACTTAACTACTAATACACTACTGCTAATTGGAAGCCCTACTGGTAACATAAACAGTCAGTTGACATATATTTTGTATGTTATATGTACTGCATACTGTATTCTTATCATAAAGTAAGCTACAGAAAGGAAAATGTTTTTTTTAATTGTTGCAAATCTTCAAAACATTTGTATTTATCAAAAATAGTAATGGACCTGTGTAGCCCAGACCCATGTTGTTTGAGGGTTAACTGTATTTATTATAACCCATATTATTCAGGGGTCAGTGTGTATGTTACAGAATAACTCAAGTTACTTTTAAACTGCTTATCTTTTAGGTTCTACTAATCAATTTGTTAAACAATTTGAGTCACAAAATGATGGAAACAAGGCCCATCTTATTAATAAATATACCCATATTTACAGACATTCTGTGTAATCCCTTAGTAACTGTCGTGCTGTGGTTTGAGTACCACTGATTGGGAACCAGTGGAACTTAGAGCTGACATTTAAGAAAATCTTGAAGGAATACATGAGGATAAAGAACTGGCTACTAAGGACACTGATATATACTCAACCAGCATATTCCTGGAAAGATTTATGTAAAAAGATAAGAATAAACCTAACCACAGGCAACACCACCAACATGAAGCCAATGTCAGGGGTTTGTCAGATGATCAATTTCAGATGATCAACAGTAAACGTTAGACTCCTTAAAGTTGATATGCCTTTCTTCTCTACTCAGCTGCAAATTCCTGAGGACAGAGACAAGAGTTTGTTTATCTCTAGCTTTCCCACATATTATGGAACTGAATGATGTCCTCTGAGATTTGGGGCATGGCAGTGAGGTTGTATAACAAATAGAGCAATTGGGCCAGGACCCAGGAGATCAGTCAGAGAACCACCTCTCTCACCAATTAGCTGTCATTTCATCTCAAAGCCTCAGTTTCCTCCACTATGAATGGGGTTAATAACAGCAGCCCTGCCTATCTGACAGGACTGTCGTGACGGTCTAATGAGAACATGCAAGAGAAAGTGCACAGAAAACTGTGAAGTGTTTTACCAATGTTGCCTGTATAATGCCATCTTATGTTCTCTAGATTATTGCAAAGCTTCCTAACAGTCTTCGGCTTCTATCTTAACCCAACACAGTACATCTCTATAGAGTAGCCAGAGTAATAGTTAACAATAGAAATCAGATCTGTTTACTCCTGGCCTAAAATCCTCCTAGGGCTTCCCTTACACTTAAGAGCCAGCTCCACATCTGACCCTCACCATGGCCTCAGCCTTCCTCCCCACCGCTAATGTCACTGCCTCCTTTTCCATAATGTAACCACCCTTCTGACTTTTGTTTCGGGAATCTACCAGGAATGGTCTTCTCCAGTTCCGGAGGCCAGGCTCCTGGCCCACCTGAGTCGGGCCTTCCCTGATGCTCCCCCTGTTCTCAGTGCCCATCCCCTCCTTCCTGCTCTATTACACCTTCCTGTTTTACTTGCTCTGTAGCACTTATCATGGCCTGAACGCCTCTCCCTGCTCTCGTGCATGCTGCCTGCCTGCCCCCACTAATGACCCTGCCATGGGCTCTTCTGTATGGCTCTGTCAGGTGAGTGAATGAAGTACTTGGATAAAACTGAACAGGGATATGGCTAAAAGTGCTTGGTAGTTCATTTTAATTACCTCGTTCATCGCCCGAAACTGTAAATCTGTGTGGACTCTGACCAGTCCATAATCCTACGTAGCCAACAAAAGTGGTTCCTGTGAATGCAACCTGAGATCAAGAGATAAAGGTATCATTTTACTGCTTCAACCAAATATGCATTGAAATCACCTCTCTTGCCCCACAATTTCATGGATATTTTTCTTACAAGTTCCGACATAAAAGAATACAAAATCTGAAATAACCCTCTAGGAGGTTTAACCTTGGGAGGGTCCATGGATAGAATTCAGCGGATCCATGATTTTTGATGGGAAAAAAAAGTACATCTTTACATTTATTTTCACTAACCTGTAACTGAAACTTCATTCTTTTTGTAATGAATGCATGCCACAAATCCAGTGCGACTGTTTATCAGTAGCAATGTTTAAATATTAAGTATTTTCAAAATTATTTGGCCAGTACCTCTCATTCAATCCCCATGATCACCCCATGAGTTAGCGGGGGGGGATCACTCCCACTTTAAATCAAGGTAATGAATTCTGAGCACAGGACACCACTCTAGTACCCTGAGCAGAAAAACCAAACTCTAGATACCAGATGTCATTTTTCAAAGAGGCACTTAGAATAGTGCCTGGCTCAGACTGCTCAGTAAAGGTTAACTACTATCTTTATATTTTTGAGAAATAAACAGGCCTAGGTTAAAAAACTGAATTCTAAGTCAGTAGTAAACTTTTTCATTTAATTACTTATTTCTGTCTCATCTGGTTGTAGAAATAACTTAAATTACAAGGAAAAATGCAGTGGTCTTAATTTTATAAACGATCTTTTACTCTAGATTCACAGAGGGGCTTCTATGATTTCTCCCCATTTCCATTCACAGCAGTAAAATGGGTCTGATATTACCTCATTACTATAGCCTGCATAAAATGTAATCACACAGGAAAAAGAGTAACTATATGGTCACTTCACATGATGCACTGACCCTCGTTAGTGTCACTCTTGAAGAGTTGGGCAAGTTAAAGTAATGAAAATCAAGATAGTAGTTTCCAACATATTTTATGATACAATAATTATAAATGATTGTAAGATACAATTTATAAAATACTTTATCTTGCAGCTCTGAAAATCTATCTCTATTTCTAAATGTCTGTGCTTTCCAATTGCCTTTGCCAGGTCAGTTAACATGAACAAATCCTTGGCTGCTGCAGGAGACTCTAAATTAGTCTATGGCTGAGTTGGTGGGGAGAAAATTATTAGGAGGCCAAAGACCTGGGTTTGCTTCTGAACATCCCCTGCCACTTCCACCCCATGTGGCCTGGGGCAAGTCAGTCTCTGCCAGGCCTGGCCCCTAATCTGGAGAAATTGGGTGGGCATGTTGCTTTGTGCCTGTCTCACAGGGCTGCTGTGAGGATCAGATGTGGTACTGAATGTGAAAATACCTTAGAAATTATGAACCCCAGGTAAAATAAGGGATAAATTATTTTGTGGATAACTTGATCTTAATTTAGCAGAACAATTTATTGACCATACGCACTCAGCAGAAAGACAATACTCAAGTGTAAACTGTTAGATTTGGTAATAATAACGTGAGCCCTGAGAACAAAGCTCTGCCAGCAGGCTATTTCTCCTGGGAGCTCCAGGGTAAACAGACACAAAAGAAGCAACTATTTATATGCACTTATTTCTTTTGTCTATTTATAATAATTTTTTTCTTTTATAAAGAAATTTTATTTATAAGAATTTTTGCTCATTGTAGATAATGGAGAAAAGCATAAAATAGTAAATAAATTAATTATTATCCCATCATTCAGCAACAACTGCTAACATTTTAGCAGATTCCCTTTAGGAATTTATTATATATGTACAGAATGTTATTGTTACCACTTAAGACCATTCCTGAAGTAATTCTTCAGAAGCTATAAATCAAATTGTTAAGAGCAGTGAAGTAAAGGAATTAGATAGTAAAATGAGAAACTTTCCCTTTAAATATTTCTGTATGGGTTGAATTTTATATGAGAAAAAGGTTTAGTCTGTAAAAGCAGATGACAAATGAGTATTTAGTAAATGAGTTTTAGCATTTGTGACTCAGTCCCTAAATGCAAAGAATGAAACATAGTCTGTGTCCTTAAACAATGTCCTCCAAAGCCAAAATTGGGCTTTTACACACTCTGTACTGCTTAATGGCAATAACATGCCTTGTGTACCCAGTGAACATTGATTAATGCTGTCTCTCTAGACATTCACACAGAAATGTGACAATAGTACATATTAGATTATACTTTTAAAAGGACTATGATGAAATAAAATGATCTAAGTATAATTTTTAAACATCACACATAAGAGGGTGGTATGGTCAATCGTGCATATAGAGTGGAGGGCCACTTATTATTTAGCCACTATTTATCAAGCATCTGCCACATGCTTTGCCTGGATTACTTCATTTAACCTTTATAACTATCTTCATAAAGTAATTATTAACCAATCTGAGCTGCAGTCTGCAAAATGGGTTTAAGGCACTTCCCATGTTCTCAAAGCAAGTGACAGAAGCAGAATCAAAACCCAGGACTGTCACGCCCCAAAGTTGGGTGTCCATAGCCCCTCCCTATATTCCAGAAGCAGTCTGAACATGGAAAAGCAGAGAAAAAAGCTGATTCAGTAGAACAAGTGGACAATTGCTCATACTCCTATAGAATCTTTCCTAAGGAAAAGCGCTTGACCTCGTCAAGTAGATACTCAATAATAACAGATGACCCCTCTTTCTATAAGCATAATTGATATAAGCCTCTCTTGTGGTTTTGTTTTTCCAGGAACTTGATGTTTTCTGTATCTTAAACTGCTAGCACACGTAAGCAGCAGGCCATTCTAATGATTGCTATTGGGGCTTGCAAGTCTCTCTAATTTCTGAATCTTATACTGTACAGACTATACCTGCCCATTCTTTAAGAATTGCACATCCACGGTCAAGTTGCGTAAGAAATGTCCAAAAGGATAATCCAGGTTCCGGCCATGGTAAATGTGGCCTCTGGAGTCTTGAGCCACAATACTGGTGCAGAATCTAAGAAAAAGGAAAACTCCAGTATGAATGGAAGAGAAAAATATGAAAAAGGAAAATGAGTTTTTCATTTTAAAAATAAGTCCTGAAAGTAAAACTGTTTTTCTTCCTTATAATAAATACACACACTATATAATCCTTATACAAGAATATATATTCACATTTCAAGATGAAAAGCACAACTGGACACAATCCATCCATGTTCTTTCAGTGTCACCTGACCTTTCCCCTCAACACACATGGCATCGAAAACACATGGAAAGAGAATTTCATCCTAAATCTAAAATCCCATTCTGGGCTCAGCTGGATCTCTGAACTTTGTTTCTTCCTCTTCCTGGCAGTAAGTAGTCTATTTATCACACCATTCAAAGCTAGCTCAAGCTTACCTCTCTCTTCTATGAATTTCTCAGAACAAGTACAATGTCACTTGTAACCCATTCTGTTCCACAAATGATTCGTTTTGTCTCCTTGGGAAAATGGACAACTGTTTAGGGGCTTGGCACATTTCCTGTCCCCCCTATAGCTCCCTGCACAGAGCTAACACAAGAGAATTGCACAAGAACTCCCAGCCAGAGAAGAAGTGTTTTGAGGAAAAGAGGAAGAAGCTTATTACGATGTCTAAGTGTCCATTTTCTATGAGGATATGTAATGCTATGTGGAAAAGTATTTACATATACAGCAGGTCCAGTGCTATGGGGGGAAGATCTATATACCCACACAAACAAAACTGAGAGGAAATGTCCTGAAGAATTGATGGTCACTTCTGAGTAATGGTATTGTGGTTAATTTCTTTGTATTTATTAATTTTCTATAATGATCACCTATTACTTTTGTAACTAGGAAAAAACTAATGCTACTTAATTTTTTTCTTTGTTTAAAAAAGGAAGCTTGGTCAGGTTTTAACTTTTTTTCAAAGCTTCAGATTTAACGTCAGAGTCCATGTCAAGGAGGGGATTGATAAAACATTGAAAGTGGCTAAAGCAAAGTACGTAGAATCTCTCTCAAAAGTGACTTTACAAAATTGGCAAGACAACACTATTTCCATGTCACGCCAAATGTATTAGAATGAGGTAGCCCAGGAACCTCAGTGACCAACGGGAAGCTGGGCTCTGCTCTAGGAGTGCAGTCGGCTGGAAACACATGCACTTCTAGCAGCAGCTCTATCCTTTCACCATCCACCTGACTTTCAGCAAATTGTCCCTTTTGAGGCTTCGCCTCCACATTACAACAGGCAATACCATCTCCACTGCATGGTGTCCAGTAGGCTTAATAAAGGGTAGCTAGTCTTATTCTGATTCAAAACACTTCACATCAGAAACGCAAAGAGAATACTTCCTTTGTTAATGCTAGCCTGACGGTGCGTTTTGTTTTCAGGCAAATCAATATATACCTTAATATCACATCCAAAAGGTAGAATGTTTAGTAGAACTTTTGCTTGGATCTGCTTAAACACAGTGACTCCAAGAAAAGCATGTGGAAGTGAAAAATGGTTACTGATTTTTTTCACTGAGAAAGCCACATGTCAGAATAGGAAAAAGATGCAGGTAGGAGATGAGGAATGGCGAAATCAACTTGGTTCAATTGAAAAGCACTTTAGTTTAACAAGTTTGTGTCTTATTTGTGTCTTCCCTTTTCCCAAAGAGGAAGGCAGTCACAATGCTTCTTAACCTACTCTGCCTGGGTGTTCTGGGAAGACGCGGGAGGCAGTAAGGTTTCATCATTCCAATACATTTTTTTTTTCATCACTTTTGGCATCCAGAGCTCCAAGTATCTATAAGGTGTTACTGGATAAGGCTGGTCTGGTGGCAAAACAGTAAGGCTTCAAAGCAGAAACCGAGTCAAACCCGTCTTAATTTCAGGACCTGTTACTGAACCAAGAAAGCCACAGGCTTTCAGTTCCTTGCCTGAGACCATCCATGTGGCTCTTACTTCTGCACGCCATTTTATCAGAACTATTTTGTGTACTTAACACTGTCTGGCTCTGTTAGCCAGAGCAGTGTTCTCTGTGCCCCAGCCCTGGAGGGAACAGCCTCTGAAAGAGGAGTCAGGATCACTATCATGACAGCCACGGAGGGATCACTGCAGGGGGCAAACAGCTGCTGGGACCACCCCTGCAGTAGACTGAGTTAACTAGAGGGTGCAGACAAGAGAGGATTAGTTCCAAAAACTTCCTGGAAAAGCGTATGTTGAGCACAGTTTCCAAAGTGGGATACTACCTGAATTAGTAAAGGAAAAAACGGGCTTCAGGTAGAGGAAAAGTTCAGTGTTGAGGTCAGAGAAACTGCTTTCCTCCTTGAAAGCCCACGATCTTCTGCTCAGATTTACCCAGAGAGGCAAAAAGGAAGCGCTGGAGGTTTCTAGGCAGCCCAATCACCACCCTGTTTTTATCTCACTGAAAATATGTCTCCTCCCACTCAGATGTGTAAGGAGTCCTTAGCAGGTCTCACATCAATCCGCACCGACCCGGGGCACTCACGCGGTGGACTCGTAGGCCAGGTTGAGGAGCAGGCAGTCCGTCAGGTTGAAGTTGAGGGCGTTGCACACGCCGCGGATCTCGTCGGCGAAGGGCTGGGGCAGCAAGCGCTCCAGCTCCCTGACTGCCTTTCGTAACAACGCATGGATCCATCTGGGGACCCTATCCCTAGAAACGAAGAGCCACAGGGTGTTTGGTCTGCTCAGAGTTTGAAAGGCAGAGAATGTGTGTGTATGGGGGGAGAGGGCTGGGTGGGTCCTAAAGCTCCCATCCTCACGGGTGAGTGGGTGCCTTCCTTCCCCAGAGAGCTGACAGCTCAGGCCCCACATCACCCAATCCTCAGCGTCCAGGAGGGAAAAAGAAAACTTGGAGGGAGTTAGGGCGAGCGAGCGTGGTCCCCAAAGGTCGAGCTTGAGGGGCCTAAGAGGCCTGCACCAAGGGCATGCGCTGCGTCCCCCTACTCAGTAACTGAGCGGCCGGGGCGACACCAAGCGCACCACCCTGACTCAGAATGGCTGGAAGACTGGCGTGCCACGGTTGACACCGAACTTGAAAGTCAAACCAGCCGCGCCGGATCATCCCCAACCCCGACACTGCTCAGAGCGGCAGCAAATGCCAGTTCTGTCCCCGCCGCCTCTGCTCGCTCCTGAGGCCAGGGGTGACGGGGGTGAAGTACAGGGCAAGGCGGCTGTCGCAGAGAGGGGACGGGCAAAGCGAATCGGCTGACAGCTCAGTGAGCGCCTGAGCTTCCCCGCACTTCAGCCCCAGCCGCGGGGGCTGTCTCCGCAGATCGCACCCCGCGCCCGCGCTCACCCAAGGAATTGCGCCATCGCGGCGCGCAAGTAGTCCTCGTCGAAGTGCCGCAGCACCGACAGCCAGCGCAGCTCGGGGGCCGCGTCTAGGCTCACGTTGAATAGCGGCGGGGCTCGGGGTTCGGCGGCGGCTGACACTCCAGCCCCGACCAGGAGCAGCATCAGCGCCAGCGCCAGGCGCGCAGCCAGGCCCACGGCTCGCATGGCTGGGGCTCGCGCGCCGCAGTCGGGACCGCTGCAGGCGCCCGGGGTCGCCCAGGAGGAGGAGGAGGAGGAGGAGCCGGGGCGGTGCCAGGAGGGCTGGAGGCGGAGCCCGCGCGTTGCTTGGGCCGCCCGGCTCACGGGACCCGGAACCGCGAGAGCGGCGCCCCCGCACCTCCCGCCTGCACTGCAACCCGGAGTCGCGCCGGGCTCTCACCCCCACGCCAGGCCCCTTCGGCCCATGTAGGCGAGAGAATGTGAACTGTGGCCTGGAGAGGGTTTGAGAAAATAATTTTCAGTAGCGCAGGAGACTCCTGCTGTGCCAGAGAGGGATCCATCCCTCTTCGTCTCATTTGCTCATATTAAAATTCTTCAGAGGTTTATCTGGATTTTATAAAGGGAAATAGTTTTTTCTGATCAACACTCCCATCTCTTTTCAGTTAAGAAAAAAGTAAAAAGTTGATATTCACGTGCCAACTCATTTGAACTATCTCATTTAATTCTCAAAACAAGGCAAAAGATAGGTTTTGCTAACTCATCCCCGTTTTCCCGATGGGGATTGTGAGGCCTGGAGAGGTTTAGCTTGTCGGAGGTCACACCGCTGGGGAGCCTCTGTGCTAGCCTCTGAAGCCAGGCTGTCGGTATCCAGACTCGACCCTCATAGTCATTAACCTGAGGCATCCTCACCTCCTTTTTGTGTTCCCAGTATCTGGGAGACAGGACACTTGTAAGTCTGAGGAAATTCACCTGACTTTTAGAAATAAAGATGGGACGTTCTTCATGATTAGCATGATCGTCTGTGGGTAAAATAGAGTAAATGTGTAGAGGAAACTTGGAAATTTCGTTTTTTTTCTTTTCAGCGTCTCTCTCCCCACGATTTTTCCCATTTTTATGGCCTTCAAGTTATTGGGCTAAAGTTTCAAGCCTCTGTTCCTGCTTCTTCCTAGTCTTTGCATAAAATCTAAGTCAAGACCCTGGTCTTCACTTTGCTCATTTGCAAAGTGTAACAGCAGTTGTCTGTTTAAGCCATAGGTGCACTGAGAGAATCAGGAGAGAGCAGATTCGCTGAGTTAAAAAAAAAAAGTGACCTCAAGACTGGTATTAGATAAAAATTAAAAACAAATACAAGATTTGTAAAACAATTTTTAAAACGTGATTAAGATGTATTCAGTGATTTACCCAAGGTAAACAAGATCCCTGATTCAAAAAGATATATGCCACCCCCAAACTCCTGACCCCCAGAAACTATGAAATAATGTTTATTGCTTTACGTCACTAAATGTTGTGTTAATTTATTATGCAGCAATAGGTAACAAATACAGATTTGGGTAACACTAATGGAGTGCTTACCTAACAACTACCTAAAACTGTGAGTGTGGCTCTGGAACTGGGTAGTAGGTGGAAGCTGGAAAGACTTTTGAGCAGAGTGTTAGTGAAATCTGTAAGTTCCTTGAAGAGACTATCAGAGGTCTGACGGCCCTTTAGGAGACTAACAGTAGTTGCTTCAAGGGAAGTGAGGAAAAATGTTATTAGAAACTGGATGGAAGTTGTTTTTTGTTATGAAGTGGCAGAACATTAACAACACTGTCCCCTGTAGTAATGTGGTCCATAGAAAACGTGTCTGAAGAGCTGAGTAATCTAGCTATAGTTCTAGTCAAAATGTTGAAGTCGTCACGTAACTTCTTGCTTATAGTAAAATGTGTGAGGAGAGAGAAGATAGAGGAAGGACTGTTAAAAGGGATCTAGCAAAATTGTACAGCCACTTTGGAAGACAGTTCGGCAGTTTCTTTAAAAAGTAAACATACTCTTACCATATGATCCAGCAATCATTCTCTTTGGTATTTACCCAAAGCAGTTAAAAACTTATGTACACAGAAAAATTTGCATACAGATGTTTATAGCAGCATCATTCATAATTGCCAAGCCATGGAAGCAACCAAGATGTCCTTCAATTGGTGTGTGGTACATCTAAACAATGGAATATTATTTGTGCTATAAAGAAGTGAATAAACTTAACATGAAAAAACATGGAGGAAAGGTAAACGTATTACTAAGTGGAAAAAGCCAATCTGAAAAGGCTACATACTGTTGTTTCCAACTCTATGACATACTAGAGAAATCTAGTAAAAAGATCACTGGCTGAAGGGGTTGGGGAAAAAGGGATGAACAAGCAGAGCGGAGTGTTTTTAAGACAGTGAAAAATTGCCCTGTATGATACAATTAAAAATCTCATAAAATATATTCTCAGAGAGGAATAAGATGGTGGTGTGAGAGGTGAGACGGAGAGCTCCTCCCAAAACCACAAACAGTACAAAATACAGTTAATAAATACAACTAACCTTCAGACAGCAACAAGAGAGAAGGCTGAACCAGAATGCATACAGACCTCACGAACAGAACAGACCTCAAGAAACAGGGTAATATACAAAAGCCTTAATCCGGCGGGACCCAGGCCCTTCCTCCACCCCAGCTCACCGGTGGGAGGAAGAGAACTGGAGTGCGGGAGGGGGTGAAAGCCTGGGACTGCTGGACACCTAGCCCTAGACATCTGCTTTGTGAGCAGAATCCTATAGTATGCGGTGCTCTGGACGTTGGGGAGCTCGGACAGGCAGAGTGCTTGAGAAATTGACATTCTGGCCATTTGTGGAGGACAGGATCCACACCCGGCCGCTCTGTGTCAGAGGAAAGGCAGGTAGTCTGAGAGGCTTCCTAGCAGCGAGAGGGCTGCTGAAGGGGCGGGGTTTGCACGGAGGTTGCTGCAGGGGAGAAGGGAGAGCTGGACAAGGTAGTCTGGGCATGCTCTCCACAGCTGGTTCAGAACTTTGAGGACCTTCAGGTGCTCCATCCCCCTGGCTGCCTACTCAGCTCCGAGGCCCCCAACTGTGACACCCAGCCTGCCAAGTCTTCCTACTGGCCTGTAGGGACCTGCTTGCAAACCCGTAGTCACTGCACAAGCATCAGGCCAGCCAGAGGGAGGCCCCACCTACAATAACTAGAGGCACAAAGCACAGAAGTTTACCCGTGTGTGCTTGGCCCACTGCCTCTGACACTGGAGACAGGCACAGCATCCAGGAAGCAGGAAACAGATCACCAGGTCTGCTCCCCTATGACCCCGAACCTCACTCTCGGGGCTGAGAAACTCCAGACACTGGAGTTTCTGCACACTAGTGGGCACGCACAGAAACATGAAATGTCAAAAGAACATGGTTCAGACCAAAATCTCACAAACCCCAGAAAGAGGGCCAAATGAAACTGAACTCACCAATCTTCCAGAAAGAGTTCAAAATAAAAATTATAAACATGCTTATGGAGGTACAGAAAAATATTCAAGATCTCAGGAACGAATTTAAGATGGAGATGCAATCATTAAGAAATACCATATCTGAAATGAAACATACAATGGAGGGATTCAAAAGCAGATTAGATGTAGTAGAAGAGACGGTAAATGGAATAGAAATTAGAGAAGAGGAATACAAAGAAGCTGAGGCACAGAAAGAAAAAAGGGTCTCTAAGAATGAAAGAATATTGAGAGAACTGTGTGACCAATCCAAATGGAACAATATTCGCATTATAGGGGTACCAGAAGAAGAAGAAGACAGAAAAAGGGATAGAAAGTGTCATTGAGGAAGTAATTGCTGAAAACTTTCCCAATCTGGGGAAGAAGATAGTCTCTCAAGCCATGGAGGTGCACAGATCTCCCAGCACAAGGGACCCAAGGAAGACAACATCAAGACATATAATATTAAAATGGCAAAGATCAAGGATAAAGGCAGACTTTTAAAAGCAGCTAGAGAGAGAAAAAAGATCACATACAAAGGAAAGCCCATCAGGCTATCATCAGACTTCTCAACAGAAACCTTACAGGCCAGAAGTGTGTAGCATGATATATTTAATGCAATGAAGCAGAAGGGCCTTGAACCAAGAATACTCTACCCAGCAAGGTTATCATTTAAACTTGAAGGAGGGATTAAACAATTTTCAGATAAGCAAAAGCTGAGAGAATTTACCTCCCATAAACCACCTCTACAGTGCATTTTGGAGGGACTCTTATAGATGGAAGTATTCCTAAGGCTAAATAGATGTTATCCAAGGGATAGACAAAGAGTAGAGAATATGATTCATGTCACACAAAGAATGGAGGAGGAAAAAAAGGAGAAAAAGAAAAGAAACATTAGGTTGTGTTTGTAATAGTATACGAAATAAGTTAAATTAGACTGTTAGCTAGTAACGGAATTGCCTGTGAACTTTTGGTAACCACAAATCTAAAGCCTGCAATGGCAATAAGTACATACCTATCGATAATCACCCTAAATGTAAATGGTCTGAATGCACCAAGCAAAAGACATAGAGTTACTGAATGGATAAAAGAACAACACCCATCTATATGCTGCCTACAAGACACTCACTTCAAACTCAAAGACACACACAGACTGAAAGTAAAGGGATGGAAAAAGATATTTCATGCAACTAATAGTGAGAAAAAAGGAGGAGTTGCTGTACTTGTATCAGAAAAAATAGACTTCAAAACAAAGAAGGACATTACGTAATGATAAAAGGGTCAGTCCAACAAGAAGATATAACTATTATAAATACCTATGCACCCAACACAGGATCACCTACATATGTGAAACAAATACTAACAGAATTACAGGGGGAAATAGAATACAATGCATTCATTTTAGGAGACTTCAACACACCACTCTCTCCAAAGGACACATCAACCAGACAAAAAATAAGTAAAGACACAGAGGCACTGAACAACATATTAGAACAGATGGACCTAACGGACATCTACAGAACACTCCATCCAAAAGCAACAGGATACACATTCTTATCAAGTGCACATGAAACATTTTCAAGAATAGATCATATATTAGGCCACAAAAAGAACCTCAGTAAATTCAAAAAGATTGAAATTGTACCAACCAGCTTCTCAGATCACAAAGGTATGAAACTAGAAATAAATTACACAAAGAATATGAAAAAGCGCACAAACATGTGGAGGCTTAAAAACATGCTCCTAAGTAATCAATGGATCAATGACCAAATAAAAACAGAGATCAAGGAATATATGGAGACTAATGACAACGATAAGTCAACACCACAAAATCTGTGGGATGCAGTGAAGGCTGTGCTAAGAGGGAAATATATTGCAATACAGGCCTACCTCAGGAAAGAAGAACAATCCCAAAAGAACAGTCTAAACTCACAATTAATGAAACTTGAAAAGGAAGAACAAATGAGCCCCAAAGTCAGTAGAAGGAGGGACATAATTAAGATTAAAGCAGAAATAAATAAAATTGAGAAGAATAAAACAATAGAAAGAATCAATGAAGGCAGGAGCTGGTTCCTTGAAAAATAAGCAAAATAGATAAACCACAAGCCAGACTTATCAAGAAAAAAAGAGAGTCTACACACATAAACAGAATCAGAAATGAGAAAGGGAAAATCACTATGGATACCACAGAAATACAAAGAATTATGAGACAATATTATGAAAAATTGTATGGTAACAAACTGGATAACCTAGAAGAAATGGACAACTTTCTAGAAAAATACAACCTTCCAAGGCTGACCCAGGAAGAAACAGAAAATCTGAATAGACAAATTACCAGCAAAGAAATTAAATTGGTAATCAAAAAACTACCTAAGTACAAAACACCTGGACCAGATGGTTTCACTGCTGAATTTTATCAAACACTTAGTGAAGACCTAATACCCATCCTTCCTAAAAGTTTTCCAAAAAGTAGAAGAGGAGGGAATACTCCCAAACTCATTCTACAAGGCCAACATCACTCTAATACCAAAACCAGGCAAAGATACCACAAAAAGAGGAAGTTACAGACCAATATCCATGATGAACATAGATCAAAAATACATCAAGAGGATCATACACCATGATCAAGTGGGATTCATCCCAGGGATGCAAGGATGGTACAACATTCAAAATTCCAACAACATCATCCACTACATCAACAAAAAGAAGGACAAAAACCACACGGTCATCTCAATAGATCCTGAAAAAGCATGCGACAAAATTCAACATCCATTCTTGATAAAAACTCTCAACAAAATGGGTATAGAGGGCAAGTACTTCAACATAATAAAGGCCATATATGACAAACCCACAGACAACATTATACTTAACAGCGAGAAGCAGAAAGCTTTTCCTTTAAGATTTGGAACAAGACAAGGATGTGCACTCTCCTCACTTTTATTCAACATAGTACTGGAGGTCCTAGCCACAATAATCAGACAACACAAGGAAATAAAAGGCATCCAGATCAGCAAGGAAGAACTCAAACTGTCCTTGTTTGCAGATGACATGATATTGTACATAAAAAACCCTAAAGAATCCGCTCCAAAACTATTAGACCTAATATCTGGATTCAGCAAAGTTGCAGGATACAAAATTAATACACAGAAATCTGTTGCATTCCTGTACACTAACAATGAACTAGCAGAAAGAGAAATCAGGAAAACAACTCCATTCACAATCATCAAAAAGAAAAAAATACCTAGGAATAAACCTAACCAAGGAAGTGAAAGACCTATACCCTGAAAACTACAAGACACTCTTAAGAGAAATTAAGGAGGACACTAATAAATGTAAATTCATTCCATGCTCTTGGCTAGGAAGAATTAATTTTGTCAAAATGGCCATCCTGCCTAAAGTAATCTACAGATTCAATGCAATCCCTATCAAAATACCATCAGCATTCTTCACTGAACTAGAGCAAATAGTTCTAAAATTCATATGGAACCACAAAAGACCCCGAATAGCCAAAGCAATCCTGGGAAGGAAGAATAAAGCAGGGGGGATAACACTCCCTGACTTCAAGCTCTACTACAAAGCTACAGTAATCAAGACAATTTGGTACTGGCACAAGAACAGACCCATAGACCAGTAGAACAGAATAGAGAGCCCAGATATAAACCCAAGCATATATGGTCAATTAATATACGATAAAGGCACCGTGGATATACAATGGGGAAATGAAAGCCTCTTCAACAGCTGGTGTTGGCAAAACTGGACAGCTACATGTAAGAGAATGAAACTGGATTACTGTCTAACCCCATACACAAAAGTAAACTCAAAATGGATCAAAGACCTGAATGTAAGTCATGAAACCATAAAACTCTTAGAAAAAAATATAGGCAAAAATCTCTTGGATATAACATGAGCAACTTCTTCATGAACATGTCTCCCCAGGCAAGGGAAACAAAAGCAAAAATGAACAAGTTGGAGTATATAAAACTAAAAAGCTTCTGTACAGCAAGGGATACCAGCAGTAGAAAAAAAAGATATCCTATAGTATGGGAGAATATATTCATAAATGACATATCCGATAAGGGGTTGACATCCAAATTATATAAAGAGCTCATGCACCTCAAAAAAAAACAAAAAGCAAATAAGCCAATTAAAAAAGGGGCAGAGGAGCTGAACAGACACTTCTCCAAAGAAATTCAGATGGCCAACAGGCACATAAAAAGATGCTCCACATCACTAGTTATCAGAGAAATGCAAATTAAAACCACAATGAGATATCACCTCACACCAGTTAGGATTGCCGCCATCCAAAAGACAAACAAGAAATGTTGGCGCGGATGTGGAGAAAGGGGAACCCTCCTACACTACTGGTGGGAATGTAAATTAGTTCAACCATTGTGGAAAGCAATATGGAGGTTCTTCAAAAAACTCAAAATAGAAATTCCATTTGACCCATGAATTCCACTCCTAGGAATTTACCCTAAGAATGCAGCAGCCCAGTTTCAAAAAGACATATGCACTCCTATGTTTATCACACTACAATAGCCAAGAAATGGAAGCAACCTAAGTGTCCATCAGTAGATGAATGGATAAAGAAGATGTGGTGTATATACACAATGGAATATTATTCAGCCATAAGGAGAAAACAAATCCAGACATCTGCAACAACATGGATGGAGCTAGAGGGTATTATTATGCTCAGTGAAATAAGCCAGGCCGAGAAAGACAAGTATGAAATGATTTCACTCATATGTGGAGTATAAAAACAAAGAAAAAAACTGAAGGAACAAAACAGCAGCAAACTTACAGAACCCAAGAATGGACTAACAGTTACCAAAAGGAAAGGGACTGGGGAAGAGGGGTGGGAAGGGAGGGATAAGGGGGACAATGGGCTATCACAATTAGCACACACACATCATGTAGTGGGCATGCGTGTGTGGTGGGGGGATACGGGGAAGGCAGTATAACAAAGACAAGTAGTGATTCTACAACAATTTTCTATGCTGATGGACAGTGACTGCAATGGGGTATGTGGTGGGGACTTGATAATAGGGAGAGTCTAGTAACCATAATGTTGGTCATATAATTGTATGTTAATAATAGCAAAATAAAAAAAATTGTTGAAAAAATATATTCTCAAAAAATATAATCGTTTTTAGTTTTATTTCTATGTAATGAAACAATGTCACTTGGTAAAACTGTATTCTCTTGGTATTATCATTACTTACACAAAGGAGTTAAAACTTATGTCCATACAAAAACCTGCACATGGATGTTTACAGCAGCTTTATTGTAAATGCCAAACTTGAAAGCCACCAAGATGTCCTTCAGTAGGTGAGTGGATAAATAAACAGTGGTACATCCAGACACTGGATATTATTTAGTGCTAAAAAGGTAGAAAATTGTACATAAAGAACTGTATTGCCATTCGGTAGAACAGTTTAAATATGTTTACCTAAAATAGTTTGAAGTGTGTGTTGTACACAGGAAACATTCAATATAGAGTTTTTATTTCAAATTAGTTCTCCCACAAATGGATGAAGGGTAAAATAAATATTTGTTGTAAGTGTGTTGTTTCATCCCAAGTAAATTAAGCGAAAAATAAAAAATACGCATCTACCTAATCTTTGATGAGAAATTTACTGAATGCTTACTTTGTGATGAACACCATTCTAAGTACTTACCGACATTAGTTCTCCAAATTCTCACAACAATCAATGAGGTAGTTGGTATTATATTGAGAGAGCAAACTGAGGGATTAAATCATGTACCCAAGTATTCACTGAGTACCTACCTACTGGATGCTGAACAAGCACTGGGGACAGCAGAGGACAGACTCTCTGCCTTTTGTGGAGCTTATTTTCTAGTGGAACTTGCTAAGATCCTATATATGATGGATCAGTATTCTAAATTTATACATCACTTTCTATGTATCATGAGCTTGGACAATGTGAGTTTATCACTCAAAGGGATCCATTCTCGGTGTTAACAAAAATTTGAGCATGAAAAGCTGAAGCTCAGACCCTGTCAACTTCTTCAAAGTGAAAGTCACCCTGAAAGGTCACACTGCCTTTGCTGGCAACATCCAACCTTGTGTTGATCTGATCTTCAAATTTATAGTAAACAGAAAATATTCTCAAGAGAAAACTTACAAAATATTAAAAGGATCAGACAGAAACAAGATACCATGGTATTAAAGTAATAAAACAGAGTTAAGACTGTACTTTTTAAGCCAGATATTTTTCTATCTTGCATATAAACCTCAGTTTAGAGCAGAGTAAAGGCCACAGTAGAACAGAAATCAAAACAGAATGGACTTTGGCCTCTTCACCTCTAAATGGGGTGGGAAAGTCTAGGGGAAAGATGAAACTTCCAGGCACCAGCACAGCCCATGCAGCAAACCTGTGGACCGAAGTTGCTGTGCCATTTTGAATGTTACTTACCTCTCTGTGGACTAAAGCACATGAGGAGACACACAGCTCAAACACGTAAAAAGAAAACTGAGCAATTTCAGGTCTGAAACATTCAAATTTGCATAGGACTTCCAGTCAAACACTGAAGTTGCTGGGTCTGATTCAGAAGCTAACAAGGCCAGTGCAGTTCAATTATTAAATTTCAAGCTTTTAAGAGTTAATCCCCAGGGATGTGCACCATCTTGGGGAAAGTCACAAAGTTCACTCCAAACAGAAGTTGAACTTAGTGAACAAAGATACTGGAAAGGGAGTAAGAAAAGTAGTTTTAGAAGCTACTTTCTGAGGGGGCAGAAAATTACCTTTTACTCTAAAGTAACACAGAGCAATTTGCTCATCTACCATAATATTTATCTAAGAAATCAGAGGCAAAAGGCACCAAACTATTTCCAAATGGAATGACTTTCAAACAGAGAGGCTCTTGCGTCCCCTGAAATCTATTCAACATGACTAAGGAAGGGAGACCAACGCAGCCACTCCACACACACAAGACACCTATTTGACAGTAAAAACCTTTTATTGAGACAAGGCAAACAGTGGGCTGAAAATATTACAGCATGAAGGAAGGCTGAGGAAACTAATCTGATCTAATCTGATTTCTTCTTCCTCTGTGGAGGAGTGGGCAGCCTAACTGATGACCTAAAAGACATCCCAAGATTACTAGTTATAATTAAGGCAATTTAAAAAGTGAGATCTCAATCAAAAGCTTGTATCTGGCATTCAAAAAAATATTTAAATCTTTTGGGCAGACTAAAAAGCTAAAGTGTCTACCCAAAATCTGTACAGCAGGGACCTGTTTTCAGCAGGTAAGCCTATTTACAAGTAAGAACTTCTTACTCTTGTAACATTGTCCTGTTTTGTTTTAAGAGAATACATAACTCCCATCCCCTGCAAAGTTAGTTTGTAAGGCTTCTGGGACCCCATAGAAATATGGACCTACCTCTGCTGGAGAACTATTTACACTGCACTGTAAATACATAGTTACACATCTGCCTCCACCCTGCCCCAAATAGGCTCTGAATGTCTTGAGTGAGGGGTTATGGCGCGTTCACTTTTACATCTACAGTGACAATTAGTAGGCACTGAACAATATTTTTTTTCTACAAATGTGAAAATGACTTTACATCACCACTACTGTTTACATCTCAAACATTCCCACCATTACCCATCTCCAAAATAAAAACAAACTGCTACCAAGTTTACTTTTTTTCACAATACAGTGCTTGGGGACTTTTAACATAAACAAAATTCTTGATTTACTAATTTTCAAAATAATAACACATATTCATCATTCTTCTTGGAAAGGAAAACTTGCTTGGAGGTTTACTTCAATCTTTTTTTCTTTTTCAAAAGTGCATCTCGTAGTGCTAGCTGGAACATAAGAAAAAAATATCATGGTATTTTCTTTTCTTAAAAATAACAAAAAACATGATAACTCTGGAGTACTCCCTTATACTAATTTGGTTATACAGAAGTGTCTCAAAATGGAATCTCTAAGTCAGTAAATCATCTTGAAAAACTACAAATGGTGAAATGCTCCATTAACAGACCAATTCTGCATCCAGGCTGGGGCCTTCCCACTTCCAGGAAAATGAGCGAAGCTCTTGAGTGCCGTTCCCACCTCATGGGACCACAGCTCAAACCACGAGGAGCTACAGGGCACAGCATCTGCAGCACCATCTGTCCCCAGCGATAATCCATCATACCTCTCTGGTCTGCACAGTTCTAAATTAGAGTTGTGTGGGTATGCATATTGTCTAAATTAAAGCCAACAGGAAAACAGATTTTTCTTCATAATCACTTATTACCAACATCACATATAGCCTACCAAATATGGCATATACAAGCCATTTAAAGATTTTAAATGGCACTCAGCATTTGTGCAGATTTAAGACAACTCTATAATACACAATTTGGAACACAGAAAAATGTTCCTTATTTGCAGATTTTCAAACAGGTTTATTTAATGCAGTAAATGAACTAAGAAAAATTACAAGTAAATGTTAATACTATCCTTTGTAATGGCTCAAACATGAAGAAATTAACTCAGAAACCCTAACAATTGTGGCTTAAGACAAAAATATTTAGTTAATATGGGCAAATTTGTAACTTGTTTCATTATTTTGTGTTGGATGCATGCAAAATGAAATTAAAGCAGTGAATTATATTTTCTAATTTGACTGGTTCCAAGCTTTAAACCCCTGTAGTCTTTTAACCACAGGAGTTGAGTTCCTGTATTTAAAGATGGAATATTTAAGATCTGGGAAAAAAGACCACAGGACCAATGTTCAAAGTGAACTCATGAAACGCCTTATAAAGTTTTATATTTCCTAAAAGAAAATGAACAGAATGATAAACAAAAGATTATCAAGAATAAACCCAAATTAAAAAAAAAAGATAACCAAAGACAGTGTACACATCTTAAGTGTGTGAGGGATCCTAGTCCATTAATTCCCAAGGACCACTCTGACTCCCAGAAGCTTAAGATTCCCAGCTTCTGAATTTTAACAAGATAATATGTGTATTTTGTTTTGTTTTGTTTTATGCAAACATTTTTTGAACAGAAGCTGCCTGGCTCTACATCTGAAAGTTCAAAATTTTTGGATGTTATCATTTTCAATAACTGACTTCTTGCCTTTAGCGCCTATCTGGGTCCTGGCATGTCTTTGTAACAGGCAGGATAACTGGGGATACTTAACGTAGAAAAAAATTAACAAGTTCATTTTAACCTAATTTGCACGGTTGAGGAGCTATTTCTTAGACTCATCTGTAAAATAGGTTTAATAACAGTTCCTGCTCATACTGTTGTATACTGAGTAAATGGGTTAAAAAATGGGAAACTCTAGAATAGTCAAATTATATGATAAAAACTACATGTTAGCTAATAATGTTATAACCCAGGGTTACATGAATTTAATTCTGTGCATTAAACTTCATAACAAAGCATAGGCCACTTTCACACATATCTCAGTTTTCTTCCCCTTCAAATGCCACCATTTGAACATAAGGAACAGGCACATTTTCCCTCTTTCTTTACTTGTTAAAGGCTTCACTGCAAGATCCTCCTCTCTTTCTCTATCATGTGCTTTACCTTACTTTTCTCTGTCTCACCTCTTTATATATTCTGTAAATATATTCTAAAAATTCACAGTAAGATTGCATATAAACTTTCAAATCATGTTAAGACCCTTTTATTTAAGACTGTAAAATGTCACAGAGGTGTAGGAGTGTGAAATGTGTTGCTTCTTTTCCACATGGGACTTGGGGTGTGTGAGAAGACAGAATATATATATATTGGTCTCTACCTCTGGTTCCTGGCACAGAGCTCCTAAAACCCTGGTAATTTCAAAAGTGATAGGAGCACCTCTTTTTTTTATTATTTGTCTTTGATCCCATCCCTGACACAGGGCTACAAATTCCTCTTAAATACAGTGATAAGAGAACTAAAAATATCTTTTGTTCTAATGAGCCGATTCTGGGTGGGCTCCTAGATGGGGGCTCGTCACCAGAAAGACTGAGCCATGATGACAAGCTTGGAATTTTCAGCTCCCCCTTCCTTCTCCAGAGAGGGGAGAGGGACTGGAAATGGAGTTAATAAGGAAAAGACAGGGCAAGGAAACATAAATAGAAATTCTGATTAATTTCAGCTTCCAAACAGCAAGAAAAGTGGAGAACAGGGAAAACACACTCTTAAGCCACAAGTGCGTATGTCCAATAAACTCCTAATTTATACTCTTAATAAAAAATTCTTTAATCTTTGAGAGAGAAGGTTTATGACTCTAGAGTTGCTGACAAGAAAGAAGCAAGGCTTCTCTATTATGCCAAAAAGCATGCTAAAAAAAGAGGAAGTAGGCAGTTGGGGAACAACCTCAGGGAAAATGTGGCAAGGTCACAAAAACATGTAGCGAAGCAAGAACAGGTATTTCCTCAACTCTGAGATCTTATAAAAGGCTGGTGAAGGATAAACTAATGGACTGAATCAATTCAACTATGAATTTAAATTGAATTGGCAAAATCCAGCGTATTTCAAATCTTAAATGGCACTTTCCTTTCACCTCAATTTCAACAACCTCTATTCAAAATGTGGCCATTTTATTATGTACATAATGTTGTTGAACACAGTTTAGAACTAGAAAGATTAAACAAACAGACAGGTAGATTTAAAACTGTACCTTAATTCAGTTGATCCTGACTCAGTTCCCACAGAGACAGAGCCTTGCCCTGGAGAACTGGCCACACCACACAGTCTGGCAGGCTTGTCCTTGGCTAGCAATTTAGGACGCTGGCTCAGGATAGGGGACTACTTTACCTTTGACCTGATTTCCTAAGTCTTCAGAATACATACAGATACACTCTGGTATTCTCCCGGTAGAGGAAGATAGGCAAATGTAAACTGTTTTTACTACCATGAATTACTGAAATAAGCCAGTCAACTGAGCAGCACGGGACTACCTATCAAAGACTGAAAATGGGTTAAAGTGAAATCCCATTACAGGTAAAACGTGTATCTATAAACATAAAAGCCTTTAGCAAAAGGGCACACACGGGAAAGATTATGCCAACAGGAGAACTGTTTAGTTTGCACTGTTGTCCTGAAACTATTTCTGAGATACTATCACACATAATTATTGATTTCTGAAAAAGTTCCAGGTATATAATAAGCATTCAAAAATTGTTATTCAGTTATTTTTGATATTATAGTTCACAGAAGCAATGTCAGAGAATTTTAGCATAGGAATGACATTAGAGATCATCTAGCTTACACTCCTTTATTTACGGAGGAGAAAAATGGATTCTGCTTTGGTCACACAGCTAAATCACCACATCAGGTGTAGCAATTTATAAGCCCTAACCACTTTCCACCTCTCCATGCTCTCCAGTAATGCTCCCCATTAATCCTAAAACACACAAAATACAAGGTCTTAAAAGGCACAACTCTATCTCAAATGTAAAGTGGTCTTAGAATGACAAGACTCTTCTAGCCAGACAAGCTTCAAGTTGAGCTCACCTGCTTTTCTCGGAAGGAACGCTTATTTTTTGACCGGACATTATGGCTGTACCGCATCATCATAAAGTTCTTCTGCTTTTTCTTCTCTTTATTTGTAGAACTGGAAAATGGATTTAATTTGGTTTTCTTCCTCACAAATTCTTTTCGGTCGGTCTTTCCAGCCTATCAGCACACACACAAAAACACATCAGGAGTTACCTCATCAATGTATCTCTTCCAGTCCTTGCTCCCCAGCGACTCAGTCCAAGGGAGAAGTGACCATGTATATATTGTTATACTCTTACAGGGTAAGGGACGCTCAGTGGAAGAAGCAATCATTAAATCAGCCCTGTGAGGTCAGAGGAGCTTCCTGGAAAGAGAGACCCGCGAGCTGTGTTTGGCAGGATGAAGGCTTTCACTGTGGGGAAATGTGAGGAAGGGCAGAGCATTTCAGCAAGGAGGGACAGCATATGCAAAAGTGTGGGGAAGAAACAACATGGGTTTTTTAACTTATCTAAGCAGGTTTCAGTACAAATGGAATGCAGGAGGTAAAGTGGAACCAGGACAGGACGGTTCCTAAAACAAGTAAAGGTACAGATGAAGCTGGAAACACAGGTAGTTGGAAATGCTGGAAATGTGCGACCACGAACAGCCACAGAACTTGCCAGAGGCTTTTCATTAGTGACTGTCAGTATTCCCCTGCTCTCGCAGCTCTGATAAATGTACTGAGTCTCCCTGATACCGGAACAGGTAATAGTGCCCTTCTATTCTGGATCCTGTTTTGCTCCACATCTTGTTTTGGATGATGGTTACATGGCTACCTAGTTGTTAAGACTCATCTTCTAAACATCTATCTGTGTATTTTGTCTATGTTAATTATACTTATTGAAAACATCAGAAGTATTGCTGTTCTGTGGCTATACAAGTTCTGGGTCACGTTTCATTTTATTTGCTTTCTGTTTTAAAGAATTAGGGAACGCCTCACTCACCATTGCAGTTGCCAGTCTTGTCTCCTTGTCAGACTTTGGTTTTTTATGGAGGTGCTCAATGTCCCGAAGAGAAAGAAGCTCACCCCTGGGGTAAAGGAGAAAATACACTGTGAAACAAGGGCAGAGTTATTGTCCCTACCACTTCCATTTTCCATGTGAACTGACTGCCGGCCAGGTAGATGTGCCATTTACCTGGGCTCATCACTGTCTATTTCAATATACTTTCTCTTTTGAGCTTTCCCAGGGGCAGCATCGAGTTCTTTCCTCATCTGCGCTATGCGGATTTTCTGGAAGTCTTCCTGAGTTAAAACTCGGCTAGTGCTGATGGCTGCAGCTTTGGCTCTCCGCTCCTCCATGGGCATGCTGTTCAGCTTCTTAGACTTGAAAGCACAAAAGAAAGGCTTAAATGGCTACCGGTGAAAGTAAGAGCTTTGTCCTCCAGCAAGGCCCACACTAAATCAAGTCTTAATAAACATCAGAGTGATGCACTTGTAGAAGGAAATATTAGTTAGGACTTACAATTTCTTGCTGTTCTTCATCGGAAGAATGGTGCATGTCGATCCACTCACCATCGGTATCTGTCTCCTCACTGAGACTGGTACTTTCCCACCCATCTGCGTGAAAAAAGAACACACTCTGAGTACTATCACCTTGATGTTGAGTATTCATGGTTGAGATAGAAACACAAAAGAAAAGTAAGGTAATTCAACTCAAACAGATGCTCTACTGACCAAGAATTGAGTTTATTGTTAAACAGACCACATCAATTTAATTAATTTCTGGAGTAGGGAATAAGCACTGACTGAGTATCAACCATAAGCTAAAACCTTACAATCACTCTCTAACTCTCACAGCTCAACAGAAGAGGCACAGGCCCTAGCAGTTAAGTAACCTACCCCGGGCCACACTGCTAGAAATGCTGCCCACAGCAAAATCATGAACATCTTGTCTTTCCTCCAAACTGCGTCCATCAAAACTGAACTTGGACATTTACCTTAGTCTCAAAGCAAGCACCTGACTAACTCATCTGAGCATATTTATACAAGTTTTAAAAACTAGTTAGAAATAATTATTAAGAAAACCAAAGTAGAAGATTTTGGATGTAACCTTGTAGATACCTCAATAAAGAGGCACTAAGAGTTCTTAACAGAGCCATCACAGTAAGCTTTCAAAATCGCACATACCTGCAATTTTTCAGTGGTCCCCCATGTCCTACTGGATGGTGTCCCAGCCCTTTGGTATGGCATATATACAACCACTCAGGATAGGGCTCCAACTGTATCTCTAGTCTGGTATCTTGCTATATTCCACCTTGTAAGTTTTCTAAATCCTTTGGGACTTTGCTCAGAGTTTGCCTGAAAAGTCTCCTCTATTCTACCATTCCTCACTTATTACTAAAGATACAGCTAATGGGTCGCCAGCTCAAAGACTTTTTGAACCTCTGAGATGGACCGGACCTTTCTTTTGTCTTTGTGCCCCACTCCAACCATAAAACCTATTAACACTACTGCTCAGCTGTTTAGGAAAGGCACTCAAGGCAGGAACCATATCATTCACCTTTGCACTGACAGTGACGGGCTTACAGCTAATGCTTAAGAAAGCTTTATTGAAATAGTGAATGAACAAACAGGAAGACAGGACTCCAGCAGCCAATGTAATAAAGGCTAGCTCTGGAAACCAGAGTGGAGTTCCTTAAGCACTCTTCAACAAGTTCAACAAGCATTCTCCTTCAGTAAGGAGAATCTTGGAGGATTGCTAAGGACTAATCCTCACCATTTTTTGTGGGAAACAAATCAGAAATCATTATATTTCCCAAGTGCCCAGCATGCTCCTGCTAAGGGGCAGCCACCTTGAAGACATGAAAAGACATCTCTTGCACTGTAATTGTAAGTTCTCTAAGAACAGAGACCATGCCCATTTGATCCCTAATGCTTTAACAGTACTTAGCATGCAGTCATTGCTCAATAAATATTTTCTGAATAAATGTTCAAATAGCATAAAGATTTCAAGGTAAGTACAGTATAGGAGTGATTTTGTCATGAATAATGGTGAAATAAAAGATGAACCTTCATCTTCTGCAGCATTCTCTTTTTCAACTTCCAAAATTTCTGCTCCTGGAATGTAATCTTTAGCATCTAATTCTCCATATTCTTGCACTCTTGCTTCTACGGAGGCCTCTGTAGGCTTACCCTAAAGGAAAGAAAATTATTTTTAATAAGCATTAAATTATAAAGCAATTATTCAAGAAAAGAATTCTCCAAGATTATGAATTTAGAAGGGAGAATCACAAAAAATGGAAGTAATCAAATGAAAAAAAAAAACAGTTCACTTATGCCTTGGGTCAATGTAAATCCCCCAGCCAGAACTCTGCCCACTATTTTTTTGCTCTCTCCTGATCCGGATCAGTAAACTGGCAGTTATTAGAGAAAAACCACTTCAATTCTTAAGTACAGAGATCACCATCTCTCTTTCTGTTACGTATACACATCTCTCTTCCCTCATAACTCCAAAGAGATGGTACCAAGCTGTTCAATACTGGCATCTCTCTTCCCTCATAACTCCAAAGAGATGGTACCAAGCTGTTCACTGATCTTTGGGATTCCAATCTGTTAATGATGTCAAAAGCTTTCAAGATGAAACAGTTTAATAGGTCTATAAGATTCAGTCACCATCAAAGAGCATGTGCCAACTATAAAATATTTAAGGCAGTTGTATTCAAACAACTGTATCTGGGCCTAAAGAATAAAACTACATGTATCACTAATACTCATAATGGAAGCATCACAAATACTAAAACTCAAACTGTAGGAAATTGAAATTACTCTCACCTCCTGAGATTATAACCTTTAGATCAACATATACATATTTCACCTACCCGGAATTTCTTCTGCAACATCTGAGGATTCAGTGTTCGGAAGAGCTGAATCAATGTTTTAGCAGACATCATCACATCTGTAAAATAATATCACCTTTAATTAGATATTCTGGAGCAAGGAGTCTACTGAGATAAAAAATGAGTCACTCTATCTTCTTTGGTCTACTGAGAATTAACACGCAACTTACTCTTATCTTTGTGTGTTTTATACCGAGCCAGGTCTTGGAGAAGTTCTTCATTCATGGCCAGAGGACATCGAGCTGTTATCTCCTTTATAGCATTGATTCTAGAAAAGGAAAAACACATTAAAAAAAACCCAAACAGCAATTTCATGTGGCTCAACCTCAGATTTCCTCAAAAGGCTAAATCAGAAAGGAGGTAAGTTGGGTTTTATACAGCTTAGGTCTCTAATAAAATTGCAGCATGGCAGAGAATGTGAGGGTAGGCTTTTAGTCCAGTTTACCACCATTTCCTCTACTAGTGGAATAAGGAAGTGTCTTTTTGTAAAACAAATCACAGCAGCATTTACCTGCCAATTTTAAGGGGTGAAGGGACTGGGTCAAACAACAAAAGTTAAAGGTCTTTAGGGGCTGTTATCCCAGCAGTATGTCTAAGGGAGACAAAAAGCAGCTGTTCTGCACATGACTTAGTTATCAGGAGAGATCAGATAATCCTTCAACCAGTGCTCACTCTCATTAAGTGGTTTTGAATCAAAAGGGCCACTGAACTGCCCTGGGATTCAACAACAAATCATTTGTTCCAGAGACTATATGAATTCAGGATAGGAGGCAGGAGCAAAACACTTAGATTGCCAACCAATCATTAATTTCAAAGAGTAAAGCTAGTGAAAAATCAAAATGTTGATTAAAAGGACAGTATCTTCTCTCTAGCTCCCTCCTCAAAATTCTGATTAATAAAATAAAAAAAATCAAACCTCCTGAGAAGACTAAAGTATATTTTAAACTGCCTTTCTAGAGGCCATTTTGCCAGCTGAAGGCATACACCTTGGTAATGTAAAGTAAACCTGGTTCATTAAAAACATACCCACTGCCTCCTTCTACATACCCTACGGTCATGACTTCCCCAGAGTTCTTGTCGGTAACAAAATTGTTGGCCACAGTCATAAGCAATGACTGAATGATCTGAATAAGGAGAAGAAGAGATGAGTGCTGGTAAAATGTCTGTACTTACACAAACCCTGAGGATAAAGGGACAACAGATTATTCATGGAATCACGACTGGGGAAGACTAGTAACAATCCTCCACTTAGGGTTTCAGTCTTCTTCCTGGCTATTCTTTCATTAAATTTTCTCTCCTTTAATATTATTTGCTAATATTGATTTTTAAAAATTGCTCTGACCCAGGATAATCCAATGCTGTTTTATGCAAAGAAAGGAATTAACAGCTTTGAAAAATAATCACCATAAATTTACTAATATTCTTGACTTTCCCATCATAAAATTTGATAATTAAACAAAATCAGAATTCTCAACTTTTCCAAAGAAACCTTTACTTTCTATTGTAAATTTTTTTTGTTTCTATAATGAAACTTCTATGTTTTATCTCCTTAAGAGTGACTCTTTTACTCACTTAAAAAAAATTATGTGGAGAGGACAGTAATCCTTGTAGGGAAAGCCACCATGACATACTTATTAGTGGCGCTGCTATGCACACATTAGATCCAAACAGAAAATTTAAGAGCTCTCACCTCTGGGGGTACTAGGTGATGCGATGCTTGTGCAGCAAACAGAAGAATCTTTGTTACTTCTAAAATTGTAGGACATCAAAAAGGTCATAGTCAGTTTATTGCTCTGCCTCTCAGGACTCTAGCAATCATGGCAACACATTCTGGCCTTTGTGCCACTGCTGCTTACCCTATGTGGTACACCCAACCCCCAGGAAAGGGCATGGCTCACTCCCTCACTTCCTTCAGGTCCCTGCTCAAATGCTGCCTTAGCCCTGTGTCCTTCCTGCATATAATCTGTGACAGAGCCTGCCCCAACACTCCCTATTGTTCTTCCTCACCTGGACACATTATATACAGCACTCTCTGGATCTCCCTCTAGATAGAAGCTCTATGAAGGTTAAGGACATTGCTTCATGGAATTCTGTTTATGGAACACTGGAATAAATAGAAATCACCGTGCCCTGCCTAGAAATCACTATGAATTAAATAAATGAATGGATGCAAATATGTACTACTACACACAGTTCTCCCTTCAGAGGGGCAGTATATGTAAAGACCAGGTGTCTGAGAAAAGAAAGAAGTGAGGGGAATCCTAAAATGCTGTTTATTTGCTGAGTGACCTTTGTCTTTTTTTTCTTTCTACACCTCACAGGACTGAAGTAAGGATTAGACGAGACGATGTATGTGCAGCACTTAGCACAGTGCTTGGCTTATGTCAGATGACCAATAAATGTTCATTTCCTTCCTACCTTGGTTCAAGTTCAAAGGCAAAACAACCACCTCTTCTTTCCTACTTTTATGTTATTTTTAACTAAGAATACCCATTAGAGCAGCAAAAAAAAATCCTGGTACCTATTAGAAAGCACAGTAAAAGGTCAAAGTCTATTTTAGAATTTTCCACATGAGCATTTGTGGTATTACTGAAAGAACTTGCTTTGAGAAACCAATTTTTTTCCTTCCCCCAAAATAATTGCTTCTTAATGTTGATAAGCTTAACAATTAACCCATAGCAGATTCTGGAAAGAAATCATAAGGTTTTTCTCTCCCCTTCTCTGAAACAGAACACATTTCACTCCTAACTCATCTTTGATAATTCAAGAACAACAGGCTCTGGATGATTATTCTAGCCCCAAGGCCACCAGGGGAACATGGCAAGTGGGAGGCTTACCTCTTTGGTGGGGCTGCAGAAACCTTTGCACAAAGGGATAGAAGTTGAAGAGGAAAAGCTGCGGAAAGAAGAATATATTAACTTTAATATTTATGTAATTGGAGCTGTAGCATTTCATTTCTGTGTAATTATATCACCAAGTTCCACTAACTGAGAATCATTTCTTACTTTTGTTTCTTCTCAGCAAGCATTCACACCCCAGGCTCATCCAATGTGCTGGAATAGCCAAGGAAAGGAAGGCATGCTGCTATCTTCATTGTATCAAGGAAGAAGAAAGTGTATGCATGATACACCATGGGTGAAAAGGCAGCCAAAACACCAAAACACAACATTCTTCTGCTTCTAAAATTAGTGAGGCTGCAGAACTAATTTTTTAGTCTTCAAAGATAAAGAGGATTACAGGAAGAAACTGCATTGATATTAAGGCTCCAAAGCAAGGCATACAATAGTAACTCAAATCTGAATAGGACCTAGCATAATTTGATCACCCAAACCCCCACAGTTTTGGTTTTATTATTGGACACCAGTCCAGCCACACTGGAGGAATTACTCTGAGCTCCGTATTTTAGAGAAAACAATAACTTTCTGGAATCTACCTAAATAAAGGCGACAAGGGTCCTAGAAGAGAAACTTTGGAGAAAACAGGTCTTTTTCAAAGTTTTATCATGTGAGAATAAATTAATTTTTTCCATGTTAGCCACTGAGCAAAACCAGAGCCAGAGAAGTAACAGGGAGAATGTGGGTTCAATAAAAAGATAGGTGTTTGATTGCAGACAGCTGTAAAACTCCAGTATCATTTTCAGCAGGCCATGTTTAAATTACAAATCACTTTTGCTTTCCTAGCAAGCTCAAATTCAGGTTGAAATCATTGCACAAACATAATGAGAACTGACCTGATAATCCTGCTTTAGAACTGCAGACTGGGGAGAAAAAGCCATTTATTCACTAAAATGCTAAGCTTTTCTTTGACAAAGAGAACAAGTGTTTTCACTCAGATGTACTTTCATTTAACTTGGTATTTGTCTATACTGTTTGATTTTCAATACAGAAGACTGTTTTACTTTTTTATTTAAAAAAACTTTTTGAAGAAAGCAGCACATTCAATGATGTTCAGAACCATACTAGTCACAAGATCAAAATGACAGGAACAACCCCAATGGTCATTTCTTTAGGACCTGGATTTTTGGGAATCTCTACTTTACCGTGGTACTTAGTCTAAGAGTATGTGTGAAATTTCCATGTGTGTATACAATATATATACATTACATCACCAATGAGCTCTTGTAATCTAATTCAGTGTAAAATAAATGACCAGAGAATCCAGCTCTGCAAACACAAAACTTTCCTACTAGAGTGGTCCAGTCAGGAAAGCTATGAAGGGATAAACAAACTGCACAATATGCGGGTTATGTTGGCTCAGAAAAACATATACATGAAACAAAGCTGAATAAAAAACAAAACAGAACACAAACTAGTCTGTCCAAAAACTGAATACATGTGTAATTTAACATCTAGTTATTGATAAGAAAACAAAGTGATAAAAATAGCTGTTTTCAGAGTGAAAATTTTAGTCTTCTGTAAATTTATGGGTTTAAATGGTTTTGGGGGATAAAATCAAGCCACTGCTCCACCTTCCAGTCTTTCCTTTCACCAAGAATAATTTTACTCATAATAGTCACAAAGAGAAGAATAAATTTAATCCAAACCTCATGGATTCCCACCAATCTGGAGATGAAGTTCATGAACATCATCTTCACTTCGAACCTCTCCTTTGAGCTCTCTAGCTGCTTTAGTAGTTTCTCTGCAAAATCTGGAAAGGAGAGTAACAGAGAAGCATCCTATGGGGGCATAGCCTATACACATTAGCTAACAGGGGTTCTGAAAGGTAGTGGTTAGATCAGTGACTCTGGTACAACTGTGCCTGAAATCACCCTGCTGATCTAGGATAGCAAAAACAGCATGAAAGGTGAACAGATTTTGCACAGGTGAACATACCTTCAATAGTACCCAAAGGTAAATCTTAAAGATTCCCAAGATTTTTAGCATCAACATCTTGAGTGACTATTTGATAGATGTTCCACTTAACAGTTTTCTAGAGCCTTGCAGACCACCAGCAACTGGTCCAGCTGGTAGAGTATTAGAAATACAGAATCTCAGGCCCCACCTCAGACCTACTTTAATTGCTCAGAAGTTGCACTTTAATAGGTACATGTGTATGTGCATTAAAGTCTAAGAAACCCTGATCTAGGATAGGGGGTGATCAGCAAACAATGCTGTACATTTAGAGTACAGAGAGTGTTTATAAGACTCAATGCCCGGCTACACCAACTATCAGAGTCTCTGGGGATAACGGGACCCAAGTACAAGTATAGTTTAATACATTCATTATGTGATTCCAATGTGCACTCTAGTTTAACTGGTGTTCTAGAACAGAGTTTCCCAAACTTTTGGTTCCACAGACCAGTTAAAATAAAAAAAGGACCAACAAAAGACTGCCAATTTTTCATTTAGCCAACTACAAGGTCCTACCACTTTTGTGTTATTAAAGACATGAACTGAAGAGAGTTCTGTTATTCTACATTTTTCTTATTTTCCTGTGGACTGGGAATTACAGCTTTAGAGCATAATTCTCTAGGCTACAACCAACTAGTAACAACTAATCACTGATTGGTTGTCTATTAAGCTCCAGGGATCTTATAATCCCTGGCAACTCTGAAGCTAGAAACTAAGCAGGCAGAGATAAGGCCAATGAGGAACACGGGAAGTCATAATGATGGTACCTTGGGGATCATGAATCAAGTGAATAGCTGAAAAGTTAAACACTTCTGGCTTTTTCTTTTTCTTTTGTTTCTGAAAGAAAGGGAGAGGAAAAACATTTATATTCTGATTACAGTGATGAGGCCCTTGGGATTAAATGTTCTACTGTGCTAAAGACTGCTGTCAAGTCCACCACACTATATATATATATATATATAAAAAATCTTTGTTCAAAAAAATCTTTCTTTCAACTACAAGAACTAAAGGTGGTTTTCATTTTTGAAGATTAAACCTTAGCAATGTTCCAGCTATTAGCACCTATGAGTCTTAAAAGAATTTGAAAATACAAAAAATTAAAATTACACAAGGACCAAATGAATGATTTTCAGAATAGCTGTTACAAAACATAAAATGTACTTCATCTGAGAAGACATGTGTGGCAAAGATACCCTAATACAGGCCGTCTTGGTTAAAATAAGTGAAAAGTTTATTAAACAAAAATAATTTATTCAAGTCACAGATTTTGCTGGAGGTGAAAACTTTTATTCATCTAAAAATTTAGTGCTTTTCACTTACAATCACACATTTCTAAGTCAAAAAGTCTCTCAAAAATTTATTTCAAATTCTTAAAAGCTTTTGCTGAAAAATGATGCATTCTGCATTTTAATGATCCCTACCTCATTTCCCAGGTACAAGTCTCACCTTGAGCACTTTCATAGCCTTTTCCAACTTCTTCTTGTGTTTGGAGCTCTTCTTCCCTGTGGCATACTGTACTAGCAGGTCTCTTGCTGTTGGTCCTTCATCCTGAGGAAGAAAAGCACTTTGTAAAACTGTAACAAGGAAAATCTGCATGGAAGAAAATAGCAATCCTTTCAACCACTTCTTTGTACTTACACTCTTTACACATAGCTATTAAAATGAGCATGGCTTTCAAAATTTAATAAAAGATATCCACCCAGGTGCACAAGCAGGCACGTACAGAGATTTTTCAAGCAGCATTAATTTTTCTTTTTATATTTTGATTACTACTTTGTTTTTATTTGAAAAAGGAAACTGGAAACATATTTATCAACAGGGAAATAATTAAACTATAGTAATTCATATTCTGAATTACCTGGAGGCTAAAAGAATGAGGTAGATCTGTATGTACTAACAAGATCTAAATGCATTAGGACACTACTATGTATCAACACAAGAAAAGCAGGTTGCAGAATAAAACATATATTATTTACTGGTATTTTAAAAACCTACTACACACACAAAACAATATGTATACACATCCATAAATAAATGCATGGAAAATGAAATGGTTATCTGTGAAGAAGGAACTGAGAGGTGGAGGTAAGACAGGGTCAAGAAAACTTTATTTGTAGCATTTGAAATTTTTTACAATAGGAATATATTGTTCATAGATTATTTAACAAAATAACTAACAAATTTAAAAATGTTATTACATATTCCAGTATTTTTGTTCTAAAATGTTAAATGGGAAGGGAATTTTGTTTTTAGAATTTCTCCTTTTCAGTTTTAGTAAAAAATATTTTTTTATAAAGAAAATTTCATGACATCATAAATCTTAGTTTTTCCTTTTAAAGATGTCGTGATTTACTCCTCTGCCTTCCCCCATTCTAAACTTCCATGATGTTGACACTCTATCTCAAAAAATATGTTGGCAACAATTTTCAGTTTAAGTTTATATACTGAGATATAGATTTAGCTTCAGAATGAAGAACAAGGCTGAATAAATATGCTTTATTAGTTACTTAACCAATCTTCCTAAATGTGACATATCCTAAACAGAATAAAACCTCAGCATGGCAGGACTCTATAAGGGATGAAGGTAACACAAGTTTCTATCCAACCTGGGCAGTTGTCGACTTTCGAATGTGCACTGAGCAATAATGCAATCTGACAAATAGTGAAGTTCAAAGCCACCTATGGTCAAACTAACCTCAGATTCTGAGTCACTGTCCTGTTTCTCTTCTTCATCTTTCCCAAGGAAGAACGTTAAAGCAGCTACTAATATCTAAAGACCAATCAGGACAAAGACAATTACTCATTCCAGCTTACAACAAAGAATAAATACTTCGGTCTATATTTTATACATGTGCACAAAGTAGGATATGAAGATAAAACAAAGAGTGGTGGGATTTGGGCTCATTTTTCTTAATTAAAACATGTTTTTATAACATTATTTGTCCTAAAAAATATGATAACTAGAAAAAAAAACTTCAAATAAAAATAGTCAGGCTCAGGCCAAGAAAGACAAGTACTAAATGATTTCCCTCATTTGTGGAGTATAAGAATGAAGCAAAACTGAAGGAACAAAACAGCAGCAGACTCACAGACTCCAAGAAGGGACTAGGGGTTACCAAAGGGGAGGGGTGGGGAAGGGCAGGTGGGAAGGGAGGGAGAAGGGGATTGAGGGGTATTATGATTGGCACACATGGTGTGGGGGGTCACGGGGAAGACAGCGTAGCACAGAGAAGCCAAATAGTGACTTGTGGCATCTTCCTACACTGATGGACAGTGACTGCAATGGGGTATGGGGGGCGGGGGGGGAACTCGGTATTATGGGTGAATATAGTAACCACATTGTTTTTCATGTGAAAACTTCGTAAGAGTGTATATTAATAATACTGTAATAAAAAAAATCTCTCAAAAAGAAAATAGGTAGGCTCTACATAGCTGTTATCCTTCAAGTAGACTGTCAAGAATTTCTACATCCCCCACAAGAAAGTGATGGAACAGCCTTTCCAAAAGAAAGTCAAATATGCCTTAAATTTCTTTCAGCTGTCCCTGATCCCAATAAAAGAACAAATCAAGAATTATAGGGGAAAACATAAAATAAACGCTAAGGTTATTGTTTAATACAAAGTGTTTTTGAAACTCATGATATTTTGTTTGATTCCTCTAAAGCACAGATAAACCAGGGATGCAGCCTAAGCACAAAAAGAGCATTATTAAACATGAACCACACATCTACACACAACCTCTTCCTCACATGCCAATCTCCTTTCCCTTCTATCCAGACAGACTATTCACATGGCCCTACATGCACTCACCTTGGTGACCTTAGAGAAACATGCAGTTGTGATCACATTGACAGTTTTGGCATCATTCCTGGAGGAAGAGAAATGAGTGTTTTAAAATTTTCCTTCTACCATATTTCATAGCATAAACAATGAATGGCACAAAATAAGCAATATAATAAATATTTGACTTGTTAGAATGTATAGGAGTAATAT
This sequence comes from Smutsia gigantea, assembly GCA_032199065.1. Classification (NCBI taxonomy): domain Eukaryota; kingdom Metazoa; phylum Chordata; class Mammalia; order Pholidota; family Manidae; genus Smutsia; species Smutsia gigantea. The sequence continues at coordinate 90,521 of JAVSCE010000935.1, forward strand.
TTAGAGTCATGGGTTGCTAAATAGTCAACCACAGGTGAACTTTTAATTAAATTTTACCCCAGACTTACATCAGAAAATTACACAGCCAATAAAATGGGACCTTTTGAATAATTTTTAAGGACACAGGAATCTACTCAAGATAAGTGAAACAAAAAAGAGTAAAAAACTATTACTATAGCAAAATTTCAATCATATTTAAAAATTCACATTAAAGAAAAGATAGGAATTCTCATAAACTATTAACAGTGATTATCTCTGGATGCTAGGACTAACAATTTTTAAAATTTTTCAGCTTTCCCAAATTTTGTTGCAATTAATATTACTTCTAAATTTTAAAAGTTAGTGAATAAGGAAAAGACAGTTGAAAATACTATATCAACAAAGTTTATGAAACATGATTATTTTACATACAAAGGATAAAATGACTTGAAAACCTTCGGAGTGGCACAGTAGAAAAGCAGGGACTTCAGAGTCAGTTAGATATGGGTTTGAATTTCAGTTCTGCCCTTTACTAGCTACTGAACTTAAACTCAATGAACTTCAGTATTATTATCTATAAAATGGTGATAATCCCAGAAAAGCTGCATTATACTGTTTTGAAAGTTGAACAAGGTAATATTAAGTGTAGGTGCTCAAGAAATGGTAGCCAGTGTTATCATTAATTATCTGGATCATCTCTGTGTTTTTACTGCCAACTTAATCTATGACAGAGGTATATTAAAGAGCTCAAGGTCCAGAGAATACTTGCATGTGTGCTCTGTAGTAATTAAAAATGTATAAAAGAGTCTATTTCTCACGAGATACACATATATTACCAGATGTTTCTTCTGTAGAGTTCAATCATCACATCCAATGATATCTTGGCTGCAGTTGCATTGCTGTCTCTCAACATGGTGTACATGAAATTCTGCAACACCTGAAGAAAAGGAGGAGAAAGAAGTCTTATTACACTGACGGTACAATCCTGCAAACACAGAAAACAGAAGGGTACTTACTATATTCACTTTATTGTTCTTGTGTTTTGCATTTATATTCTTGATATCAGTCACAATATGCGTGTATAAAGTCTGAGGAAAAAAAGCAAAAACAGACATATTATGTAACATTTCTAACCTTGCTCAATATGGAGGACGGTACACATGTACCAGAAGATTTAATTTTCCCTACTTATTATTCTATCACAACAAACCAAAACCAAAACCAAAACCAAACCAAACCAAACTAAACAAAAAGCAGCAGCTAAAGTGCAAAAGGAAAGCTGCCCTGAGAAGGTTAAACATGGAGGTAGGACCCACCAATCCTACTCCTGCTTGTAAACTCAAGAGAAATGGAAACATATTTCCACACCAATGTTCACACAAATATTCACAGCGGCATTATTCATAAGATCCAAAAAGTGGAGATAACTCACATGTCCATTAACTGATACTTGTTTATATGAAATATTATTTGGCAACAAAAGGAATGAAGTATTGATACATGCTACAACCTGGATAAACCCTAAAAGCATTATGCTAAGTGAAAGAAGCCAGTATGACTCCATTTATATGAAATATCCATAGTAGGCAAATCTAGAGACCAAAGGTAGATTGGTGGTTGCCTAGGATGGGAGAGATGGGAGGATGGAGAGGTGCTAATGGGAAGTGGGTTTCTTCTGAGAAGGATAAAAATGTTCTAAAATTGTGGTGATGATCACAAACTCTGTGAATATACTAAAAACCACTGAATTATACACTTTAAGTGGGTAAATTGTATGGAACTGTATCTCAAAAAAAACTGTTATTTAAAAAAAAAGGAAAGCTGTTCTATTTACTGAACCCCTAAGGGCATACAAGACAATTGTGAGAATACAAATATCATTGGTGCCCAAATATGTTCCCATGGACAACTTTTATCCCACAAGTTAAACCAAGAAGTGTAAGTGCTAAAATTAAATGGCAGTCTCTTAATACTTTGGAAAAACCTTTTTTAATTAATGAATGTAAACTTAGTTTTCCTTTCTTAAATTTCTTTCATAAACCTTCAGCTTCTTGTGTTATTTATTTAAGCAAATAAAAAGTCATAGGGAAATATTAATAACAAAAAATGTTTATTCGGGGGTAGGACAGGGGCAGTTATAGCTATGAGTGTCCATGCTCTGATTTAGCTAGTCAGTACAGAGCAGTGGAAAGGGGCTTGGGATCTGAAGCCTGGGTTTATATTCCTGCCCAACCCTCAAAAAATACATGATTCAGAGCACATTACTTGATCTCTCTGCCTCAGCCTTTTCATTTGAGAAAAAATAATAATAATGGTAATAATTAAAAACTAATAAAAAAAGATCTCATTCTGAGAAAAACAAATACATAAAAAGACCTGAAAATGGTGTCCAGCAAAAAGAAAGGACTCAATATACATTAACTATTACCATCATATTGCATGCACACAGTGTTTTTTTTTCTCTTAAAATTATTCTTAACTGTATCCAATAATGAGAAGCATAAAGAATTCACTCTACAAGTTTTATGTCACTGTAAGGAAGAATGAGATACAGAGGGGAAAAAAAGTAATTTTGCTCTTTACCTTTCGCAGAAGCTTATCATGGCAACGTAGAAGTTCAAAGAAGAGTTCTAGTAAACTTGATGGATTGATGAGATTCTTATTTCTCAGTAAGATCAAAGCTTTGCAAAATGTCTCAGGAAGGAAAATAAAACATATAATAAGATAATGATAAAGTTAAGATGAGAAAATGGAGCACATATATCCCCAAACAGAAATGTCTTCTACTAACTAGGCATTAGTATAGGCATCAAAACAGACACTCTGCCCTCAGGGACCTTACAGTGGGGTGGAACAGAAGAAGGGATAGACCTTGCAGGTAAGCACACAAACAGGTATACCTCAGATAATAAGTGTTTTACTACCAAGGAAGTTAAACAGAATAATATAACTGATACATAGTGACTGAGGGGGGCCACCTTACACAGGTGAATACGTGTCAACATAGAACAAAACCCGTGAACACTGAACCAACAAAGGTAGGAAAGGTGGGGTAACAACACCACCACACACTGAACTGGAATAATCAATCTCAATTTGTGGCCGTACAAGGCATTCTTCGGAAGTACTGTGAGTACCAAGGATGGCCCAACAGCAGCTGTAGCCCTCTTGCTTACCACTGACTTCGTGAGTACCCTCATTGCCCAAATTCTGCTTCTAATGCTATTCTTCATTAGACTGAACAAGCAATCCTTGGGGAACAGTTGATTTTAAGTCTTGGAACAAAAAAAGCAGTAAGAAAGGGTTTCTTTTTCTTTTGGGCCTAATCAAATTAATAAAATCTTAGAGAAGTATAAAAATGGTAGAATTACAGAAAGCCTGAGAAAATGTAAGAATAACAAAGTTGAATATATGGACTTAGCATTTTTACAAGTTTTGGTAAAAGATATTAATATGTTGTGATCATAACAGTTGTGTTTTGACTACCGCTGTAAAGGTGTTTGAAAAGCAGGTAACATGAAATTGGAAAATGTCTTAGACTGGGCTCCCTAGACGCAGAGCCCAATTCATCACAGTGATTTGCCCAGTGAGTGTTCTGTTCTAGAAGGTAGGTAGGGCAGAGAAAAGGAAAGCTAAGCCATCCAACTGCAACACAAAGTTGGATTCGCCTTGAGGCAGGGTGCTGGGCTTTTGTACCTCTGGGTTAGTCAGGTACAACCTGCGAGCTAGCAGGACAACCTCCCAGGTGCTAGGGCCCTAATGTAGGTGGAGACAATGCTCTAGAGAAAGGGGCAGCTGGGGCCATAGCAGCCAAAATTCACCACAGGTTGGGGAATGGAAACACTGGCCTGGTAAAGGGGATCTCAGCCAGGATCCAGTGTCAACCACTAAAATGACAATGTTTAAATGCTCAAATTAAGCATGATAGGAGTGCTCCTAACCACTTCTGATTTGGCACTGCCTGATTTGAACTGACTTTTGCTCAAATAAACACTTAAAATTTTTGAATAAAAAAAATTATAAAACTCTAAGTTGTAAAGGGGCATAATAATTTGCAATCACAATATAAGTTGGTCATGGCGATGGTAATACAGCATGGAGAACACAGTTAATGATCCTGTAACAACTTACTATACTGATAGATAGTGACTGCATTAGAGGGGTTTAAGGATTTAATAATATGGATAACCGTTGAACCACTATGTCATATAATTGAAACCAATGTAAGATTGTCTATCAATGATACTTTAATAAAAAAAATGTAATTGGATAGGGCATTTGGCCGATAACAGGCTCAAAAAAAAACCAACCGAACAAACAAAAAACTGTAAGTTGTAATTAGGGTTCTTCATGCATATGAGATTTGAATAACTAGAAGGAATCACCCACTCAAAAGAGGGAAAAGAGCATCTTGGCAGGGTTAGTCCAGTGAAATACATAAGAGAGGGGAGTATAACAGAAACATGAGGTCAAAAGAGGCAGGAAGTTGATCATATAGGGACTGAGAGGCCACGTTAGTAAGTTTGAGTTTATTCTAAATATAAATGAAAAGCCACAGAAGGATTTTATGGAAGGGGTGATACATTTTAAGATGTTTATCCAACAGGCTGTTCTCATTTATACACATTACACACACACATGAACACAGCACAATTTATCAATCCCAAAACTGGTCCTACCATTCTAAGATCTGGATCCAAGACAGTGTGATTGTAGGAGAGAAGATCTTTCAGCTCTTGAGGAAAGTTACTTAAATGTTCTGGATAGCAGTGACCAATCTGTAACAAAGCAAAGGCTCTTCTGAAGTTTTTCTTTCTCCTGTAATTCATATGCACATATTTAGGATGTTCTGCAAAAGGAGAGTAAAAGGCTCTTTCACAGAAGTAGACGGTTCCAAATCATCTCTTTCTCTTCTACATGCTAATTTCTCTGACCTCTTTCACATTTCGTCTAGTCTTGGTGAAAAATGTGTGACAAGATTTAGAATTTGCTTTTATGATGAATTTGAGGTACTCTAACTCAACATAGGGAGAAAATAAAATTTTCAAAATGGGAAAATTTTTAAAAACCTTTTTTCAAATTAATCTTCCATGCCCAGAAGGAATAAGGTTGAGTGTTACTGGAAAAATATTCTGCAAACTGTGTGAAACAACTAGTCTTTGTTTTACTCAGAAATTATCTTCTCACCTGTGCCATGAACATCACCAGTTCTGCCAGTTCTTTGCTGGGTTTATTTGGTTGTAATTTGAAAATCTCCACATTGGATTTGTAGTGATTATACTGCTGCAGAAACTGTAGAAAAACAAAATTGAAATGGGTTACCTTCTATTATGTGACATTCTCAGTACAGAATGAAAAATTACTTAGCAGAAGTCTTTGTTAGTGGCATGGAGAAGATGTGGCAAAAGTAGGCTGAAATACCTTTTCCTTGTCTGCATTCTCCAAAATGAGTTCTGAAAATCTAAGCTTCTGGCCCAAGTCTGCCACATGCTATCCAAATTACCCCTACTACATAGTCTGTGTATACAAAGCATTCATATCAGCAGAAAAACACTGGGTCAGAAAATTATAAATTCTTAAATTTATGAATTATAAATTTATGTAATATACTTCAAGTACACAAACTGTAAATTATATCTCAAGGACACAGAGCTCTCCAGTCAAAATTCCCCTCTTCTTTTAAGTAATGATTAAGATTTTATCCTGGAGTTCTATATAGGATGTGTTAACAGACAAAAGCAGACTCACAGAAATAGTAATAGATTCCACTTATTCAGCACTTGCTGTGCACCACCAAGTTCATTATGTACATTATCTCATGTAATTATGTTTAATCATAACAACAGTCCAACAATCTAATGTTGGAACTCACAAGGCCTTGGTTCCATGCCCTACATCTCTTCATCCCTACACCACAGCTTTACATTGTGTGTGTGTGTGTGTGTGTGAGAGAGAGAGAGAGAGACACACACACACACACACACACACACACACACACACACACGCTATGGGAAGGAATGTTTCTTCATATTAGCAGCCCTAACGGTCCAGTGAACTCCAAATTCATATATCCTGTTGCCTGCCTGACATCTCTGTTGAGATGTCTATGAGACATATTAAACTTAGCATGGTCAACAACATAACCCTTGATTTCCTCCAGCAAAACTCCTAGGTCTCCAGCTTTCTCTAGGGGTGGGAGTCAAGAGGAAGACCTGCAGCCCCTACTTGCTGCAGGTAAGACCCCAGCTCTCTGACTCTACCTCACCACTGACAGGAGCAAGGAGAGGGCCCAGAACTCAGTGTGCTCCTTGTGAGATCCTTACCCCACTTCTTCCTCCACCCTACCCATGGTCCAGCCACCACTCTACCTTGAGATGAGCAGGACTAATTTCATTATGCCCTTTATGTTCATCAGTCACTTCAAATGCCCAGGACTCCCAGGGCTCCCAGTGGAATCCAGAACTCTTGGGTGGAGCCAGGGCGTTTTATCTTTTAAAGTTGCCCCATCATTCTGATGCTGTATTGAAACCCTGTTCTGTCCTGACACACTGCTACAAGGCTTTTTTCTCCCCAACATTTCTGAGCCAGCAGATGTCACCTTTGTTCCTCAATGCTACTTCCAGACAACGGACATCCTTTCAGGTAAGTACCCTTTTCTCCTCCTTAATTAACTGTCCCCACTGCCAGCTTTGAATCTTATATCTGGACACCCAATACCCCTCCTTTTGTAGTCCTCTACCATGTGTGGTCATTCCCCACATTTCCTGAACAATTTGGCTCTCTGTGCATCATCTTATCACTCTCTAACACAATTCCTGTCATAATTCTTGGTGATTTCATATCCACATAGATGGTCTGTCCAATACTCTGGACCTTCAATTCCTCGATCTCTCCTCCTCTAACCATCCACAGTGGTCCTCATTCCCAGGGTCACACCCTAAGTACTGCCATAACCAATAACTACAACTCCTTCATAAGATTTCCATCTTTTATAATATCCCAACTCCAATAATCCTTCAGTTTCACCAGAATCCAGTTCATTGAGCCTACTACCTTTGCACTGTACTTCACCAAACTTCCTCCCCAACTCCGCTTCTCATCCAGTTTCAATTATAATCACTTCCATACACGGAGGTCAACTCATCCCTTCCGTCTCATGATTGTCCTCATCTGGCAAATGCCCACCCTGCGCTTTCCTTCTCCAAATCATTTCAGATTCATCACCACAAACCTCCAAGAGACTCTTCAGTGTGCTCTGGCAATCACACTACATTTCCTAGTCCATTCACTTGACCCTCTCCTAGAAAACCAAACATTTCATACTTCATCTTCTGTCCTCAAATCTCACACACTTTCTCCCCTATCCTCACTCTCAGCTGATGGTCTTGTCTCCGATTTCGCTATGAAAATATAAGCTGTTGAGGACAGTTTCCACACATTAGCACCCCATTTAGACACCTAGCTTCATCTGAGCCCATACATTTTGCCTTCTCTCCTATTTCTAAGAATAAATTATCAAGCCACAACCTAAGGTCAGTCCAACTCCGATACCCCACTCAATCTACGTCTTTGTTCAAGCAGTGTCCTGTCCCACTCTCTGCCTCAACATTTTCTGCCGCTATCTCGGCCATCCTTAAAAGAAACCCTTTCTTGACTCCACTTACATTTTCAGCTTACAACTCTATTTCTTTCTCTTCTTTTTCAAAAAAATTCTTTAAAGAGTTGTCCATTTTTGTTGCTCTTTTCAGAAGAATTTTTAAAGTAAGATACAACTCACATACCATAAAGTTACCCTTTAAAATTGTACAATTCAGTGGTCTGAGTACATTCAGAAAGTCATGCAACCATTACCATTATCTAAGTTCAGAACAAATCGTCACCACACAAACACCTATACTTTTGTAGCCACTCCCTATTTCCCCCACTCCAGCCCCTGGCAACCACTAACCTTCCTTCTGTGTCTACGGATTCACCGATTTTGGACATTTCATACAATGGAATCATAACCCAACTGCTTCAAAACCCAACTGATTTTTGCACCCATTTCTTTACTCAAACTGCTCACAGCAGGGTAGCCAATGGCATCCAAGTTGCTAAACTTCACAGTCAATTTTCAGTGTTCATCTTACTTACCTCACCAGAGTCTGGCGTGCTTGGTCTCTCCCTCCCTTGGGGAACACCTTCTGTACTCGGCTTCTAGGACATTAACTGGTTTCCCTCCTACTTCACTGGCTGCTTGCTCAGTCCCTTTGGTTACTCAGCAACTCATTAGCCTCTAAATGTTGGGGTTCCCCAGGACTTTACCTACCAGATTTAGAATCTAATCACTTCTCATCACTGTTACCACTGCGGTCCAGGCCATCATCACTTCTTGCTGTGGATAATTCCAACAGTCTCCTAAATGGTGTTTCTACCATTGCCCTTCTATACACAGTGTATTCTCAAAACTAGACAACCAGTGTAATCCTGTTCTCATACAAGGTAGTTCATGTTCTCCTGTGCAGGCTTCCATCTCACTCTGAGTAAAATAAAAAGCTTTTAAAAAGAGCTAGGCCTGGGCGGCCTGGGCACTTTGCCATGGTCACTTGCTCAGTGGGGTTGTGGAGACCCCACCATTGGCCTGTGCAGCTCAGTCCTCCTTCAGCATCCCTAACAGCACCAGCTGCCCCTACGGCTCTCAGGACTCAGTGCACAGCAGCCCCGAGGACCACAGTGGCAGAGACAAGCCAGCGGGTGGGCAGTTCCCGGGTGGGCTGGGCCTGGTGATCTGCTCCTTACCAGCTCACCTCTTGCCGCACACATTTGCAGGATTTAAGTGCCCTGTATGCTCAAAATGTGTAGCCTCAGAGGAAATGTATTTCCATCCTGTGATGTGTTTACAAAGCCGAGAATAATCTACAATGAGGATATACTGAGTAAAGATGCTGGGGATGTACAATATGCCTGGAAGAAATGCACCAGGGAGATACTACAGCAGGACTGCCTTGTCTATGCATCTATCATAAAGGCTGCATACATGAATGGTTTGAAATAAACAGATGTTGCTCTGAGCACCCTTCAGAATAAGCATCAGCTTCCTGTTTCATAGGTTTTCTTGTCTTTTCAAGATGCTCGAAAAACTGAGGATGCCATCTGTCTCTGGAAAAACACAAATAAAAATGCAGGCATACTCAGCCAGAAATCTTGAGTTCTGGGAGACCTGATAATGTACAGACTGACAATCACAGGAAGAAAAATCCTGCTGAAGACTGGACAGTTGCTACAGGACTCAGTGATCCACCATGCATATAAAGGACACACAGGGAGCCTGAAAATGCTGCACATCCCTTAATAGTCGTCTACTAGGCAATACTGATCAACACTTTGTATTCAGATGCCAAAGTTAACTGATCTAAAAGTTGATTTATTTTTTAAGTTTTGTAGAGCTGGGCAACTAGTGTTTTGATTTGTTTTGTTTAGTTTGAAGTCTCTATTTTCCACAACATGATGTTTCTGCAGTCATATAGTCTTATATTGAATCCACACAATTTACTTCTTACAAATTGGTCTTAAATGTGAAAACAAGACATGTAATCAAGCAGTAAAACATTCTCTGAAATGTAGACCATGATCTCAAGTTCTTCTGATTTTTCCCCTAAGAGTGGAAAATAGACTTCTACATAGGAAAGCTGAAATATGTGTTAATGACTTAGAAGTTTAACATTATCAGAATTTAATCCAAAGAGTAAATCAAGTTTCAAAATTACATCTGAATTAATTAAATCCAGGATTGTCTACTGAATTGCAATTTATTTAAATACATTGTTTCCTCATAAATAAGACTGTTGAACAGTTAATCAGCAATGAATCACCTTGGACCTATGCAACTTAAAAAAAATATATATATATATGAATTACCAGTTTTAAGTGCTGCCAGCTCCAATAACTTTGTTTTAATGGATATTTTTGTTCTTTTCATGTAACTTTTTTATTGTGCTTTGCATCTCCAAACAGTTTTCCCACATTTGGGTAAAATGTTTAGCAAGTTGTAAATATAATTACTTATGGAGTTCCGGGAAGATGGCGGCATGAGCAGGGCGGCGGATATCTCCTCCCAAAACCATATATATTTATGAAAATACAACAAATACAACTATTCCTAAAAGAGAGACCAGAAGATACAGGACGACACCCAGCCTGCAGCCACCCCTGAGGACTCGACACCTCGCGAAGCGGGTAAGATACGGAGCCGCGACCCGGCGGGACCCGAGGACTCCCCCACCCCAGCGCAACGGCAGGAGGAGATAATTCAGAGCAGGGAGGGAGTGGCAGCACAGGCCCGCCAAATAACCAGCACTGGTGATCTGCACGGGGAGCACTGACACACCTTGCGCGATGTATCTGAGATTGAAGAGATAGAGGCGTAGGATCTAAGACAGCAGGTTCACTCAGCTGGCTCCCTGGGACAAAAGAAAAGTGCGCTCTTTTTTAGGGGTCTTAAAGAGACAGGGGCCCAAAGGAGTAGCAGGATCGTCCCAGCACACTTGGCCAAGCAGGCTGGGAGTCCTGGGAAATTTCGGACACCTTGGGCTGCGGCTGGGAAAAGCAGTCGCACCGAGACTTCCCACAGAAATCAGCTGCCTCCCATTCGTTCCCTCCCTGGCCAGAGTCACAAAGGGCCCGGCAGAGTGGAGTGGCCTGGCTGAGCGGCCGCGGCTGCGGAATAGTGGAGAAGCAGCACCACCTACAGCATCCTCACAGAAACTATACCCGGCGGGCGTTTTTTTTTTCTTTTTTCCCTTTTTTCTTTTTCTGACCACTTCTATCACCATGAAAAGACAGAAGAATATGGTACAAACAAAGCTTAAGCAGAACACCCCAGAGAGGGAGCCTGAAGCGGTGAACATGCACAATCTTCCTGAAAAAGAATTCAGAATAAAAGTCATAACCATACTGATGGATCTACAGAGAAATATGCAAGAGCTAAGGGAGGAAGTGAGGGAAGTGATGAAAGACAATGCAGAGATGAGACAAGCAATCGATGGGCTTAGCAGCAGACTGGAGGAGATGCAAGAGACTGTTAATAGAATAGAAATCCGAGAACAGGAATACAGAGAAGCTGATGCAGAGAGACATAAAAGGATCTCAAGGAATGAAAGAATATTAAGAGAACTGTGTGATGAATCCAAATGGAACAATATTCGCATTATAGGAGTACCAGAGGAAGAAGAGGGAAAAAAAGGGATAGAAAGTGTCTTTGAAGAAATAATTGCTGAAAACTTCCCCAAGCTGGGGAAGGAAATAGTCTCAGCCACGGAAGCCTACAGATCTCCCAACACAAGGGACCCAAGGAAGACAACACCAGGACACACAATAATTAAGATGGAAAAGATCAAAGATAAGGACAGAGTATTAAAGGCAGCTATAGAGAGAGAAAATATCACCTACAAAGGAAAATCCATCAGATTATCATTAGACTTCTCAACAGAAACCTTACAGGGCAGAAGAGAATAGCATGACATATTTAACGTAATGAAACAGAAGGGCCTCGAACCAAGAATACTGTATCCAGCACGATTATCATTTAAATTTGAGGGAGGGATTAAACAATTTCCAGACAAGAGAAAGCTGAGGGAATTTGCCTCCCCTAAACCACCTCTTCAGGATATCTTAAAGGGACTGCTCTAGATGGAAGCACTCCAAAGGCTAAAAACAGGTCACCAGAGAAAATAAAATCATAGCAAAGAAAGGAGACCATCCAAATACTAACTAAAGGCAAAGAATAAAACACCTAGTATATAAAGAATGGAGGAGGAAGAATAAGGAGGGAGAGAAATAAAGAATCATCCGACTGTGTTTACAATAACTTAACAAGAAACTTAAGTTAGACTGCTAAATAGTAGAGAAGCTACCCTTGAACCTTTGGTAACCACGAATCTAAAGCCACCAATGGCAATAAGTACATATCTATCGATAATCACCCTAAATGTAAATGGACTGAATGCACCAATTGAAAGACACAGAGGTACTGAATGGATAAAAAAGCAAGACCCATCTATACATTGCTTACAAAAGATTCACCTCAAACCCAAAGATATACACAGACTAAAGGAGAAAGGATGGAAAGAGATATTTCATGCAATCAACAGGGAGAAAAAAACAGGTGTTGCAGTACTTCTATCAGACAAAATAGACTTCAAAACGAAGAAAGTAGCAAAAGATAAAGAAGGACATTACATAATGATAAAAGGGTCAGTCCAACAAGAGGATATAACCATTTTAAAGATATATGCACCCAACACAGGAGCGCCAGCATATGTGAAACAAATACTAACAAAATTAAAGGAGGAAACAGAAAGCAATGCAGTCATTTTAGGAGACTTCAACACACCACTCACTACAAAGGACAGATCAACCAGACAGAAAATAAGTAAAGACACACAGGCACTGAACAACACACTAGAACAGATGGACCTAACAGACATCTACAGCACTCTACACCCAAATGCAACAGGATACACATTCTTCTCAAGTGCACATGGAACATTTTCCAGAATAGACCACATACTAGGCCACAAAAAGAACCTCAGTAAATTCAAAAATATTGAAATTCTACCAACCAACTTCTCAGATCACAAAGGTATAAAACTAGAAATAAATTGTAGAAAGAAAACAAACAGGCTCACAAATACATGGAGACTTAACAACATGCTCCTAAATAATCAATGGGTCAAGACCAAATCAAAACAGAAATCAAAGAATATATGGAGACTAATGATAACAACAACACAAAGCCACAACTTCTGTGGGACGCAGCAAAGGCAGTTCTAAGAGGAAAGTATATTGCAATCCAGGCCTATTTAAAGAAAGAAGAACATTCCCAAATGAATAGTCTAAAGACACAATTACTGAAATTGGAAATAGAAGAATAAATGAGGCCCAAAGTGACCAGAAGGAGGGAAATAATAAAGATCAGAGAAGAAATAAATAAAATTGAGAAGAATAAAACAATAGAAAAAATCAATGAAACCAAGAGCTGGTTCTTTGAAAATATAAACAAAATAGATAAACCCCTAGCCAGACTTATTAAGAGAAAAAAAGAATCTACACAAATAAACAGAATCAGAAATGAGAAAGGAAAAATAACGGCGGACCCCACAGAAATACAAAGAATCATAAGAGAATATTATGAGAATCTATATGCTAACAAGCTGGAAAACATAGAAGATATGGACAACTTTTAGAAAAATACAACCTCCCAAGACTGACCAAGCAAGAAACAGAAAAACTAAACAGACCAATCACCAGCAACGAAATTGAATCAGAAATCGAAAAACACCCAATAACAAAACCTCCGGGCCAGATGGTTTTACCTCTGAATTCTACCAGACATATAGAGAAGAAATAACACCCATTCTCCTTAAAGTTCTCCAAAAAATAGAAGAGGAGGGAATACTTCCAAACTCATTCTATGAAGCCAGCATCACTCTAATACCAAAACCTGGCAAATACCTCACCAAAAAGGAAAGGTACAGACCTATATCCCTAATTAACATAGATGCACAAATACTCAACAAAATATTAGCAAACCGAATTCAAAAATACATTAAGAGGATCATACACCATGATCAAGGGGGATTCATCTCAGGGATGCAAGAATGGTACAACATTCGAAAATCCATCAACATCATCCACTACATTAACAAAAAGAACAAAAACCACATGATCATCTCCATAGATGCTGAAAAAGCATTTGACAAAATTCAACATCCATTCATGGTAAAAACTCTTGACAAAATGGGTACAGAGGGCAAGTACCTCAACATTATAAAGGCCTTATATGACAAACCCACAGCTAACATCATACTTAGCAGCGAGAAGCTGAAAGCTTTTCACCTAAGATCGGGAACAAGACAGGGATGCCCACTCTCTCCACTGTTATTCAACATAGTACTGGAGGTCCTAGCCACAGCAATCAGACAAAACAAAGACATACAAGGCATCCAGATTGGTAAAGAAGAAGTCAAATTGTCACTATTTGCAGATGACATGATATTGTACATAAAAAACCCTAAAGACTCCACTCCAAAACTACTAGAACTAATATCTGAATTCAGCAAAGTTGCAGGATACAAAATTAATATACAGAAATCTGTTGCTTTCCTATACACTAACAACGAACTAAGAGAAAGAGAAATCAGGAAAACAATTCCATTCACAATTGCATCAAAAAGAATAAAATACCTAGGAATAAACCTAACGAAGGAAGTGAAGGATGTATACCCTGAAAACTACAAGACACTCTTAAGAGAAATTAAAGAGGACACTAACAAATGGAAATTCATCCCATGCTCTTGGCTAGGAAGAATAAATATCGTCAAAATGGCTATACTACCTAAAGCAATCTACAGATTCAAGGCAATCCCTCTCCAAGTACAATCAGCTTTCTTCAATGAACTGGAACACATGATTCTAAAATTCATATGGAACCACAAAAGACCCCGAATAGCCACAGCAATCCTGAGAAGGAGGAATAAAACAGGGGGAATTACGCTCCCTGACTTCAAGCTCTACTACAAAGCCACAGTAATCAAGACAATTTGGTACTGCCACAAAAAGACCCACAGACCAGTGGAACAGAATAGAAAATCCAAACATTAATCTATACAGTCAATTAATATATGATAAAGGAGCCTTGGATATACAGTGGGGAGATGACAGCCTCTTCAGCGGCTGGTGTTGGCAAAACTGGACAGCTACATGTAAGGGAATGAAACTGGATTACTATCTAACTCCATACACAAAAGTAAACTCAAAATGGATCAAAGATCTGAATGTAAGTCATGAAACCATAAAACTCTTAGAAAAAAACATAGGCAAAAATCTCTTGGACATAAACATGAGCGACTTCTTCATGAACATATCTCTCCGGGCAAGGGAAACAGAAGCAAAAATGAACAAGTGGGACTGTATCAAGCTGAAAAGCTTCTGTACAGCAAAGGACACCATCAGTAGAACAAAAACACATCCTACAGTATGGGAGAATATATTC
Organism: Smutsia gigantea; assembly: GCA_032199065.1. Taxonomy (NCBI): domain Eukaryota; kingdom Metazoa; phylum Chordata; class Mammalia; order Pholidota; family Manidae; genus Smutsia; species Smutsia gigantea. The sequence goes on from JAVSCE010000935.1 coordinate 105,531, forward strand.
ATAAATGACATATCCGATAAGGGGTTGATATCCAATATATATTAAGAACTCACGAACCTTAACAAACAAAAAGCAAATAATCCAATTAAGAAACGGGAGAGGACATGAATAGACACTTCTCCAAAGAAGAAATTCAGATGACCAACAGGCACATGAAAAGATGCTCCACATCGCTAATCATCAGAGAAATGCAGATTAAAACCACAATGAGATATCACCTCACACCACTGAGGATGGCCAACATTCAAAACACAAACAACAACAAATGTTGGCGAGGATGTGGAGAAAAGGGAACCCTTCTACACTGCTGGGTGGGAATGCAAAGTAGTTCAACCATTGTTGAAAGCAGTATGGAGGTTCCTCAAAAAACTCAGAACAGAAATACCATTTGACCCAGGAATCCCACTCCTAGGAATTTACCATAAGAATGCAGCAGAGCAGTTTCAAAAAGACAGATGCATCCCTATGTTTATCGCAGCACTATTTACAATAGCCAAGAAATGGAAGCAACTTAAGTGTCCTTCAGTAGATGAATGGATAAAGAAGATGTGGTACATATACACAATGGAATATTATTCAGCCATAAGAAGAAAACAAATCCTACCATTTGCAACAACATGGATGGAGCTAGAGGGTATTATGCTCAGTGAAATAAGCCAAGCCGAAAAAGACAAGTATCAAATGATTTCACTCATATGTGGAGTATAAGAACAAAGAAAAAAAACTGAAGGAACAAAACAGCAGCAAACTCACAGAACCCAAGAACGGACTAATAGTTACTAAAGGGAAATTAAGTGAGGAGGATGGGTGGGAAGGGAGGGCCAAGGGGGAAAAAGGGGCATTAGAATTAGCAGACATAATGTTGGGGGGGCGCGGGGAGGGCTGTAAAACTCAGAGAAGACAAGTAGTGATTCTATAGCATCTCACTACACGTATGGACAATGACTGTTATGGGGTTGGTGGGTGGGACCTGATGAAGGGGGTAGTTTAATAACCATAATATTGCACATGTAATTGTAGATTAACGATACCAAAATAAATTATAAAAAATGAAAAATTAAAAAAATTAAAAAATAAAACCATGAAAAAATATATACATAATTACTTATGAAAAGGGTAAAATAAAATTTTCTTGAGTAGAAGTTGGAATAATATGAGGGGAATTTTATGTACTCTTAAAGATCAGAATTTAATTGGGATGCCAGATTTATTAAAATTTGGATCTTTAATTTTCCAGATAACCTGGAGGTTAGCCTTTGAAAAATGATTTTTAAATATGAAGATTTTTTAAATTTATAATTTATTAGTGTGTTATTACAGTAACTGAACATGTTATACTTTTAAATTCAGTTTATGCAGAAAGAAACATATTAAGCAAAATTAAGTGAATAAATATTCCCATAGAATATACCTGAATGGTTAAAAACACTGGAAGACAGCTGTCAGGGGCTACAGTGAAGGTCTTTTATTTTTTAATATCAAAAATACCAATACATAGATTTCATGTCTTCAACATAGGGAAAATGTTATCTGTGAACATTTAAGCAGTGCACTTTACTTGGTATAAGTGAAAGTTACACAGTACTGTTTCCTTATTTTAAGCCTTCTTTAATATACTTAAGTATTTGCTTTTCTATTTAATGTTGCTTCTTTTGCTCTTCTCAAATTTTTCCCCACTCTATTGCTTCTGTTTCATACCTCTTAAAAGGGCATGTACAGGAACAAGTGCTGCTACCCAGAAAAGTTTGTGATTTATAAACAGTTAAAAGTTTTTTATTGCAAAAAAACAAAAACAAAAACAAAACCCAAATAATAGGCCTAATAAGATGTGGCTCCATCTTACCCCCTGTTACTCTTCCCTCATTTTCCATTTCAAGCCATTATTGGCTTCTTTTATAGTCCTCAAACCGACCAGGTACATTCTTGCTACAAGGTCTTTATTATCTGCTATTCCCTCTGCCTAGACCACTCTTCCTCTTCATGTTTTTACTCAAAGATTGTCATCTCAAGAAGGCTTTCCGTTACTATTCCATTTAAAACTGCAACACCCACCTCATACCCAATGTATATAATGGTACACTTCCTTTTCCCTCTATTTTTTCCCCACAGTATTTACTATCACTTGACTCTGTATTACTTGTTATTGTATGTCTCCATCTACTAAAATGAAATTTAATGAGAAAGCATTGTTATCCATACAGTTCACTTATTATAGTCCTAGTTCCTAGCATGACAGGTATTCAATATTTGTCAAACTCAGTAAATGTCACTATCACCTACTTAGATGCAGAAAAAAAAAAACGAGTCAGCCCTCATTCCTTCTTTTTTTCCTTATCGCCCCCCCCACATCCACTCCACCAGGAAGTCCTACTAGCTCTTTCTCCATGTAGGGTTAGTCCCAATCTCTCCACCTCTCTCCAACTTTACTGGTAATTCCAGTGGCACCACCACTCCTTGCCTAGACTATTCTGACAGTTATTGTGTTAGTAACTGTGCTTCCAGTCTTGCTTCTCTACAATCCATTCTATGTGCAGCCTTCAGAGTAAATTTGTAAAAACATAAATCAGATCATGTCACACCTTTGCTTAAACTCTTCAAAGGCTCTCCAATGCACTAAGAGTAAAATCTTAACTCCTTACCACGGCCTAAAAGGCCATGTGCGGTCTGACTTATGCCTGCACTTCCCACATCATAACCTATGCTGTATTCCGCGCTCACTACCCTTTAGCCACACTGGCTGCCTCTCTACTTTTCCAAAAAGAGCTTCTGCACTTCTTATTCCCTCTGTCTAGATGTTCTTGATCTACCTTGCTCCGTATCACAGCAGAGAAGCCTCCCCTGTTCATGGGATCCAAACCAAAAGCATCCAATTCTAATGCCTTCCTATCCAGTTTTACTTTCCAGTCCTTACCACTACATGTCTACCATTGCTCACAATGAGTCCAAGAGACGAAGGCTCGCATCCGCCTTTTTTATCATTGTTATCCTCAGGCCTTAGAATTATACTGACACACAGTAGGTACATACATGTGAATTTGTATTAAGTATTTAAGTGAAAGGGCAATCCTCTGAGTTATGTATTATCTCCTACTTAGATAGCTAAACACACTCAGGCTGGTTAACCCTGTGGTTACACAATTATCTAGCAGTAGGACCAGAACTTATAGTTAGTTTTGAAACCAATCTTTTAAATACAGTACTATATGGACTCTCAACTATTACTTTGTTAATGGTTGTATAGAGATTTACACAACTCAAAGCTTTGTTTTGCCTTTATTACTTAATTTCTTGTTTTTGTTCCTCTTTATTACCACTACTTTGATCCTTGGAAAGGCTCTCTCTCCAGGTGCCCTAAACCAGAGACCACTGTTTGTTAAGAAGGATTCCCATAAATATTTCTATGTAAAAATTTGGGGGTGGAGGGAAATGAAAATGGCAATCAAAATGTTAGCCAATGAACAAATCATAATTAGGGAGAAGCACAAACAAGTAATTGCAGCAAATACCTAGTAGTGACACCTGTTTAATTCCTGTCAAATGAGTGTCTTAAGAAATGGCAGATTAGCGTTATCAAAACCACCACTTTCATTTTGTCACTTGTGGGCTTATACAACTGTAATGTTCACAATTTGTATGTCAGTATACAAAATCTCTCACAATCTGGATCTAATCTAAATTTTCAACCTCACCTTTTCCCGAAGCAAATTCTGACATCGAGGTCATGCCAGCTTCCGATGAGACTGAATCCTGGTTTAACCTAGATATACTAAGCTAAGCTTTTATGTCCGTCCACCCCACTACCCCCTTCCCGACACAGCCCGTTCACTGAGCGCGGACTCTCGGAAACAGACGTCTGTCAAAAGCATTCTAACAAACGATTCATCAGATGTTACCGACGAACTGAAGTTAGGGGTTTCCGAAAAGAAAGGGCTGAAAAACCTGTATGAAAGTTGGAGGTTGGGGATGGGCTATTTGTCTCTCTCCATCTTTGTGAGATCGGGAAATAAACCCTAAGGCAAAATGAAAAATGAGGTCTTTAAGGGTCTGTCCTTGGCAGCAGGGTCTACAGAATAGGCAGAACAGCCAAAGATTTTTGGCAGATTTCAAAAGGTAGGAAACGAACCCTGAGGCATGTCCCTTTCTCAGCCCCTTCTCTCCTCCCGAGGGACCCCTGAACCTAACAGAACACGTGGCGAGCCAGGACCCCACTCCACTCCACGCCTTCCCCCGCCAGTGTCTTAACCAGTCGCGTCCCCGCCTCTAGCATCGCCGCGTAGCAATCCCACCTCCTCGATGTAGGCCGCTGGGTCCCGCTTGATCAGATTCTGTAACTGCGGCAGGTTGCTGGGTAGCTTGTTATTGTTTCTGTTGGACATGTTGGCTGCTGACTGGTGCCGCGGCGAGCAGTTTTAAGAGAACCCAAACCGCTGGCAGCGGCCAAACGTCTCAGCAGTGGCTGGAAATTGTGCTTCCGCGTAAAACCGAAAAGAGCACATGGGATGCTGGGCAGGCAGGCGCCATCTTGGCTCTTAAAAAAAGCTACGTACGGTGGCCTCAGAGTGTCAACTTTACTCCCACCGCCGAAATGCTCTGTAGTGGTTTCGACAAGATTTTTTTCTCGGCCAGTCGCTACTATACCTCTCGTTTCTGACATAATTGAAGTGCAAAGATTTTCCTTACACCCTTGAGCTTATTTCATCATCCCGATACTTCTACGAAAAAGATTTTTAATCCCACAGTTTAAAATAGAAGCTAAAAAAGCCCGTGGAGAATAGGTGACACTATCCTATTTTAGAAAAGGGAAAAAAGAGCAATGAGGGGCGTAAATTAGTTTTTCTGTATAATTTTGAATACCTGATTTTGTTTTGTTTTTGGTTGTTTCAACTCCACGAGACCCAGACGAGGAAAAAAGAGAGTGGACTGGATAAAATACGAAAATGTTAATTGGTTTAAAAATGGAAATTTGTATTTAAAATCCAACTATTGTTTATAACCTTTGTAAGTACTCTTCAGCCAGTTTTAAATTCAGACCCCGGTAATTCGAGGAGAATACATTTCTACAGTTTCACAGTGTGCAAAAATAAATATGCAGTGAATGAATGAGATAGGGTGTTGTTAACACAGAAGTGCACTTGGATCACTCACCCAGTGCCAGGCACTGTACCAAGCACTTCACATGTATTAACTCATTGAATCCTCAGAGCGCCCTCTAAAGTAGGTACTATAATCATCTCCACTTTACAGGTGAGGAAACAGGCTCGGACAAATTGCCTGCCCAAGTTCATAGCTGGTGAGGAAGGTGGGATTTCAATCAGTCTTGATTGTAACTAGATGAGAAAGAAAAAAAAGCAGCTTGACAGCTGGTAGGTCGGGCATTAATAGATGGGCAGCGGTAGTATTTTCCTGCTTCACATAAGCCATTTCACAGAGCACCAACTTCAGTCCGGGTCATTTGTGACAGCGATGGGAAAAGCCAAAACTGAAACAATTCTGTAATCACATCTGAACACAAAGAAAATCCAGACCGCTGTACAAACCACAATTAGATTTTCAGCTGCACTGGAGAATGACTATTCTATTAGGTAATCATTGAATCAGGTAGATGTGAAATTATTAAGAAGTAAATCCAAGCAATAAATTTTCTTTAAAAAACCTTTTCGTAGATTTAATTTTAAAATTTTTTGGTTAGGTTGCATTAGTGAGAAAAAAGCATTTAAAAATACTTTGAAATTATTTAATATAATTCTTATCAAAATTATAAACTTATGCACTATGAAAATTTATCTTGAGTCACCACAATGTGACTTGTGAGTAACACTCAGGCCACATCACAAGCTTTTATTCACAATCTACATGTCACACTGGGGTAAGTTCTAGGAATACAAAAATAAATAAGGCATGGGCATGGGCATTTGCTCTCAGTGTTAGGAATGTTAGGTAGAAAGGTATGATGCCAGAATTCTTGTTTGCGGAGTCGAAGAATGAATTTAGCAAACACTCAAGGTAGGAGAGCCAGGGAGAGGCTTTTATTTAGAGATACAGTGAGAGAAGAGAGCTCCTGGCTCACACCAGGAGAGGACAAGAGAGTCCACAGCAGTGCGTTGTCTAGGGGATTTATAGGCAGTTGAGAGACAAAGAGCTAGGGATGCAGATCCACCAAATGGTCTCTGTTTATTTTTGAAGAGACACTAAGTTTCTTATCAGTTTTCCGGACTATTTTGCAGAGTTAACATAAGAAATTTACTGCTTTGATTCTTTCTCAGAATAGCAGTTTCTTGGTTTGCGAGTATATTAATCAAGGCTGCTTGTCTTGCTTTCAAGGTGAGCTGAGTTACCATCTGTTAAATAGTAAGTTAAGAATCTTACTTCTGAAGTTCTTGGGTGTAAAAATGCAATCTTATCTTTAAGATGGAATTCTTCCTGCCTTTCATTATGTTGTTTACAGCTGGGCCTGCCTGCTATATTAATTGCCCAGGTTATATATTGCTTGATTAGGGGCTGGAGGAGGAAAAGCAGCATCAGGCAAAGTTAAAGAAGATAAGCTGGGCCTTTTAACAGGCTAAAGTAAATTTTACAATAGCCTCATTTAATTGACACAAACAAGACATGGGCTATGCTGAGGTATTTTCTTATCTGGGAGATGTTCAAACATTCCAGGCTAAGTTACCCCTGGCTTTTTAGTTTTAACTAATCTTCACTGAAGACTGCTTATATTCCTTGTTTGATATTTTACTTTAGAGAATTCATGTGACTCTGTCTTTGCTTAATTGTTTAATACGGAGTTTTGGTAGGGGTCTTTTTCCAGAGGCCCTCACCCTACTCTGACTATACCCATGGTTCCTGTCTCAGGTAGACATGAGCAGCTGGAAAAGGAGAAGATAAGCCTCAAAGAAGAAGCCGCCCAGATAAAGTTCAAAGAAAAAGCTGCCCAAACTTTACCCAAGTCAAGGGTCCAATGTGGAGACAGCAAAGGCTTTGCAGGGAGATAACTTCCTCCCTAACCAAATCCCAAAGGAGGGAACTAAGAACCACCCAAATCCCACCTCAGCATGGGGAAAGGACAGGCTCACTGAGTGGGATGACTATTTATAACACCTGTAAATCAAAAAACCCCACTTTGTCAGTCAAAAAGGTGCCTCCTAACCAGAATGCTATATATAAGCCTCCCACCTAACAGATCAAGGCCTTGTCTGCTCTGACTCCAGGCCGCACCTTCCTTGTTCGCTGTTGTGTTCTTGCCTTTCAATTCTTTGTTGCTGCCCTGATAAGGATGGAGAACGAACTCAACCAGTACCATCAGGAAACTCACACGCTAATAAGGGAGTCAAATAGACAAACACATTTAAAATGAATAAAAGTGTTCTTAAAATAGAGCAGTGGAAGCAACAGAGGGGCAACCTAGCCTAGAAGAATCAATGTTTCAATTATGGTACTCTTGACTGAAGTCCTGAAAAATGACTTTTTTAGGAGGAGGGAAAGAAAGGCATTCTACATTAAGAAAATATCCTGTGTAAAAGTACATAGGCTTGAAAAAGTGTGGTGGATCTAAGAGATGGCCAGAAGTTTGGTATAACTAAAGGTTGAGAGGGGAGTGTGCCTTAGGGAAGTTGCTGAGGGAAATGAGTTGGGCAAGTTTATGTAGTCCTAATCAGGCAAGGCTTTACATGCTTATCTAAGAAGGGCACATGCGTCAGTTCATTTTGCCCACTGACACCCTGAAGGCAGGATTATTTTCTTTTTTTGATGGATGAGAAAATTAAAGCTGAGAGTGGCTAACTGAATATGTATTTTTAAAATGATAAATAATGGCTATATTGTATGCAATGTAATATACATATATTTAATGTGTATTAGCCAGATCAACACCAAGAAAACTCCATATTTCTGTATTTAGTCTTGAAGTGGCAAAGGAACTTCTCATCTTTTTCTGATGCCCAAATAATTAACTCAAAGTGAATTGTTCTAGAGAATAAATCTCCTTTATACCTTTGCAAAAGAGATCCTATTATAATTACAAAATGGGCTATTATGTCTGGATTCAGTGGATTAAAACTTTCTTTATTAAAGGGGCCTAGACTAGAGGGCTATTTTAAATTTTGACTGCATAAGAAGTACACTCTTTTTACTTATTTGGGGAGCCACTTTTTGCAGAGGTATGATAGTCCAGACAGCAGCTTGAGCACATCTTGAGCCATGAAGTCTCTATTACAAATAGTAGGAGGGAAGAAGGTGGAGAAAGGCAAAGGGGTGCACTTCCCCGCTGAATTAGCCCTACAAAAGTTCCAAACAATATGCTACTTCTGCATATATCTCCTTGGTCAGAACTTAGTGAGATGGATATGCCTATAGGTGTCCTTAAGCTGGGTGCAATGAAACTTTGAATAAATGAAGGGGAGGTCATGTTTATTTTGAGGAATAGAGATAAGTTTCATTAAGACAGATGTATTTGAGATAGGTCTTGAGGGATGTGTAGGGTTTTTATATGGGGAGATACATAGAGGATAAAGAAACAATAACTCAGTTGGGACAGGTAGTAATCTCCATCAGAGTTTATTTAAGAGAACTTTGTGGCATTCCTCTGAAAATACTTGTTTGTAAAATGAGAGTGTTGAGGAAAGCTAATTCTCATGCCAACCTAGTGACCTTATTATGTTGCCATATGGAGGTATAATCCATGTGATGATCAACTGAAATTTTTCTTTAACTTGATACTAAAAATACTTTCATTATTCATTTAACCTTATCCAAGCAATAAAATCGGGGAATGATGGGTTTGATGTGCTGTTGATATATTTTGAATACACATCAAAATAGCATGAAACATTCTTGAGCCTATTTAAGGTGAATACCTCTGTTTCCACATTAGATCCCACCCTTTTTAATATTTATTTTATAGCTTTAAGATATAATTAATGTGCAAGAAAGTGATCATAAAGCATACAATTTGATGAATTTTGATATAGGTGTGCACCCATGAAAACATCATCACAATCAATGATGGTTCTTATCCCCAACTCCCTTTTGCTCCACTATTCTCAAATGCACATTGGCTTTCTGTCACCATAGATAACTTTGCATTTGCAGAAATTGTATACAAATCGAATCATATGGTACTTATTCTTCTGTGTCAGGCTTCTTTCAGTTAGCATAATTATTTTTAAATTCATCCATATTGTTATGTATGTCAATAGTTCATCTGTTTTATTCTTGAATAGGATTCCATCACATGGGTATTTGTTTATCTATTCACCAGCTGTTGAATATTTGGGTTGTTTTCAGTTTAGGGCTATCAGTATTCACATTCGAGTCTTTATATGGGCATATGTTGTCAGTTCTCTTGGTATATGCCTAGGAATGGGCTGGATCATATGATAGCTTTATATTGAACCTTTTTAAGAAACTGATGATCAGTGTTTTGCTTCCACCTTTCCACTAAAACTGTCTTTATGAAGATCACCAATCATCTTGATGTTGCTAATGCAATGTAGTTCATGATAAGTGTAAGTTCATTCTTTATCATACCTGCAGCATTGAATACAGTTGGCCTTTCCCGCCTTCTGGAAACATATTTGGCAATTGGCCTTTAAGTAGTTTCTCCGCTTCTTCCCTTGCCCCCTGAGGTGTGTTTTCTTGTGGAGGTCAGATGGATCCTTGAATGAATCAGGTTACCCCTCCAGCTTCCTTTCTCAAATTTAAAGCCAAAGTCCCTCAGTGACATGAAACACCACATTTAGTCTGACTCCCTGGGCTTCTCTCCTGTCACAGCCCCTTTGCTCCTCCTGCCCCAAGCAAAAGGACCTTCTAGCTGTCTTCAGTGTGTCAAGCCTCAGGGCTTCCCATCTGCTAAGCACCACACAAGTTTTGCTCCCTCTGTTTCCTCAGTTCTCTGCTCAAGTGACATCTTAGGAGGGAGGTTCCTTGACCTCCCATGCTGCCCCCCACCCCACTCTCCCTTCTGCTTTATTTTTTTCCATTGCCCTTATAAGCCTCTGGTATAGTACGTATTTACTAGCATAACTGTTTATTGTCTGTGTTTCTGCACTAGAACTTGAGTTTAATGAAGGTTTTGTTTTATTCACTGCTTTTGGTCCACACTTGTAGCAATGCATGGCACATAGTAGGTAATCAGTTAATATTTGTTGAATGAATGAATGGGCAATCTCTAGTCTCTTCCAATTCTTCAATTTTGTGATTTATTAAAGTAAGAAATTAAAATATCTTAGATGTCTATACAGGCAGGCAGAATTTACCTCAAAATCAGTAAATGACTAACATGTGACTTATAGTTATTGCCTTTCTCATTAGAAACCAATGATATTGACTACAGTTCAGAAAAGCCAGGCTTATTTATATATTAGTGCTTTTCTAATTAAAATAGTTTCCAAAAACTGTGAGAGTAGCCACTGGAGGGAGCCCATGCTCTTCCTTTAAAGCAGAAATCACACCATTTGACAAAATGACTGCATACAAATTACAAGAAAGTTCTTTTCAAGGCTAATTTACTGTTTCATTGTTCTTTATTTCCACCCCCATCCTTCCAGCTTTATTATGAGTTTTTCCCACAATTCCATCTATCTTTTCCTTCTTGAGAGCAGTGAAAACTATTGGGTATGACTTTGGACAAATTTATCAACTCCACTGGCTGAGTAGCCTTGTCAAGTCCCCTGGCCTTTCTGAGTAGCAGTCCTGAAGCAGGAGAGACTGTGATCTTTAAGGTTTCTCCCCAGACATTACCCCCTGTCAGTGTTTTGTCCAGCACACCGTAGTTTTTGTTTGACGGGTATCTGATGACTAGGCCACATTTTACAATAATGCTCCCTGCATGTCCTTAAATACATTTATATTTTAAAATAAACCACCATAGGGAATTACTTTAGGACTGCCAAAATGTGAGGAGGCACTTCTCTGGTCTTAGCTTATTTTGATAACAAGTTGATGGAAATTAGAGGACTCAAGAAGATTAAAGTTTCATTCTTTCTTTATTTCCTATCAAATGCATTGCCAAGTAATGTCCAGGGATTTCCCAATGTGGCTCCATTCCTCTGACTGATGGTGAGATTCTCCAGTTGTCCAGGCTTGCATTTAAAACTGAATGTTACACAGCAGTGTTTTAAAGCTGGTCATCCCACAACAGGGAATTTCTCACTGGTCTTCTTTATCTCTGCTCCAGCCTGCTGTCATTTTTACAGTCTGTCCTCCTGTCTCCCTCTACTGCCTTACTTTTTGCTGTTCTGGAATCCCAGCACTCTTCTTAGCTGCCAGGGATAATTCCTGTTTCCTTCTTATTCAGAGAAATGTAGTTCACTTTTGCTTTAACTTCCATTCCATAAAACCTCGTATGCCAGTCTGGCCCTAATCAAAGGCTCCAAATGAGAGATGTCTATCTGCCTTGAGGTAAATTCTGCTGCTTTCAATATTGTAGAAGTGATTGCTGGCATTTCTCTTTTTAAGTAACAAAACTCTTTTCCTGTGTTATATGGTTTGACATCTGTCCAGTCATACTTACAAATTTTGATGCTTAAGTTCCTGCTTTTGGAGAAGTTCAGGTTGTCCACTCTGATGGTGAAAGAAAGCCAGTGGGTGGCTGGGCCTCCTTGTCCTGTACTCTATACAGAATCAGAGCCAAGGCCTCCATCCCTAGAGGTGCAGATACCAGCAACTTTTTCCTTTTTTTAAAAAACTTTTTCCTTTTTTTTTTTAAAGCAAAAATTGTTTAGGAAAACAATCAACTTGAAATACTATAATGAAATACTATATTTAGAGGATGAGATTTCTTTATTTGGATAGCAAACTTATAAAGAAAGCCAAAAGTATGTATGATTTGACACCCTTCCCTCTAATCTTTTATTAATTTGGCCCAGTTCAAAATTTTATTCACAGACTTAGATTTGGTTGCTCCTTTGTGATTTACTTACTTCTTTAAAATATGCAGTGGAAAACACTCCTGGGAACTTTAAACCAACTTGGTATCAAAATATGCCAACTGATCTCTTGGCCCGTAACTACCTGGGAACAAATTCACTCATTAGTAAGGAAGGTTCCTTGTTTTTTCTTCTCACTTAATGTCATCTTTTCTCTATACAGGCTAAAAAAGAAAGTGACACTATTATAAACCCCCTGTGATTACAATCTCTTTATCTTTCTTTCTAATAAGAAAGCAACTTTCCATTTCCCAGGAGGCATAAGGAAACTTCAAATAGCTTTCTTCCAATTAACTGATGAAGAGATCACTGGCATTAAAATTCAAAAGTAGTTTATGGATTAAATATCCTTATTGACTTCTTTACCAATTTCTCTAATATTTAAGCTTTATGCAAATATAAACTGCTTTCTGGTATATCAAAATAATTTAAATTTTTACTCAGAGAACAATTCTTAATGAAATCACCTTGTGACAGGGAAGTCATGGGGGAAAATTTCAGTGTGACTGGGAGTATTCTGGGATGGAGTCATGGAAGATCAAGACTTAAGTCATCTATAAGTGGAAGGCAGATAGACTGGGGCAGGGGAGGCAGTTTGAGGGGAGCAGATAAATGAAAGAGCATAAATGAGCATGGCAAGGTCAGTTGACCGTGGTAATAGTTGAGATTGATTTGGAAAAGGTCTGGAAGAAAATTTAAGATGAAGCATATGTCAACCAACTGAAAAATACATAATTTAAATGCTTCTTAAGTGCTAGGTACTCCTCATCTAGGCAGTGCTAGGATGCGGTGGGGAAAAGGACAAAGTTTTGCGTGGTCAAGAAACTTAATGTTTGTGATGAGGTGGGGACAGGCAATAACTACATAAATGTTTTAAAAAGATAATTTCACATTGTGATGAAGTTTAATTGATTTATCTGATTGTGATAAGAGAGAATGAAACAGACTATAGTCATGAGATTTTTTAAATCATGCAGCCTTTTAGCCTAAAACTAGGACAGACCTCCCCTGTGTGTATGCTTTATTCTTTTGTTAGTTTAGGTTTGCATTATTAGTATTATCTTCTATATGAATTTCTCAGTAGGAATCTGTAGGGCCACTTGCTCATTTTGTCAAGGCTGGCTTAGTTAGCACTCTATCTTATTAGCCTCATAATCCAGATTGTAGTTTAGAGTCAGCCAAGGAGGGCAGTGCCCACAGAAGTGGCAACCATGGCTGCAGCGTGCAGGAGGGGACCAACTGAGGGAGGGCTGGTGGAAGTCTTACTCTTCTGGGAGGAGATCAGCATGTGACAAACCACCGCTCAATAAATGCATTGAGTAAAGTTGCCAGGATCAATTTCTGGGTTCAGATTTATAGTAAATCTTCAGTTCTTTCTTATTTCTTTAAACAAGAATTTGTTACAAATACTCTCATTTTATCAATCCCATAGGGTGCACATACCCCACTTTGGGAAGCACTACAATACAGAGTGTCTGGGGTGAGGATGGCTATTTCACTAAGGGTGATAAGGGGAACAGAGACTGTGAAGTGACATCGAAGCTGAAACTCATGATCAGGCAGGAACAGCCATACAAAGAAGTTGCTTCAGGCACAGGTATGTCAGTTAGGGAAGCAGAGCCACTCTGAATATTATGGGAATACAAGATTTACTACAGGAATCATCTCCCCCCACCCCCCGCCACACACTATATATATGTATATTTTATTAAAGTGTCACTGATATACAAACTTATGTTGGTTTCAAGTATACAACACAGTAGTTCAACAGTTACACAGATTATGAAATCCTCACCCCTCTATCTATCAACACAGTAAGATGTTACAGAATCATTAACTGTATTCTCCATGCTGTACTAGCATCTCTGTGACCAACTTATATTGTGATTGTGAATTATTTTGCCTCTTCCCTTTCACCCTCCACCACCTCTCAAACCCTCTCCTTTGGTAACCACTAGTCCCTTCTTGGTGTCTGTGAGTTTATTGCTCTTTTGTTCCTTCTGTTTTGCTTTGTTTTTATACTCCACAGATAAGTGAAATCATATGGTATTTGTCTTTTTCCATCTGGCTTATTTCGTTGAGCATAATACCATCTAGATCCATCCATGCTTTTGCAAATGGGAGGATTTTTTTTTATGGCTGAATAATATTCCATTGTGTATGTGTACCACCTCTTCTTTACGCATTCATCTATTGATGCCCACTTAGTTTGCTTCCATATCATAGCTATTGCACATAGTGCAGTGATAAATATAGGGCTGCATATGTCTTTTTGAATCAGATTTTGTTTTCGTCTGGTAAATTCCTATAGTGAAATTACTGGGTCAAATGGCATTTCTATTTTTAGTTTTCTGAGGAACCTCCATATTGCTTTCCACACAGTTGCACCAATTTACATTCTCACCAACAGTTACTACAGAAGTCATCTTACACAGGTGAGGGAGGATCTCAGAAAGTAAAAGTTTAGAAGGATACTGAAGGGATTGGAGAAAATTCAATGACCAGTCCTACAGAAGCACTGTTAATTACAGTTAGACACGTCAGACCTTGTGAGAAAATCCAAGAAACCAAGACAGTCTGGCAGCCAAATTGGGTGTGTTAGATGCCTGTGGGAAGCTATTGGGTCTCAGTAACTACTGCTTCTGTGGGTCTACTTCCAAGTACCTGATGGAAGGCCTGGGAACATCGTTGGTCACAAGGCCAGCCATCACGAAGATGAGGTGAGCATGGAGGAAAGCAAGGGCAAGCTGGGATCCTCCAGATGACCCTGTGTCTGTCATCATATTTAATCCAGAGTGATGGCCCTTCCTCAGGTCTGCCTTCCAAATCTCACACAAGTACCTCTTTAGCTAGCTCTAACCTAGAGCCGCACAGGGAGGAGGATTCTGGGAAGTGGAGTTAATCTAGTTGATGCTGCACAAACAGCACAACAGGGAGCAGAACAGCATATGCAAAGACCCTGAGAAGGAAACGAACACAGTGTGCTCGAGAGACAGAACGAAGGGGAGCTGAGGCTCAGTAACTGAGGCAGAGGGTGGAGGGAGCATGGTTAGAGAAGCAGGCAGAGCCCAACTCATGGAGGACTTGGAAGGCCCTGGTCTGTTTGACTTAATTCTAAATTACAGGATTTTAAGCATGGTGGTAGTATTCTGTGAGTTATACTTTGAAAGGATCATTCTGGCTGTCGTGAATGGTAAGGGAGCAAGAGAAAAGCTGACTAAGAGAGGCAGCAGGGAAAATAAGAGGCCATTAGGTAGCTTAGAAAAGAGACAATGATGGCTTGGATTATGAGTATAAAAATGTAGATAAAATAACTGGTTAGACAGGCTTTTGATTTCACTTTTTCATATTTTTTCAGTCCTGGAAACATCTCTTTGTGTATGAGGTGTGGAACACCTTCTGTAAAGAGGAAGGTACAGCGCAGGTAAGTGGTCAGAGAAGGTTGGAACTGACTCTGAGTACTTTCTATGCACCGAGATCTATGCTGGGCCTGTTCCTCACAACAGTCCTGAATGAGGAAACTGGTACACAGGAAAGACTGAATAGTATCCTTGAACCAAGGCCACACAGCTTACAAGCAGTGGGCTTCTGATCCTAATCCAGCTATCTCAGAATACAGAGTCTTATCTCTTTCTGCAGCACCCTGCTGTTTCTCAGGTTAAGGCCCGTTTGCATAGTCATGTCCACCATCAGCAGCTGCGACCTGCCCAAATATCACACCTGTCTGGCCTCTCAAGTGTACCTCAGATGTACAAGGTTGATATTCTCCATCCATGCTCAACCTTCTTAGAAACTCCACACCGCATAATCCCTCCAACCCAAGTTTCCTGGACTCTTAAATAACTTATCCTATGTTTAGGTCTCCTCTGTGACTGCTTGAGGCCTGATAATATTTAAACATATATACTTTCAAGATACGAAAAGAGGATGTTTTTGGTTTCCTAGGTGTATAGCATTACCCTTCAGCATTAGAAAATAAATTGCATCCCACATAATTCTTATAAGTCACTGGTTGTTTTAAGGTATTATTGTCATATGTCCTATGTCCCCAAAGAGTGCTTTAAAGGGCTTCCACATCTTTATCTCAAATATACCCTGAGATAAAAGCAAATGAATAAGGACATGTAAGAATTTCTGTTAAGTATACAGTTAAGGTGCATGTTTAAGATATCAAAACATCAAGCTTTGTTTTCTGTAATGGTCCATTTATTGATACTACTGTCTTTTAACAAAGAAACTTCCAAAGTACAAAGTATATATGCCAGTATTGCTTTGAACTTAATTATTTGCTTAGAGAGTACATGTGTGCATATCAGTGATCAATGATTTTCCTGTATATGTATATAAACATATATATGTCAGCGCTACTGAGTCAAAACACGTGTTCTTTGGTTGTTAGTTACGCACTGTCCACTTTACCTGTGACATGCTTGGTAACTGGGTCACAGACTTTCCAATGATGGAACATTTAGATTTTTCAGGGGCGTTACATGGAAGGAGCTAAAGAGCTTCATGGTTGGATAAGGTATTGTTTGGGTGGGCTCACCACTGGGCCGCAGTGTAGGAAGTGACAAAATCTGGGAAAGAATGTATAAATTTAAACTCAGGCCAAGGACATCCTCCCCTACACAATTCACTGAACCTCCTCTTTAAGGGGGTTTCCTGCAGAGGCTCACTGGGCACCAAGCATACTTCTACTATGATGATTTGCTGCCTATTTCTTGGTATCTTAATACCCTTTCTTCATGAGGCCTGGTTTGGTAATGGATAATCACAATAGTTTACAAACAGACAAGGAGCTGCTTATTTACCTAAAATGAGACTGCAAAAGGATCTTGGTGGCTTTCCTGTCAGATCATAGAAAACTAAGGCTTGTCAGGAATGGTACTGAAGAAAGTTTTGTATTGGGTCGGGGAAGCTTAGCATTGGTTGATCTCTAAAGCTCCTTCCCTTTTGGATTCTATAATACTAGGTGTCTTGTATACTTTATGATAACAGTTCAGAATATCCACAGTGTTTTAAACATTTCCTTCCTATTTGTTGGAAAGGCCAAGTTAACGTCATGTCATAGTAAGACAAGAATGTTGGGACTGAGGCCTGAAGATACCGAGTAAGAGCTACCAGGGCTTAGACAGTATGGAGTTGCCAATAAACAGCCAGCTCTGGCTCAGAGGAGATGGTCTGGTTGCCCTCTTACCTGCAATTGCAATTAAGAAATTATTCAAAACCTAGCTCCACAGTATTTTAGGCACGAAGGCAAATTGAGGAAAATAAACTGTAGCCTCTGCCTTTGAGGAGCTCATAATCTAGGTGAAGAGAAAATAAACATGAAAAAAATAATTAGAAAATAATTAAATGCTCACCCATGTTGTACTAAACACAAGTGAAACAGGAGTTTTAAGATGATCCAAGTGTCCCGAAGGTCTTTTTTTTAGAGACAGGAGAAAAGTGAGCCTTAGACTGAACTGAGTGAGGATAAGAGGGGAGAAGAAGGCATTCCTGTGGGTTGTTTGGGAAAGACTGAGAAAGGAGTAGACCCAGGTGAGCAAGAGCATGACCTGGATAGCAGAGGAGGCAGGCACTGAATTTGGTGGGATGGTGAGGAACTGGCTTAACTGAAGCAAAGGGGAATAGTAAGAAATAAAGTGGTCAGCCTGGGCAGACAAGATGGGATCACATGGCCTCAAAAGCCAGAGAGAAGGTTCTGAAAGCCAAGGACTAGTGTTCACCAGTGGTAGTCCCTGGAAACAACCAGCATGGGTCTCTCAGATATGCTGTATGCGAGGTTGTCAGCTAATTCAAATACAGATGCTGACACCCGTGGCAGCTTGGTGAGGTCCAGCTCGATTCCAAGCTGCTTGGCTTATCAGCATGCTGACAGGTGGGGGCTTGCTGACAGGTACCTAGGAATGCTCTCTGGATGCTGCTGTGTGGCCTACCTGGAAAGCCTCCGGCTGCTCTCCCATGCAGCTGCTGTGTTTGGGATGTGTCTGTGGCGGCATTTCTCCAGCTGTGAGGTTACTGAGATCATGGTCTTAAGCATGATGAAATTCAGTTGGTTGGAGGTGGAAGAGCAAAGACAAACTATAGCCTCTAACAATTCTCAACATATGGATTTTAAAAGCAACTTTCCAGCCTTAATTACAATTTCACAATAATGCTTTAAATTTTCTATCAAATGAATAAGCTTATGTATGAAGATGCCATCCCTTTTTGGAAATATTTCAGTATAATTAAAAAGAATCTTTTAAACACAAAATACTTGTTGGTAGTCACTTATGCAGTCTTTTTCTGGTGAGGATGTCGACCTTTTTTAACCTTCAGAACTTTCCTGCTTTTCTGAGATTTTTTCCATTTCTTCTGCTTTTTCTTTTGGCTGACCTGTGAGGAGAGGGAAAAAAAGGGTAAAGTTTCTTAACCTTAACATTTTTCCTTCCTTATATTATAACTGGACTCTTGAGACTGTGGTCTTTCTTTATCTTTAAACCAGTTGGTTTAAAGATGCTTCCCTCTCCAAGGGGCTGCCTGTGGTTCTCTCTTCCCATACTCCAACCGGTCTTCTTTTGTCCATTCTCCTGGCCTCTTCCTACCCTCACTCCAACCTTGCTTATGACCCACCTGTCCCTCTACAACCTACCAAGGTTGGTACTATTATCATCTACTTTTCACAAATGAGGAGACTGAGGCTTGGAGAGGGCGACTTATCCAGAGTTGCACGGCTAGTATATGGCTTAACCATTAGTCCGTCAGACTGCAGAAACCAAGCTTCCAATTATGTATTCTGAGGCCCTCTTCAAACTTAACTTCTTAGCAGGTCACAGAGGATTACTCCCACTTTGTCCTGGTCTACTTTTCTACTTCAATACCTTCACTCCGTCCACACAAATTCCAGCCACATTACTTAAGGCTGCCTGTCCACCTCAAACTCTCTCATGGTGCCACTTCTTTCCATGGTGCCCTCCTCCTGGTGAGCCACTTGTTCTTCAAGACCTAGATCAAGTGTCACCTGATAGGAAAGTCTTCCTTCACACTTGCTCCCTGACCCCACCTCTAGCAACTATTTACTCCTTCTTTATATTCTGCAAGATTCTTATACATATCTTTATATTTTTCACACTGTACTATAATTAATTGTCTACAGCTGGAAAGAACCATGTCTTATTACTCTTCTATCCTCAGTATCCACTATTCAGTGAAATATATATTTATCATATTGAATGAGAAAAATAAATCTCTACCCTCATGGAACACACATTGTAGTGGGGGAGACAGACAGATGATATTATATGCAGGAATACAATTATACCTCAAGGTGATGACATCATTCTAGGAACAAAATAGGAGCATAGTCATATGAATGAAGAATGTATCCTGAAAGGAATTACATAGATTCTTTGTCTTCCAAAGTTAATTTCTAAAAGAAAGAAAATTTTGTTTCTCCTTTACACCAACCTGTTTCTCCCATTCTTTAATCAATTCTTTCACATCTGCTGAATCTGGGTTTAGACATGTTTGATTCCCATTCTTCATTGTAGCACTGCCAAGGAAATAGCAACAAGATTTTTCTTTTAATTTTTAATAATTTAAATGTTTCACTTTACCCCCACAATTCATTTCCCCAATTAGAATGTATCTGTCCTCACAATAAGCATCTGAGACTTCCAGGCTTTTTCCTGCCTTCTCATTTTCCAAGGGAGTGAGGGGACTTAGATAAATCTCTAGGATAGCACATAATTGTAAATTAAAAAAATCCACCAGGCATATGCAATGGAAGAAACTTAATAATGGTTCTGTTGTGCTATTTCTGTATAAGCACAGAAGCAAAATAGAAACCTTGTCAACAAAACTACTTTTTTTTGCAGGAATAATAAAAATCAGCATGAATTTTGCTAAATTTCTAATGAAACTACCTAAAATATAGTAAAATGTTTTCTGAAGACAAGATTAACAGAGTGGTTGAATTTTTTAAAGTACTTACAGCAGACTATCCATGAATAATTAAAAAAATTTTTTTTAAGTTTCTCTGTATTAATCTGAGAATCTGAGTAGTCATTCTGTATATCATTCTTGATTTAGGTTTCAAAAGACTTAAAATATGCATATCCTTTAACCTAACAATTCTAATTTAGAAAGGTATCATTAATGAGAAAGAATTAAAGAGACAGTATTGGCACAATAACAGTTTGATTTCAATAGCAAAAATTTGGAAATTACTTACACTTAGGCATCAGTCATATAGATTATGATACATTCATATGATGGAATACAATCTGGCCATTAAAAACAGAATTATTAGAAAAAATGACATAACAGAAGATTTACTGACATGAGGAAATGTTCATGATACAATGTTAATGAAAAGGCAGATTACAAAACAGTATGTAGTGGATGATTTTATTTTTGTGTGTATATAAATACATGTGTATATATTTTGTGTCTTTATATGCACACACAAAGTGAATGAGAGATTTGGAAGACAAATGCCAAGTTTTTGTCAGCAGTGGAAGGATTAGAAAGGATTTTTATTTTCTTCTTTTGGGTTATCTGCATTAATCATTTTCTACAATGAACATGTATTACTTTGGAGACATAGCATCCTTGTTCCTAATCTCTACCAGAAGTTCCTTGTTTTTTCAGAAGAAAAGAAAGTAGACCAGATTTATGGAGGAGCAACCATCTGAATTTTAAGTGTCTGTGTGAGCAAGTATTCCAAGGGTAATATTTATGCTAAATTTAATTTTCTTGCCAATATGGTGCATGCAAGTTAGATGAGTTTTTACTTACATGATTTCAGTTTTCTCACAAGA
Source organism: Smutsia gigantea (assembly GCA_032199065.1). Classification (NCBI taxonomy): domain Eukaryota; kingdom Metazoa; phylum Chordata; class Mammalia; order Pholidota; family Manidae; genus Smutsia; species Smutsia gigantea. The sequence goes on from JAVSCE010000935.1 coordinate 126,259, forward strand.
AGGGGTTGGGGCAAATTGTTTAAGTTCCTTCAAGGATTTTAAGTGGATCATCCCTTGGCTGGTGTTGATGCAGGAACAGCGTCTGTTCCTCATTATTGGGGCTCCTAGGGGGAAGAAAAAGGATACAACACATTGGTTTAGGGAAATGCCTCAATTTAGGTGGTCCTTCAAAATGACATATTTGACTTAGTCATGATTATCACTATCATTTACTGAGTGTCTGTTAATCATTATGACAAATTTCTGAAGTAGGTATTATCTCCATTTTATAAAAAAGCTAAGGTTCAGGGAAGTTATGTGTATGTAAAGAACAAAGTCATTCATTTAGCTTTCAGAGAGCCAGTGCAGGATTTCAGCTCAGGTCTCTCGCAGTCCATTGCTCTTAATCACCATATCTTAACAACCTTAGGAAAAGAGATTTTTCACAATATTTAATAAATGGCTGAGGCAGGCCAGACACCTAGATACCTAATTTATGTGTGCTATATGGGCTGCAGTTTCTTAAACAACTCCCAAAGCCATTTATTGTCTGATCCTAGTGGAAGGGAGTTGGTGTTGGTTTGTATAGAAAGCTCTGCTTATAATAACCAATCACCACAACCATCCTCAGCCTCCCCACTTGCTTGCTTTTCAGTACTGCTTTAAACTTTTGAAAAGTCTTTAAAGTACACTGTCTTCATTCCTTAATTATTTAATTCATTCAACATGTATTTACTCAGTGCTTACTATATGCATTGTGTGGTCGGTAGAAAAAGTTTGACTAGAAAATTCCCATTTTACAGTTGAGGAAAACTGAAGTCTAGAAAAGTTCATTAATTTGCCCAAGGTTGCAAAGGTAGTTAGTAAACAGGTCTGGGACAACCTCTCTGATGACTGGATCCTTAATTGGTTAACCACAGACATACTTACTTAGAAATGAAATCAGGCTGACAAAATAATTTAGGAGACAGACTCTTTCATATCATTATCACCCAGTTCAATAAGCATTTATTGAATACTTATTATATGCCAGGAATTCATACACCTGGACTGAGAAGACTTATGTTTTATTTGGCAGGTCCAAGATAGGAACTTTGGATAATTGACTACATCACCAAGAAGCTTTTATGAATGACTCACATCACTTTCTGCTGCATGCAAAACAATCACCTTTATTGGACAAGTCAGGAGGCTTTTATAGCAATTCACATCTCTGACTTTAATAACTTAATATAACTCAGAACCCCTTACCTTGAACTCCAATCAGAGTCAGGAAGATGACACCCAAAAGGACAGGAACACCACTTTTCTTCATGGTGGTGGAAGGGTTCTACTGAGTTAACTCCTGTACTGGATTTCAAGCCTGAGAAATTCTTTAGAGAACATGCTCTTGGGAATTCCTATTTATTTAGGAAATTCATTTCCCTCCTAAACTCTGATTGGCTGGTATTAGCTGACCAGCTAAACTGGCCACAAACTTAATTGTGCTGGGGTAAACCCTACTCTCAAATCCAAGGGAATTTCTTTCTGCATGTTTTATTTCTATTTCACATAAATGGGTGGTTTATAGTAAGGGATGTGAAACCAGCATCACTAGCAGCCTTTTCAGCATACTCATTGCTACTCATCTGAGAGAAGAATAGTTTATGTACTATATATGAATACAATATTATCATACAACAAGGGTTGGAGATGTGGTTTCCAGATGGGAAATATTAAAGTCCACATAAATTTTAAAATGTCCTTACTACTTATCGAATATCCTTCTGTATAACATATGGCAACATTTATCTTTTCTTATATTGCCTACCCAACAATATTAAACAATCAAAATAAATTGGAAAGCAGCTTAATTTCTTCAGGGATGAGGTAGTTTTTGACTGTGGTAAGCCCATTCTGTTTTTTATGTCATTGCTGCTATAGATTGTATTTTTTAATGGTTAGACTAATATAAGGGATCAGCTGAAAACAGACAAATGGGAGTACATCAAATTGAAAACTTTTATGCAGCAAAGAGCAATCCACAGAGTGAAAAAGCAAATTATGGAATGGGAGAAAATAATTTCAAATCATATATCTGATAAGGAGTTAATATCCAGAATATATAAGAAACTTCTACAACACAACAGCAAAAAAAACAACAACAACAAATAAGCTGATTAAAAAATGGGCAAAGACCTAAATAGACATTTCTCTAAAGAAGGTATACAAATGGCCAATAAGCACATGAAAAGATGCCTATCACCACTAATCATTAGGCAAATGCAAATCAAAACTACAGTATCACCTCACACTCATCAGAATGCCACTGTCAAAAAACAGAAAATAACAATTGTTGGTGAGGATGTGGAGAAGTTTGAACCCTTGTGCATTGCTGGTGGTAATGGAAAATGATGCATCCATTATGGAAAACAATATGGATTTCCCTAAAAAAATTAAAAAAGGAATTATCATATCATATGATCTAGTAGTCCCACTTCTTGGAATATATCCAAAAGAATTCAAAGCAGGATCTTGAAGAGGTATTTGCACACTCACGTTCATCATAGCATTATTCACAATAGCTAAGAGGTAAAGCAAGCCAAATGTCCATTGACAGATAAATGGACAAAGAAAATGTAGTATCTACGTACAGTGGAATACTATGCAGTCTTAAAAAAGAAGGAAATCTTGTCATATGTTACAACATGGATGAATGAACCTTGAGAATATTATACTGAAATAAGCCAGTCACAGAAGGACAAATATTCAAATGAAGCATCTTAAATCAAATCTTAGAAACAGCAAGTAGGAAGGTATTCCTGGGGGAAAGGGTGAAGTGAAATAGTCTTTGGTGGGTATAGAGTTTCAGTGCTGCAAGATGAAAAAGTTCTAGAGATCTGTTGTACACCCATGTGAATATACTTAATAGTCTTGACTGTACATTTAGAAATGGTTAAGATTTCAATTTAAGGTTATGTGCTTTTTACCACAATAATAAAATTAAAAAAAGAGTAAGGGATTGGTTGCATGTAATGGAGACCCAAATTAATAGTGGCTAACTAAGATACAAGTGTATTTCTCCCTGAGAGAGGAAGGTGGGTTAGGGCTTGTATGATGGTTCTTCTCCATGAGGTCTCCCAGAATCTTCCTATCTTGTTGCTTTATCACCATGTCTAGGTTGCTGCCCTCATGTATATGGCCTAAGGGGGCTTGGCACCATGCCTACTTTCCAAATACAGAATGAAGGAAGAGAGAAAAAAGGGCAATTACCTAATTTTAGACCCATCCTGCAAGTCGCACTGATCACTTTCCATCACCTACCACAGGCCAGAAGATACTCACATCCCACACCTAGCTACAGAGGAAGTTAAGAAATGGGATCTTTATTCTGGTTGATCCACTAAAATTTGGAGGCTCCATTACTGTAGAACATGTTCAACCTTTCTGTTTTGTTATTGCTGCTCCTGAGATAAATTTCTCCCTAAAGAGAAAAATTAAGTATGGAGAAATAAGATTTTGTTGGGTAGGGTTGGACTTTGGTGGGCCACTAATCATTGTAATATCAAAGATGTTTTTTAGCTCCTCCCAAGAACCAATTTTTGTCCCTTTGAGGGCAGTCTCTCCCCCAACGCCCACCCCAAATGAGAATGCGTGCTGTAAATTAGGGCAGAAAAGATGAGCATTTTCTGTTGCATGGTGCCCATTTTGGACTGGTTTCTAGATAAATTATTAATGCTTAAATACATTACAGAATTCTTTTTGAAAACTTGTGGTGACTTGGGTTCAGGTCCCAGCTTTGCTACTTAGTGGTTGCGTGCAAAATACTTCTCTAAGCCTCAGTTCCCTCAGCTGAGAAAACTTACATGTCTCACAGGTTGTTAAAATTAATGGCAACAATACATTGTTAACTGCAAAGAACCATAAAACTAGCGCCCATTCTTTCTGGCTCTTAGCTAGATGGAAAATTTTGAGGATAAAGTCTAAGGCCCAGCATTGTCTGCCCTTTCCCACCTTTCCAGCTTCTTGTGGCATAACTCTCTGCCCCAACACTCTTTTTCAGTTCCTCAAACGCACAATGCTCTTTCCCATCGCACTGTTTTTGTTCATGCTGTTTCTCTTCCTGGAATGCTCTGTCAGCTCCATCTCTTTTCCACTGCCTTGTAATCTTACCCACCTTAAATATCCAGTTTGGCATTTCCCCTGGGAAGATTTCCCTGATTCCCAGACGTGGTCAGATCTCCCACCATATGCTCTCCTTGCACCGATATCAATGGCAATGTTACATTTATCTGCAATGTAATGGGGAACATCTTAGAGGCTTGTGAGGGCCCAGATCTGCGCACACAGTAGGTGTTCAGTAAATGCACGCGCAGGAGGGAGGGAGTAAGGGAAGGCTCCCAGCCCTGCTCAGCGCTGCCCTGGCGAAGCGCTGCCTGTCTCTGCCAGGGGTCGACCAGGCGACCTCCTTGAGGGCTGAGGTGCCAGCACTGCGCATGCCCAGCTAGCCGGCTTCCAGAACTTTCAGTGGAGAAGCTCCAGCTGCAGTTCGTGCCTCTGCTGGGCGCCCACGCTGCCTGCGTCAATCCCGCTGGAGAGCCGTACTGAGGTAGGGTAGTGGTTGTGCCTCTTGGGGTCTCTCTTTTCGGGCCTCTGTCCGTGTCCCAGACTCCTGACAAAGGCCGCCTTTGGGGGAGGCCGGGTCTGCAGTTTCCACGCGAAGCTTGGGCTGAGGCTGGAGAGAACAGTGGCCGCCGAAGGGCCTGGTCACCGGGGCGGAGGCCAGGAGGTGAGGCTTAGGAGCGTCCCTTGACCGTGGGCTGTGGTCAATGCACCAAGGCCTTTTGGACGAGAGAAAGGAGGTGTTGGGGTCGGTTAGGAGGCACTGAAGGTGGATCGTAGTCATTATCCAGAAGGGTCTGATTTTCCCTGGTAACAGGCCCAGCGGCGTGTGTGAAGCACCTCAGAGCAGGGTGGGATTGTCGAAGTTAAGGCAGGGGCTGCTGCTCTCCCATCTAGGCCTGTGCAGTCTCTTGGTTCCCAGTCCTCCGTTTGGAGGTTTTCTTGAAAACTGTGCGAGAAAAAACTTATGACTGGGCAGAAGGACAGAGAAAATCCCACCAAAGTGGTGTTTATGGCTGGACAGGGCTTTTAGGAGAAACAGAAACCTGGTGAGAGGCTATTATAGGCATTTCTCACAATCCTGGGAAAGGAGCCAAGGATTATCAGCAATGTTGAAATCAACAGATAACTCCCAGGACAGAGTTTATAACCTGTTTTGCTTCAAAAAATTCCAGTTCCTGTTCCCCAAGGAACCAAATGCTGATGTAACCCTGAGAGCCTTGCAGAGCAAGATTCTGTTTTCCGCTGTGCTCCCCCGCCTTCCCTCTTCCATCTTTTTGGTTATGGAGCCAGTGAAATCTGTTTAATTATGTGTACAGCATGACTGTGTCACAGTGAAAATAAGAGTCTTCCTTTTCACTTGTGAAAGGGGAAGTTTTCTCTCATAGTGAAACCCCCAGCCTGTTTGAATGTGGTGGAGTGTGGACTTCCCCTCTCCTCAGCACCTATTGCTAGTATTGAAGGATGCTGACTTGAAAAGAGTTTATTTCTTGAAAGTCTCAGAAGCCCCTACTAAGCATTCTGATTTTCTTTTTTCCTCCTTTCTACTCAAGCAGGGAGTCATTCTTCATTCCAAAATATTAGAGTACTGTAAGCTATCTGCAAGCAAATGGTAGTTGTGGGGGTTTTATATTCTGTTTGCATCTCAGGTAATAAAGCAAAAGGCACAGTTCTTCCTTTACTGATCTTAACATCCAGCCTCCTGGTTTATATTTTTTTATGAAAAGCTTAAGGACTGGATTAAATCTGTGAATAAACTATCCTGAGGGGGAATGTCAGGACACCATTAAAAAGGACAGCTGTGGCTAAATGCTGGCAGTAACACATTTTTTTCTTTGTGACTTTTGGCAAGTCAGCTTATAGTGTGATGACATGTAACCTTAGTCATTAAGAAGAAAATTATCTTGAAGAAAAATTATTTTGAAAAGGAATAAAATATTTTTGTTTAAAAATCCATATTTATTTATAGTGATTTACATTAAAATTGCTTATCTGAACAACTTTATAAGAAAAAAACCTATGTCCTTAAAACCTTTCCTTTACTGTTTATTATTCATTTATTTCATTCATCAAGCCTTTATTATGCTGATCCTGGACTCAGCACACATATGAACAGTAATCTCTGCCCTCAGAGAGGTCACAGTTCAGTGGAGGAAAGCTACATGAAAGCAGTAACTATAGAAGTGTATGATAAAGGACTGTGCACAATTATTGGAGGCACAGAGAAGGTCACAGCTCTGACTGATGGGCTTAAATGCCTCTGTTTGAGTGAGGTCTGGAAGGGATGGTTGGTTGGAATTTGTTAGCAGGGGAAGGTGGGATAGAGAGGCCAAAATTTTGAGCAGGAGGCATGAGAAAGTATGCCAAATTTTGGAAACTGCAAGAACTTTGTCAAGGATGATGGGTAGAATGATAATGGGGGAGTGGGTGAGAAGTGAAGCTAGAAATGTAGCAGGAACCAGAGGACGAAGGGCCTTGTAAATCTCTGTGATGAGAAGACACTGAAAGATTTAATCAAGGGAATGACATGAGATTCACAAACACATACACACATGTACACCTATCTCTACATCTGACCTTTATAACAGAACAGTTTAAAATTAATCTTGTATCTGCATAGTTGATGTATTTAAAAAATGGTTCTTTATGTTTGTGTTTTTACAGTAATATAACAAATGCTCTTACTACTTTTTCAAAGATTTTACTTTCTTTGGATATTTTCCTTCTTTGGAAGTAAAGAGACAAAAGTTAAAAACATTTTTGTGTCTTCTGTAACATTTGACAGATTACTTGCCAGAAAGATTAATTTTGTAATGCCCCCATCGGTATGTAGATACCACCTTCCTAATCCTCCTGTCATTTGTATTTACTTTTGTTTATATAATTTGTGAAACTTGGCATCTGAGATTAGTGTTTATTTCGATTTCCTTACTTATTGACCTTTTAGTTTGTGTTGGCTTAATATCTGCATCTTCTGCCTTTTCAAGATCACTTGTTAGAGTTATTGACTTTATACATGTAAGCCAATTTGCATATTTTGAATAGGAAACTTTAATTATCAGTTAAAATATCTGCTTTTCCTATAATTTGTTGCCTTCATTTCTTGAATAATTTTTATTGAAGTATAAACATGTTATTGGCTGAATTATGTGTCTCCCAAATTTACATGTTGAAGTTCTAACTTCCAGTACCTCAGAATGTGACTGCTTAAGACAGGGTCAGTTAAGTTAAAATGAGAACATGAGGGTGGGCCCTGGTCCATTACCACCAGTGTTCGCAAGAAGAGATCAGGATATAGGCCATGTACAGAGAAGACAAAGTGAAGACCCAGGGAGAAGCCATAGAGGTTCTAGAGCAAACCAACCCTGTCTGCTCCTTGATCTTGGACTTCTAGGCTCCAGGATTATGAGAAAATTAATTTGTGTTATTTAAGTCACCCGGTCTGTCGTATTTTATTATGACTGCCCTAGTTAATACAACCTATATATAGGGAAAAAATATGTGTATGTATAGAAAAGTGCACCAGTATGGCTTAGTGAATTTTCACCAAGTATCAGTGGCATGACATGCCCTTTCCTTCTTTCCCAAAGGAAACTTGAATCAAAGATTAGTTTGCTTTATTTTTAAGCTATGTGATGGCACATACAGCATGTCTTATTTAGTGTCTCATTCTTTTCACTAAATATTATGTTTGTGAGTCATGTATGGAGGAATGATTTGTTCATTTTAATTGCTTTATAGTATTCTGTTGTATGACTTAGTCTGTTGATGGACATTTCGATTGTCTCCCGTTTTGGCCTAAAATGAATATTGCTGTTGTGAATGTTCTTGTTCATAGCTTTTGGTGCACACATTTATGCACATCTGTGCTGTGTATCACAAGGAGTGGAAGTGCTGGTTCATAGAGTGAGTATGCTTTCAACTTAAGAAGTTGTACCATTTATGCTTCCACCAAGTGAATTCACTGACCCTACATCCTCACCTAATTTAATATCATTAAACTCATTGCCTTCTTTTATCTTAATTTTTAGCTTTTGATTGTTTGGATGTTTTCCATTTTATATAATACTGACTTCTGTTTATTTCTGTATTATGTGGATTTTCATAGTTGATGGTTTAAAATATAGTTGATTGACTAATATTGTATAATATGTGGATTTAAGTCACTTGATCTCCAAATTAATATTTTACTCTCCCACCAAAGTTTGTTAAATAGTGATTTTTCCCCAGCTGCAGTAAAATTTAATGGCTGGGCTGGAGTCATCTGAAGGCTTGACTGGGCTGGACATCCGGAATGGCATCATAGACTTCCTCCATGAGGCTACTTTCTCCAGCAGTATAGTCCAGGCTATTAGGTGACCCCTGAAGACTCCTCTGTTGCCTTTCTCTCCAGCAGTGTAGCCTAGGCAGCAGCAGCTCCTCCTCTTTCTCCTTCATCTCCTTCTCCCCGTATCCTTCCGCACCTTTTCTTTTCCTCCTCTTCTTCCTTCTTTACTTAGCTTTTGGAACTAAGTACTGTAGAGCCCCTTTTGTACTGTACTGTATGTAGCACCACAGAAATCAAACTTGATTTTAAAGTAAAACATATACTTCTCTTGAAACAAAAGGTATCTATTATGTTTGTAGCAAGCAAATATTTATATTTAGCATTAATAAAAAGGCTTAGTAAAAGACATTTTCATTCTACTGCGAATTCCAGTCAGCCAAGAGGCTTGTATAAATTTTATTTTTTGTAGTTTTTATTACAAAAATAATAGTTGTTACTGTTTTATTTTTCAAACTATAAAATAAAATGTGCATTTCAAACTACATTTTCGCTCACTTCAAGACTCAGTGTACTTCTGGGAGAAATTATGGTAGTGCTCCCACTTGAAAATTGTGCTCAATATTTTCAAGTCACGTTATGATGTCTCCTATTGTGGATATGTTCTTTCTTCCTTTTCTCCTCTGGTATTCTCGTATTTGTTAACTAGGCTTTGTGGTTACTCATGTGTCAGTTGTGAAAATTCATTTGTTGTTACTTTGATTATAAATTTTCATTTTGTGATTTAGCTAGATGTAGGTGTGATGTTACCTTTTTCATACTTCTGTTTTCCAAAATACATATATAATTCCAATTTAATTAGTTTTTATTTTTATATTCCAAAAAACATAAAGGATACTTAAATATCTGATGATCTATTATTTAAATTTTTAATGTTTCTGGTATTTTCTATTTCAATCCATTCTTTCTCTCCAGGCTAAATAATTGTTTTAGTCCAAGTGGTATGTTGAGCTGCATACAGAAACTCATATGTATATGTAGATGGTGCATGTCTACATACTAATTTTATGATTTGTGCTTCCTGGCCCAGCTGAATTTGTACATACTTCTCAGTAAGAATTTCATTTAGACTTTAATTACTTTGAACAAGCAATCACTTCAAATTATGCTTCCTTTTGTCAACTCTTCCTTGTATATAATATAGTCATCGGTCACCTCTCCCTTTCCTTATTGACTCGTACACTTATATTAGCATTTGTAATGTTTACTCTTTTACTCCACTTCCATTAGCATTCCTTCTGAGTAATGATGAGCATCAACAAGCATTTCATTTCTTTATACTGATTACCAGTCATCAGGAAATATAACTGCTCTGCAAGACCTAAAATTCATTAGCATATATAATTAGTATAATTCCTTATAACTGTAGTTGAAGATTCCTTTATGGATTGTTAAAATAATAAAACAAGGAGGCCATTAGATTGAAGGGGCTCTAATGCCTTAGTGGCCTATACAAGCAAACTAAACCTAAGCCAGAGTCAGTACACTTGAACCTGAGAAAATGAAACTTAAGAACAACCAATCACAAATAGCCAAGTAGGCTTTCCCAAATAAGGCAGCTGCTTAAACTGTAGCCCGTCAAATAATTAACTTCTTTTGCTTCCACATCTCTATAAAAACTCCCCTAGCTCCTGTTGGTGGAGTGTTCCTAACTACCTTTGTTTGGGGCTGCCTGAATGAACTGATGTATGCACAAGTAAACTCTTAACAATTTCAACGTGTTTACCAAACAAGATTATCCTTGTTTGTTGCACAAAAACCTCCAAACTCCTCTCCAGGACAATTTACAAGGCAAGCAGCTAGACCATCTGTTGTTCTGCCTCTTCTTATGGTTAAGTTCATTACTGTGTGGACTTTTCTTAATAAAACATCATTAACAAGATGAGAAGTCCTATAATCTACACAATATAGAGTGGCAAATCATGGTGTAGTCTCAGTCTTATCCTTTATTCCATTTACCAATCTCTGTTCATCTCATTCTCAGGATTGCAGGAATATAAGCATTCTATAATTTTATCTAAAAAATTTACCTTGTTTGTAGCTCTATGGTGTTTTAGTGATATTTGCATGTTCGTCTGATTTGACACATTATATATCTACTAACTATATCTAAGACATTAATCACCATCAACATAATAGATTTCTTTTTTGATCAGCATTACTTATAAATACCACTTATCTGAATATTAGTATTTCCTACCTTTTTTTGTTGACATTTGGTTTATATATGGGCTTTGTTTCCGTAGCTATATTATAATAATTTTGGGGTGAGGCATAATGTCTTGGTTATCTTTGTTTGTCCCCTTGGATCTTGAAGAGAGTAGGTGCGCAGTAAATATTTACTAAGATGAATTTGATTGAATAGAGAATATTCTAGGAATTTTTCCCTTTCATCTCATATAATTTAAAGGAGGTCTTTAATTTCTAACAACAGAGCAAGTTTGTGCCTCCGTGGTTCTAGAGGTTTAAAAAAATATGTTATGGTTAATAAAGTAGTCCAGATAGTCTTGGAAATTCTAGGACTGCCTTGGAAATGTGAACTATTAATGTCTTCTTTAAAGTGGAGTTCTTGGAGGTCAGATTTCTTAAATCCCCAAATTACCCAAGTATTTCCAGTGTCATTTGCGTGTAATATTACCCAGACATGGGGTACGTTACATAGGTGTCCCTGTGGCCTGAAGTGAATGTTTGCAAACTGATATGGTCTGTTCTAGGTCTTTGATGAATTAGAACAGGCTCATGGTTTTTAAACCATTTGGAGGTTATAGAATTCTGTGAGAATCTGGTAAAAGCTATGGATATATGTATATTTATACATTTTGCTTGTATTTGTAGAGAAGTTGTTGAGCCCTAAAAACCACACATCCCAGGATAAAAATCTACTGTGGAAATGATGGCATTGCAAAGATTATTATTTTTTAATTGAAGTATAGTTGATATACAGTCATATTGGTTTCAAGTATACAGCACAGTGGTTCAACAGTTACCCATAGAATTAAATCCTCACCCCCACTAGTGTAGTTATTATCTGTCAACATAGGACGATGTTACAGAATCATTGGCTATATTCTCCATCCTGTGCTACTATCCCAGTGACCAGCTTATATTATGATTGAGAATTTTTGTGCCCCTTTATCCCCCTCACCCTTCCCACTTGCCTGCCCCAACCCCCATGGTAACCACTAGTCACTTCTCAGTGTATATGAGCCTACTGCTGTTTGGGTCCTTATGTTTTGTTTTGTTTTTATATTACACAAATAAGTGAAATCATATGGTATTTGTCTTTCTCTGCCTGGCTTATTTCACTGAACATAATACCCTCTAGATACATCCATGTGCAAAGACTCTTTAACTCTCTTTAAGCTCAGATTGATGTTGAACTTTTTTCAACTTCTACTTTTTCTTTTTTCCCCCTTTCCCATTTTAAAGTTAGCTGAGTGAGTTTCTCTCTTGCATCTGAGCCTAGGAAATGAGATGGCCATGCTCTTCTGGCTTTAATTAGATTTGAGTGTCCTGGGAAAATGTTGCATAATATATAAACAACATGCTTGTCTCTATTACAAGTGAAAATAAGACAAGTTATTTTTTGTTTTGAAAGAAGGGTCTCTCAGAATGAAACCCTGGGTGGGGTATGGATTTCCCCTCCTCTTAACAGATGTTGCTGATATGAAACTTTAAATCTCATTTTGAAACATTTAGTTTTGAAAGTCATACAAGCCCCTGCTTAAAAAAATGTTAATTCTCTTCCCACATAGGGGCTCTCATAGACTAGGGAAAAAGTTTCCAGTACCTGTACTGGCTATTGAAATGGGAGAAGGTTATTATTCCTTCTGTTCCCATCTGCTGATTCTCAAAACTAGTAAATTCTCTTTATTTCCAAGTTTGCTTTCTCCTAAGGTTTAAGAACTACTTAAGGTCTTTGGAAAGTTGTCCTATCCTTGGAGGGAATACCAGTTTCCAAATGATTCTAGCTATGGCAAATGTTAGTAACTCATTTATTCACTCAGTCAACAAGTATTTATTGAGCATTACTGTGTGCCTAGTACTCCTGTGGCATACAACAGGTGTAGTCTCTGCTCTCATAGAAGTTTGTGAGAAGAAAAAATTATATATATATATATGTATGTATTTACAGATAGTGATAAAGGCTGTAAAGGAGGGTAAACTGATCAAGAGGGACAGAAATGGTGCTATTTTCAATAGATTGGTGAGGAAAGCCTCCTCTAAGAAGGTGATATTTGAGCAGAGACTTGAATGAAATGAAGGAGTGAGCTGTGGAAATGATGGAAATATGTTTGCTGTGCTTGCAAAGCAACAGGAGGCCAGGGTGGCTGGAGTAGAAAGGTGAAGGGGCCAGTGGTAGGAAGGCATGGGAGAATTATGCTGTGCTTTATAGACTGTGATGAAGGATTTTGGATTCCCTTTAAAGGATGTGGGATGCTTATGGAAGGATGGAGACCAGGGGAAAGCCATAGTCTTATTAATGCTTTAGAAGTATTTATCCTGGCTGTTGTGTAGAGAATAAACAGTAGCAGGTAAGAGGGTAAGCAGGGAGAATAATAATGACAAATACATCTGGTGACCTGAAATGTATCCGGTAATAGTTTAATGATTTTTGATACAAGCCATCAAGTTTTAGCCTGACATGGAAAAAGAAGTCTGGTATGTAAGTGTCTCTTATTTCAGCTCAGATAGTTCTCAGAGATGAGTAATTTCATGAAGGTCACTGAGATTTTAAATCCTAGCCCTTTAAGAGTAACACTTTTAATTTAGTGTCTTTGAACATTGCTTTCCACTTGCTTAAAGTTTTATTCCTTCTGGTTAAAAACAGTAATAATAATCTTTGTAGAAATCTTGGGAAATAAAAGCATAAAGAAATAAAGTCATTTATAATCCTATTACCTAGAGTAAATTAACTTTTTTTTTTTTTTTAGAGCAAGGTACAGGCTTTTTATTTACAGATAAAGTGAAAGGACAGAGCTCCCGGCGCATGCCAGGAGGGGACAAGAGAGTCCTAAATTAACTCTTGACAGTTATTTTTCTTAGCAACATCTCTGAGAGATTGATGTTTCTACTTTGAGGCCTAGGCAGGCTTTAATGACTTGTTCAGAATTATCAGAGTAGTTATTATATTTTTACTTCCCGGTTGAGGTTCTTAGCCATCCCCTGAATGGAGGAAGAACAGTGTTAGTCAATTATCAAGCTCTAGATATGGGACAGTGAATTAACGAAGTACGGTCTAACAAGGAAGATTAAGAGAGAAAATTACGAAAATTTTTTTCCATTTTCTATTCTCCCTGCTTTGTAGGACAGTGTTCTTAGCCAGGTTGCAACATACTCGTAATTGTGGGTCATATATTTTCCCCAAAAAAGAGGTTCTCCCCTTGAGATTGTAACATGCTCATACTACAGCAGATGTGTCTATTTGTTCACTGTGTACATCACATTTTATTTATATTGAACACAGTGAATTTTCTACCCAGGAAAGGAATGCTTCACCTCTGATCTAACTCTCCTAAGAAGACAAACCTATTTTACAAATAATCTGACTGAACTTCTCTTTCTGAGCTAGATTTCTGCATGAGCCTTGTTTTCTGGTTTGTATTATACTTTAAAAAAAATCTCAGTAAAATTTTTTTCTATGTTCAGCAGAGACAAGTACACCTTCCCTTATAGTTTCCTATCCCTGTTGCAATTAAGTAAGGCAGTACTTCTTCCTTAATTTAGGGTAATGTGACTGCAGCATTTAAGATCCTGTATGATGCTTCTGTCCTTCTCTTTGCTGTCATGGCAACCGTCGACTGAGAAAGAGAGAGAGACTATGTTCCTGAGTTAGCACAGAGGCCTCGTCAGCTTACAGGGGCTTTGTGTGATCAAGACATGAGCTTTCACTGTGTTAGGTCTTTAATATTTTGGGGGCTTTGTTACTATAGCACAGTCTAGCAATCTTAAACATAATTTTTTGTGTATGTTTTATAACGTGTATAATTTATAAATTTATAATGATGGTGATGGAATACCTACTGTAGCATAGAAAGGTTTTCATGATCTAATTCCTCTCTCTCCAGCATCATTTTCCACAATACGCATACCTCTGACTTTATGCTTAGATTCTTCCAGATTGAACACACCATGTTGTCTCATACCTATGTCTTTGTATGTGCTCTTTTTTTACTAAAATTCGATTTTGTTGTTCTACCTATCAGATACATACGCATCTTTCAAATTACAGATTGGCATCGCTTTCCCAGGAAAAGCTTCCCTGGTTTTCTTTGTACATCGAGGTTTTTTTAGTCCATAGAGCTTCCCATTTCAAATGTATTTATCTTTGTCTCTGCTATTGATAGTAAATTATAAACTCACAATATCGTCATTTTTATAATCCGGTATATAGTGGGCATAAGTAAATGTTTGTTAAATGAATGCCCTGCTTTTGAACAGAAAGCAAAATTTAAATCTCTGGTGGTTAACAGCTTCCTGAAAATTAGTTGGCTGTCAGTTGTGAATAAGATAGGTGACCTTTTGTATAGATTTTGAGAATCAGGAGGAAAAAAAATGACAGGGCACTTCACAGTTTTGCTGTGATCCAGTTAAGACTCCCACAGTGATAGTCAGGTGCTGTATTCCTTTGTTGTGTACCAGAATGTGGTAATGCTCTCCCCTCCCTTTCTCTCTATCTCTTTCCTTTTTGTTTTGGTTATTGCACTGGATTTTTATTTTTTTTCTGGTTTTTCCTATTTGGGTGTAGTTGACATATAACATTTTATTAATTTCAGGTGTACAACATGATTTGATATTTGTACATATTGTGAAATGATCACCACAATAAGTCTAGTTAATACCTGTTACCATACAGTTACAAATTTTTTTTCCTTATGAGAACTTTTAAGATCTACT
The DNA here is from genome assembly GCA_032199065.1 of Smutsia gigantea. Lineage (NCBI taxonomy): Eukaryota > Metazoa > Chordata > Mammalia > Pholidota > Manidae > Smutsia > Smutsia gigantea. The sequence goes on from JAVSCE010000935.1 coordinate 141,560, forward strand.
CTCTAAGCAACTTTCAAATATATACTAAGGTGCCATTAACTATAGTCATCATGTAGTCACTGTACATTACATCCCCAGTGCTAGCTCTCTTAGTCTTCCATTTTATTCTGTAAATTTGCTTGATATTCTCACAATTGGTAGTATTCTGGAGTTATTTCTGTGCTAGTTTGTTTTGCTTTTTAAATGTAAAATAGAGCATTTATTTAAACAATTAAAATGTGCAGGTACAGATTAAAGAACAAATTCTCATGTACCCACTACCGAGGTCAGAAATAGTTTGTTAGCATAGTCTGGAAGCCCCTCCCAGATTTCATTCCCTTTTCACCTCCTGAAGTAATCACCATCCTCAGTGTTCGGGAAGTCATTCCTTTGTTTTTTGTTCCCATCATGTTTGTCTTTATTCTTAAATATTGTGTTAAGTTTGCTTTGTCTTAAAACTATAATAAATGGAATCATGCTACATGTGCTTTCCTATGACATACTGCTTTTGTGCAAGGTTTGTTTTGAGATTCATTCATATTGATTGTATATAGTTAAACTTCATTTTATTTCCAGTGCTGTATAATATTCCACTGAATTAACATATACTAATTTACTTATCCATTTTATTTATGGACATGTAGATTGTGTCCAAAGTTTTTCTCTTAAAACAATACTGCAATAGCATTCTCTCATATATGTCCTGTGCAAGAATAGATAAGTAGAATTGCTAGGATATAGAGTATGCACATTAAATTTTATAAGATAATACCAAACTGATTTTTAAAGTAGCCATAGCTATTTTCCAGTAGTGGAGGGACATTCTTCATTGCTCCACATTCTTCCTGACACTTGGCATTATCCAGAGTAAAATTTTTGTCAGTCTGGTGGTATGAAATGATATCCCATAATAACTTGAGGGTACATGTCCATGATTACTAATGAAGTTGAACATCTTTTTGTATGTTAAGGGCTTGTGCTTTTTTTCTGTGATATTCCTGTTCATTTCTGATTCCCATTTTTCAGCTAATTGCCTTGTCTTTTCCTTTTTTATTCATAGGAGTTCTTTGTATATTCTGTATACCTACTGGTATATAGTTGGCCTTTGCCAACTAAATGCATCACAGGTATCTTCCTTGTGACCATGGGAGGTAATATGGGAGGTGAGGGAAAAGGAGGACATAGAATTACTCCCAAGTTTCTGGTTTGGGGAACTGAGTGGATAATTGTGTTATTAAAAATAAGGCATAAAATAGAGGACAAGAAATAGATGTGTATTTCTTGTGGAGGGGAGGATTAACTTATTTTGGAGTTCGATGTTTCTGTGTAATATCCAGGTGGATATTTCTTAAGGAAAGTTAGCTATAAGATTTGAAGCTTAGGCCAAGCTCAGTTTTGCCACAAAGTCCTGAAGGACTTTTTTATGATGCACCTTCCAGGAGACTACAGTTGGAAGGAATATGGTAATTCCCAAAGTCGCTTGTCCTCTGCCCATCCCAACTTTCTTCAGGCTATAGATTCTCAGCTTTTTTTTGAAATAAATGTCCCAGTCATATGACCCACCAGACACTTCATATTCGTTATAATTATTTTATTACCTTTGTGGTCTCTGAACAGTTAAATAATCTTTCTTAATATTGTCAAGAGAGCACATCATTTTTATTTTGAAAAACATCCAGCATATTTATCTTACATAACATGTGAAACATATATGTAGATTTAAAAATTTATCTTACTGCTCATTCACATGTAGCACCTAATTACACACTTTATTGTAAAACACTGACAACAAAATAAGAAATATATACATTTAAGAATCCTACTTTGTATATTTTTCATTAAATAGTACTATTTTCACATACATTTCCTGACATTTCTAGCTTTTTAAAATGTATTTTGAATTATGTACCTATAACCACTGGAAGAATATGGGCCCCTTGGGAAGATGGAAGTAGAGGCCTACAGAGTAAAAGATCTTTCTCAAAAAAGCAGATTGTATTATTGTTTTGATTGCATGCCTTTCAGTTATTTGAGGTTCTAACAACTCTGCTAAGCCCAGAGGTGGAAAGATCTCTTAATAACATATAGAAGATAGGAGAGGTGAGCAGGGCGAGGACTTGGCACATGCACGCAGACTGTAGCCCCTGAGCATAGCTAATAGCACGGCGCCTTGGCACAGTTACCAGGGACAAGCTCAGGAGGAGGAGCCATCCACCTCCTGCAGAAGGAGTAGCAACCGATTTGGTGACTGTGCTTGGTCACCTTTGAGAACTTCAATCCAGGGACAATGAGGGCTTGACGTATACTGCATGTAGGGAAATGATGGCAGAGGTAGCCTCTCTCTGGTCCGTCCTAATCAGAGTGCAGTGATTACGCTTTTCTCTGTGTTTGAGATCTTTTAGACCTGTAAGAAGAGAAAGGGGGTATAGGAGTATGATACTTTCAACTCTGACTTCAGTCTGGGTTCTCTTTGGAATACATGGAGATCACAAATAACCCCAAGTCCTCAGGTGAAGTCGATGGTGAGCTTTCCTATTGCTGCACAATAATTGTTTTGAAGGTCAGGAAATGCTTGGGGGAAATTAGGTAGCTTTGTTTAGATGGTTATAGCTCTGCCTCAGGATTGAAGTGCTTTATTGACATTTCGGAACAGGTAGTCAGTAACTTGACTTGTCAGTCACTGTACAAGGTGACATCTCAGTATATAAATAATGGAGGCAGAGAAGGGCATGGTGGTAACATCCTTTTGAGCCAAGGATCCCACAGGAAAACTCAACTGCAAATATTCTAACTTTTCAAGATTGACATTTCTTAAAGAGCACTTCTTCTGTAAGAACTGTAAACTTACCTTTCCTTCCTAATTGCTTTCACTAAATTCTTGATGGTCTTAGACTCTGGGTTCAGACATCTTTTCTCCCCATTCTTTTTCATTGTGGCACTATAGAAGTAAATAGGAGTGAAAATAATTGAAACAATGTCTGGCTGGTAAATGTAAAGTTTTTAAGTCAGATATTTAAGTTTGACTCCAGTTGTTTCCTTTGCCATACAAGTCTCAGAATCATCACAAGCCCTTTACACCCTTTACAGATCTTTTGTGATCATCATCACTTACTTAATATATGATTACAACCAGGGAGGTGATGATCAGAGGGGATTTTACTCACATGATTTCAACATGTGGACAAGATTGACTTGCAGGAATCATTTCAAGTTTTTCTAAGGACCTTGGATTAACAGGTCGATCACTAATCGTGATGCAGGTACAGCGCGTAGTTCTAGAGAGAGGTACTCCTGTGGGAAAAGAGACAGGTGCATGGGGTGGGGATAATGTTAGGCATTTGATGTGACATGGTAGTATCCCCATGTCATTACAAAGCTACTCAGTCTGAGAAGGAATGATCCCATTATAACACAGCTCTGAATGATTAGTTGATTATCTGAGAGAATGGATTTACAACTTGTTTATTTTAAGATCATACCCTTGAGCCCAGTTTGTATAGTTTTATTAAGCTGAGTAAAGGAGGGATCTGTGTCATCCTCCCCTCACTCCCTCAGATTTTCTGTCTGTTCTTCCTCTTTCCCTTCCTCTTCTGCTCCTTTCCTCCTCCTCCTCCCTTTTGTTCCATTTGCTTCTCTGACTATATACACTTTGCAACCAGAGGGAATCTCTGTTCATTTACCCTTCATTTACAGGCAGGCATAAAACAAAGGTTGCAAATACACTGTTTCTGTATTTATAGAATTTATATGCATCCCTATTTCTGACCTTACAAATTATCTCTTTGTGCTCCTTACCTTGATTTCCACTTAGAGTCAGCAAGATAAGGCAGAAAATAAGAGGAGCACTTGGGTTCATGGTGCTGCCACTGGATGTCCTCTGCAGTATGCTCAGAAAGTCTAAGCAGTTGAGGAGTGTCTCAGAAAACGTGGGACTAGGATGCAGTATTTATTTGCAAAGGCACTTTTCCCTCTCTAACTGATTGGATAACATTACAGTTGATTCAGCAAAGCCTGCTCTTTTTTCCTTGGGGAAGTCCCATGTTGCAGAATCAAAGGTATTATTTGTATCTGTTGTGGCTTCCGAGTTATGGAATTTCCCTCTGCCTCTTTTCTTCAATAAAAGTGAAATAGGTTTCACTTTCCAAAACATGAACTGTTTCTTGAAAAACAAAACTTCATTGCATATACAAAGAATTTTTTAAAGTGGAACGTCGATTCTCATCATTCACCTCCTGTAAAATAAAAATGTCAGCTTAATCCTCAAGTCAAAGTCCTAGATACAGTTTTAAAATGAGAATGCCTCAATAGTATGTTTTGAATCCATTTTAGTATGTAAAGGTAATGCATGAACAGGAATATCTTACATTTATTTACTTTAGGGGTCATACTTTTTCATTTTATCACTACAGTAGCCCTGTGAGAGGATAGGAATGTTGTTGCCTTCATTTTTAAATGGGGAAGAATAATCTTAAATATTAGATAATTGTGTTAGGTCACACAAAGGTTGCCATCCATTTATTGTACCTGTGATATTTTTCTCAACACATATTTTATTAAACTTTTATAATTAATTTTAGAGGCTAAGTAATTTAAAATAATTCTTCAATAATAGCAATTTCATCCTTTGTAGGTAAATATAATTTTTGGAAACAGTAATTTAGCAGTGTATGATCAAACACTATAAATAATACAATTTGGTCATCTTGGACAAGGTCAGGGATATATAGAACTGGCAAGTTCTAAGGAATTCCAGAAAAGTTTTGATCATTCATAACATTAAAATAAATGAATAACCTGCAGTATATTTTGAGGGAAAACTCTACTCATTTGTCTATCTGATTTCTGGTGTGTTAGTAAACAAGTTTCATATGTTAAATCAGTCTCTGAATGAAAACAAGATAATATCTAGAATCTAATTAGAAAAAGATTCATAGCTATAACACGTTTATTGCAAAAATGAAGGAGGCTTTTTGAGGAAATAAGTTTAGAAGAGTGACATGAGTAGAGACAGACCTTGGGAGAACGAGATGAAAACAGAGGGGTTGACTTAAGATAGGTACAGCTCTAAGAGACTCTCAAGTGCAAAGCAAAGGAAAAAAAGTGTTAGCCATTGAACTGGCAGTAGTGATAATTGAAATCAGGACAATTTCAACTGGGAAAATAGGGGCAAGTAGGGGCAAAACTGCGTTTCTTAGCATTCAGTAATACTTGCCTGATTACTGATGGCAGATAGTATCAGTAGGAAGCAGGTGACACCGTATAGGGTAACACATGTTGGGCCTGACAGTCGTAATTAACAGTATCCAAGGGATATAATAGTCTGGTTGTATTCTTTACAAGTGATTGGCAACAGGCAATCCGAGATGAAATACAGACATCACCCTACAATAGGAGATCTGATGCAGGTGATCCTTGAAACCTAGGGAAATATCTGGGAGGTCTTTTCATAGTCAGTCAGGCTGCAGCAATGTAGGGAGAGGCCAGGGAAAGACAGGGCTTCCATACTAAGATTAGGCTATAGTACCTTGTGTATACTGGCCCAAACTTTGGCATAGAGGCAAGAGAGAGGCCCATACCTGAAAACTGGACAGACATAAGACGTGGAATTTCAAATGCAGGATTCTGTCATCAGAACAGTGAGCAAGTTGCTGCTTGTGGCTGGTAGACATTGCCAGCATGCTGAATCCTAGGTCAGTCTGTTCCAGGAGCTGAAGATTTCAAGACATAGCTGTGGGAAACTGGAGAGACAAAAGGAAGGGAAATGAGGCAGAGACTGAACCCAGAGGCTTTCACCCAGCAAAGGGGCTTTCTTCTCATGAGGGAAAGGCTTATGAGAGGCAGTGACATGGAAGGGCCCTTCCACAGCCGTTTGTACAGAATAAAAATTGGACTGTGAGTAAAAATGCCAAAAATTTTCAGAGAAATATCTGACATCATGGATTGAAGAGGCTCTGAACAATTTAACATTAAACAATACAAAAAAATACATCATGATAATTTTATTTTTGTTAGTATCGTAGTTCTCAGCTAAAATGCTGTGTATATAGCAAAGGGGAGAGTTGAGGCAGATACCTGCTAAGTGGACTAAATACCTCTTATTAATAAGAAATATTTCTTATTCATTGAATTTAATTTTTATTAAACATTACATAGCTATAACTATGGCCAGAAATTGTTTGAAGTGTTTTATGGCTATTGACTGCTTTAATCCTTAAGTAATGACTCATTTAATCAGTAACTCTAGCTTTAGGGTCCATTTTCTCAACACCTTTGTAATGCTACCTCTCCAGAGAACATTGTTGATTTGGATTTCTCATTTGCATGCTATCTGTCCTAACTGCTAAAGCTCTCTTTGAGGTTATTTTGGTGTTTCAGTAATCAAACACCTAGAAGATGTATGTATCTTACAGTGACTTTCATACTACAGTGAAAAATGCTGTTTTTTTAAACACACAGATACACATGTATTAGCCAGTACAATCACATAGATACATATTTAATCACTTAAAGTATTTTTAAAAGCTGGTTTTCTTGCCTAAAACAGATCATGTTCAGTTGGATTTTTTGTAGATTATATTGAGCATTGTGTATCTGGGAATTTTTGTGACTAGGGGAAAAAGATATTTATATCCTCCTAAATTTTGAAGTCTGTGTTCTAATTGTATTAAAACATGTAAATTTGTGTTTCTTTGTTGCTGGATTTTATTGCAGTTTTTAAAATACCACAAGTATGTCTTATCATTTAGCATCTTTTTATTTCTGTATAGACAGCTCCTAAATTTTATTCATTATTCATTAGCCTACTGAACTGTTCTTTCATCAGAAACACTGAGGCCTTCTAAAATTTTTCTGATATTCTTATCTTTAATATCTTTAATTGTTGTGACTTGCTGAATCATTATAGAGTGTTTTTCTTTGTCTTTATTTACAATTTTTGTCTTAATTAGTGTAGCCACTCCAGCTCTCTTTTGGTTATTGTTGGATTCTTTTTCAGGAAGATTGGTTATATCTATCTCACCAAGCCATCTCTCTGGGGTTTTCTGAGTGATCTTAGACTGGACCAGATTCTTCTGCCTTTTCATGGTGATAGAAGTGTTTGCAGGCAGGTGGAGTGTGTGTCAGCTGGGAGAACAAAGTCCCTTCCTACTTGATGGTCGCCTTGCCCTTCTCCGCTGCCTGTGTCAGTTACCCACACACAGGGAACAGTCTCTGGGATAATCTCCTGAGCGGCCATGGGCGGGGTGGGCCTCAAGATAGCCTAGGGCACTGTGGGGGTCGCAGATGCACCAGGTGTGTTCTCCTGTGAGAATGGTGGTCCTTCATGCCTTCTGGACCTTGCTTCGGCTTCTGCTGCCTGTGCTGTTTTCCGCTGCCTGTGGCATTTACCCGCACTCTGGGAGCAGTTTCTGGGATAATCTCCTGAGCTGCTGTGGGTGGGGCATCCTTCGGGATAGCCTAGGGCACTGTGTGGGGGGGGTCGCAAACTCACTAGGTGTGTTCTCCTGCGAGAACGGCTCCGCTTTGTGCCTTCCAGACCTTGCTGTAGCTTCCTCTGTCTGTGCTGGGCAGCTGTGCACCGGTGGCAGCCTCTGGGTCTGTCCCAGTTAGCTGCGTGCTGGGAGGAGACTCTGTGTGGTTGCTGTGGGCGGGACTGTTCTCCAGCTGCTCTGCAGCTGTGGCGGGTCAGTCGGTTTGTTTGCAGTGCCGGCCAGGGTGGGTGGATGAATGGCAGGCTGCTTATCGCCATGAGGGGCTTCAGGGCTGCATTATCTCCCAGGGGGTTAGGGTGCCTAAAGTTCCTTAAGATTCCCAGCCTGCTGGGCTGAGTGTGCCGGGTTGATTTTGTCCAGCTGTTAAGCCCTTGCCCCTTTAAGACTTTTAAAAAGCTCCCACTTTTCCTTTGTCCCAGGGGAGCTGGCTGTGGGGACCCGCTCGCAGTCTCCATCTCGGATTTTACTTTTCAATTTCTCTAATATCCAGTACACCATGCAATGTGTGTCTGTGCTCCCAGTGCAGATTACTAGGGCTGGTTATTTATCAGTCCTGTGCTTCCACTCCCTCCCCACTCTGATTTGTTTTCCTCCTGCTGGTGAGCTGGGGTGGGGGGAGTGCTCGGATCCCCCCGGGTCAAGTCTTTGGTATCTTACCCTTTTCGTGAGATGCTGAGTTCTCGCAAATGTAGATGTAGCCTGGCTGTTGTACTGTATCTTCTGGTCTCTCTTTTAGGAATAGTTGTATTTTCAAAAATATGTATGGTTTTGGGAGGAGATTTCTGCTGCCCTACTCATGCCACCATCTTTTTTTGGTTATTGTTGGTGTGATATATCTTATTCTGTTCTTTAACTTTTAACCTGTTATGTCTTTGAATCTATATTATGTCACTTGTAGAAAGTGTACAGTTGGATCATGATTTTAAAAAGTCCATTCTGCCAACCTCTGGCTTTTGGTTGGAGTGTTTAATCCATTTATATTTAATGTAACTAATAATAAGGTAGATTTACATCTGCCACTTTGCTATTTTCTATGCCTTGTCTTTTTTGCTTCTTTATTCCTCTATTACTACCACTTTTGTGTTAAAGCAATATTTTCTAGTATATAATTTTAATAACTTTGTTTTTTAAAGCAGCTTTAATGAGATGTAATTTACCCATATATAATTAACCCATTTATAGCATACAGCTCAGTAACTTTTAATATATTCAGAGTCGTGCAACCATCATGACAATCAGTTTTGAAACATTTTTATCACCCAAAAAAGCCTCCCATATCCTTCCCCTCCAACCTCCCTCCCTTCCTACCCCTAGATAACTGCTAATTAACTTTCTCTCTAGATGTGCCTATTCTGGACATTTCATATGATTAGAATCTTTGTCATTTCTTTTTATGTTTTTGGGTTTTTTTCTTAGTGATTCTTGGGAATTATAATTAACAATTTAAAACAATACAATACAATACCAATTTAATTTCAGTAATAAACAAAACTTTGCTCCTGTATAGCTTTTCCTCCCCCTTCATTTGTGCTATTATCATAAAAGTTAATTCTTTATATATTATAAGCCCATCAGTACAATAATTTTATAACTATTGCTTTACACAGTTGTCTTTTAAATAAGAAAAGACACAATTATACTATGTTTTATATTTATCTGTGTAGTTCTCTTTACAGATACACTCAGCTTCTTTTTATAAATTTCAGTTACTGTCTAGTGTTCATTCATTTAAGCCTGAAGGACATCCTTTAATATTTCTTGTAGGGCAGGTCTGCTAGTGACAGATTTCTCTTACTGGGTTTTTGTTTATCTGAAATGTTTTAATTTCTCCATTTAAAAAAACTTTAACAACTTTAATGAGATATAATTTACACACCATATAATTTACCCCTTTAATGTATGTGGTTCAGTGGTTTTTACTGTATTCCCAGAGTTGTACAATAATTATCTCCATTTTGAAGGATCAATTTGCAGGATATAGAATTCTTGGTGGCAGTGGTTTTCTTTTAGTACTTTCTTTAGTATTCTTTTGTATCTTCAGTATTCTTTTGAATATGTCACTCCACTGCCTTCTGGCATCCATGGTTTCTGATGAGAACTTAGCATCAGAAGTAATTGAGGCTCTTTTAGATAGGATGGGTCACTTTTTTCTTGCTTCTTTCAAGATTCCTTCTTTAGCTTTGACAATTTGTGATATGTTTAGGTGTGAATCTCTGGAGTTTTTTGAGCTTTGTATGTGTGCAGATTAATGTTTTTCATCAAATTTAGAAAGACTTTGGCCATTATTTCTTCAAATAGTGCCCCTTTTCCCCTTTCTCTTTCCTCCTCTTTCCTCCCATTGTACATATGATGGCACACTTGATGGTTTTCCATACATCTCTGTGGCTCTGTTCATTTTTCTTCTTTATTTTTTTCTGTTCCTCAGAATGAACTTATCTTCAGGTTTTCTAATTCTTTCTTTTGCAAGTTCAAATCTGCTGTTGAATTTTTCATTTGGTTACTATACTTTTCAAAGCCAGAGGTTCTTTTTATTTATACTCTGTATTCAGTGAGATGTTGCTCTCACACTTTCTTTTCATTCTTTAGACATAGTTTCCTTTAGTTCTTTGAATGTATTTATGATAGCCAATTTAAAATCTTTGTCTAGTAAGTCCAGTGAGGAATTACCTGGGTTCCTCAGGGACACTTTCTGTTGACTGCTTTTTAAATGTGTATAAGCCATACTTTTCCTTTTCTTTGCATTGTCTTGTAAATTTTTTTGTTGTTGAAACTGGATATTTTAAGTAATACAGTATGGCCACTCTGGAAGTCAGGTTCCTACCCTCATCAGGATTAACTGGTTTACTGTTTGTTTACTGACTCTACTGAACTATTTCTGTTTATTGTGTATAGCCACTGAAGTCTTTGTTCAGTTAGTTTAATCATCTGTTAATGATTGCACTAAGATCTCCTCAAATGCCTTGAGCCAATAATTCTCCAGTCCTTTACTGAGGGGCTCTGTGTGTGTGCTGGGCATGCTGTCAATGTTCTGGCAAGCAGTCTGCAATTTTGCCTTAGCTTTCACTTCCTGTTTGTGCAGAACCTCCAGGTCAGCTTGAGGTAAGAGATTAGGGCCTTCTCAGATATTTTGGAGTATGCACACAGCCCTGCACGTATGTGTACCTTTCTAGATTCCTAGAGCTTTTCAAAGCCCTCTGTAGACATCACATTCCCAGTTTTTCCTTTAAGATTTTAACCCAATTGATGTGGCCACTACAGGTAGATAACTACTGTTAAATAATTATTACTGATTGTTTTCAGCCTAAGTCCTGGGGATAGGGCTTTTTGTACTAAGTGAACTCAGAGTCAGGTCAAAAAAGACAAGCCCTGTGAGCTTTTAAGGACACTTTCAGACAAATCAGTCCTGATAGTCAACTGGGGTGGGGCTTTTGGGGAGCTCCAAATGCATTCTGCCCTCCATTGAATTCTAGGCAGCTTTTCAGAACTATGTAGTTGTGAGGCTGCTGTTTTTCAAGTCTACTGTGGGGGAAGGGAGAGGGGAATGAAGAATGCCGTAAAGTTTTCTCTTCTTACTGATATTCAGCTGTTTCTTAGATATTTATTCCTCAGATTGCTGCAAACTTTTGGCTAATTTCCAGAGTTCTAAAAAAGTTGGTTTGACAATTTTTTCCAGTGTTCTTTTTGCTTTTACAGAGGAGCAGATTTTCAGAAATCCTCACTCTACCATTCCATAAGTGTTTTCTATAGAGCTATTTTTTATGGTTCCTTGAGGTAAAATTTACATATATTGAAATGTTCAGACCTTAAGTGTCCCATTAGATGAATTTCACAAATACATAAACTTGTGTAATCCAAATCTCTATCAAGTTATAGAAAATTACCACTACTCCAGAAAGTTCCTTCATGCTACTTTCTATCAGTCCTCATTCCATCTCATCTACCCCTGACACAACTATTCTGATATTTTTCTACTATAGGTTTATTTTAAAGTATCATATAACTGGAACCCTTTCAGTATTTACCCTTTTGTGCAAGACTTCTTTTTCTCGGTATAATATTTTTTAAATTAACCTGTGTAGTTGCATGACTGCAATTTGTTCCTCTTTATTGCTGCATAATATCCCATTACACAATGTACTAATTGGTTTATCCATTCTCTTGTTGATAGACACCTTGACTGTTTCCAGACTTTAGTTATTATGTATAAAGTTGTGAACATTTTTGTACAAATCTCTTTCTGGGCATATGCTTTCCTTTCATTTCCTCTCATTTCTGTAGTAGAACAGAGTGATATTTTTAAAACATAAGTCATCATGTCACTCTTCTGCTTAACAGCCTCTAGCTAACTCAGAATTAAATTCACTTTTGTAACCTGTTTTACTCTGTGACCAGGCTGCTACCTGTCTCTCCAACCTCATCTCACATTGTTCCCTCACAACCACTACACCCCAGTCACAGTGGCCTTAACACAGCTGTTATCTTTATCTGGAGTGCTTTCCCCCTGTTCTTTGCATAGGTGGTTACTGCTGGGTTTTTGGATTTTAGCTAAATAGTACCTTCTCTTAATATACAATCTAAAGCAGGCAGCCATGATCTTTTTTTAGTTATCTTCTTGGTATTTTTCACTACCTGATTTTTGGTTAGTTTATTTTTTCTTTGTTTAATGTCTATTTCTCCACACTACAATGTAAGTCCCCAAAGAACCAGGACCTTATCAGTCTTTTCATGGCTCCATCCCAAGCAACTAGCTTTATCATTTGGCATAATAGTAAGGTATTCAGAAAATACTGGTTGAATGGATCGATAGATGAATGAATTTTTTCAGACTTTAAGAAACAGCATAAATAAGTGTACATCTTCAAAAATAATTTCCCTTGCCTCATTAGATTTCTACATCAGGACATAGATATTACTGTTTTATTTGACCTTAGGAACCAAGTTAAATTAAAAGAATTCCCCATAAGCTAGTGTAGATTCAGGTAGGTAGAATCATACAGATATTCTCAGCTAGCTATAGGGTAGAATCTTCATTTCTAAGATTGTGGGGTAAATATACAAAGTGTGGTGCCCCCAGAAGCTCTTAATTATTCATTGGAGGTTGTCTGTAATTATGCATTAATGAATGAAATAAGGCAAATCTCTTACATATATGCCATGGATGGTTTTGGAAGAAGAATGAGGTGAGGTATACTTGTTCTCATTATTGTTTGTGTACTTTGTGTAGGGTACCAGGCTAATCTCAGGGAATATGATTCAGTGTTTCTCCTTGATGGACTTGTATTCTAATTGGAAAGACCAACAAATATGAAACAATAAATATCAATAAAAGAAACTGTATGATCAGGGCCAAATGAGGGGTATAGACAATAAATAATAGAAACATTCATGGAAGACCAGGAGTGTCCACATGAACCATAAAGTGTGAACTGTATTTAGACAAGTGGCCAGGAGGGGAAAGCATATATAATTAGAGAAATGTCACAACAAATGGTATAGAGGGACACAAGCCAACAGTCAGGGAAGTTGGTAGGATCTCACAGGGATGCTAATACTTTGTTAGGATTCTGTAGGATCTGGTTCATAGTTTTACAGGTCCAGAAACTCTAATATTTCTAATCATCTAGAAAAAACATGTTCTCTAAGAGTTAATTCTTCTGCAAGTGACTAAGATACAAATTAAAAAGATAATTTATTCATTTATAATGAGGACCTCTCAGTGACTGGGATGATTGGGTCTCGTAACCAACTCACCCTTTCTCAGTATCAGAGTGCCTGGGAAGTTGAATTAGTAATCATAATGTCTGGTGAGCATAGAATCAAAACAAAGGACCCTTCTTGTCTTTTTTTGAACGGGGATCTGCTTTGGTGAAAAATCTTGTAAGTAGGATCAATGTGGAGAAGAAGTCAGAAAAAAAAATCAAACATTTAGAGACAATAGCAAGCCAACTTGTTATATCCATAGCCAACTCTACACAAATCATTTGAATAAAAAGCTAAATTATAACTCAAGTTTATATTTCAGTTTTTGCAAGGCTTTTTTGATAAATTCATTTTCTTAATATTCAGTGATCTGAGTCTAGTTTTGAAAGAAAACAAGAGTTAAGAAAATATCATCTTTAGTTTCAGTTTCAAATGCTGCTGGTTTAACTTTAAGCCTCCAGTTATGGCATTGGGCCAAAAGAAGCAACCTGCCCTAACAGACTGTTACAGACCCAAGAAAAATGCTTTCCGAGAAACTGATGTGCTTAGAAGAAATTTCCTAAAAAGTGAGCAGGAAGAGTTCAATGATTTCTGTAGACTGGAAATTCCCCCAATTGATACACAGTACTCCTTGGAAAAATGGGAGGAGAGGGCAAAGCTTTCCTTTTCATAGTTTTTACTGAGCTCTCACAAGATTCCCTTTGCTGACAGTGTCTGGTAATACTGGTTACATACTTTTGAATTACCTGGGTCTCATCATTCACAGCCAGCCTGAGCAAAAAGCAGAGTGGATGGTAGACCCTTATCATCATGCTTGGAATAGCTGAGAACAGCTTGTTTGGATGCATTTTAGACCATGCAGCATTTTACTTTCCTCATGGTTGATGGGATGATGAGATGGGCTAGGAATCTAGATATACAGTACATAGTTCTGTCTCTCACTTGCTGTGTGATCTTGGACAAATTGTTAGGTCTGTCTGTGTTTCACTGTTCTTCACATGTACATTATAATGCCTAACCCATCATCTTTCATATTGTTCTAAAGATGACAGGCGATGAAAGAAAGGGATTTAACAAGTCTAAATGAATTTTTTACCAAACAGCATTCCAAAAATATTGCCAGCTCTCTGGCCAAGTTTCATCTTACCTCTATATGCAACAAATAATACTTTTTCTCTGGACAGTTCTTATGCAGTTATTCATGTGATCAGATGTATCTGTTAGTCCACAGCCATAGGCATGACTCTCCTGGTAGAGCTGAGGGTTGGAATTGTGCTGCACTTACTCTTAGGAAAGTATTATTTAGCTAATCTGGCTTATCTATGATAAATAAAAGTACACTGTGTATTTACAAAAGACAAGGATGTCCATTTTTCGCTTCTTTTCATTGTATTATAGGTCCCAGCATGAAAAATTAAAAAGAGAAGTTAAAGTGATAAGAATTGCAAGGGAAGAAATAAAACTTTGCAGAGAATATTGTCTGCATAGAAAACCTCAAAGAATTTACTAAGTTTTACAGATAATAACAGCATTTTTCAAACTGGGTGGCTAGAAGATCAAGTATTATCTTTTATATCAGTAACAATTTAAAATGTTATTTTAAAAGAAATAATTTACAGTGTCAACAATAAATACTTAAAAACAAAATATTTAGGAATAAAGCTAACAAAAGGCAAGCAAGCATCTACATCTTGTTCACAAAATATAGATGAATTTTTCTAAAACACTGTCAAGTAAAATAGTGGTGAGATTAAATATAGAATGTTGCTCTTTTTATAAAGTTCAGCAAAACTAAAGTTAAATAATATTTCATTTAGATATGTGTATATAAATAAAACTTTTTAAAAAGCAAGGGAGTGATGGTTGCACAACAGTGTGAATGTCCTTAATGCCATTGAACTGTACACTTGAAAAGAGTTAAGATAGTAAAAAGTTATGTTTATTTCACTATAGTGTTTTTTTTTAAAGCAAGGGAATAATAAACACAATTCAGAATAGTGATTATTTTGGGATTGGAGGAGACAAGGGAATGGATTAGGGAAGGAACACATAGCTATATTTTAAGTTATTGTTAATATTTCTAGTTCTTAATTTAGATAGTGAGTTCATCGGTCTTCATTATATTATCAACAATATATGCATGAATATAAATGCAATATATATATATATATATATATATATATATATATATGCATGCATGGATCAGAGATGACACGTATATGTCATCAGCTAAAATGATGATTCACACAAATCTACATATCTGAGGTCCACTAAAAAATTAATTTACCCTAAGTCCTCATTTCAGGGAAATAGTAAGAATAAGATTTTTACCCCTTATAAATTTATGCCAAATTTATCCCTTAAGAATTTATGCCAAAGATATGTGGCATAAATTATGCCACTACTTTTCTGAGTCATTTCTTATCTTAAATATTGGGAAATTTCCAAGAATCTCTATTAAATTGCAGCAAATTTTGGCTTAACAGATCAATTGATAAGCTTAAATAAGTATCCTGCTAAAAGAGGTTATTGAATTGTTAATCCAGAGATCAAATAATTGAAGGGGGAGAGAGAGAAATATACGGTTAATGAAATTTAATTGATGAGGATAGGCAGAGAGGAGGAGTGTGGAAATTGGTTTCCTTTCCTTCCTCCCCCCTTTATTTTACCCTTTCTCTTCCTTTAACTTTCTTCTTTCCTTCTCTTTTTCTTTCTCTTTTGCTCTCTTCTTCTGCCACCCCTGCCCTGTGTGTGTGTATGTTTGTATGTATGTGTCTCTCTCTGTCTCTGTCTCTTTATCTTTCTTCATGGCTCCAGTAGGACAGGAAGACTGTGGATTAAGATGTATTGACAAATCCCAATACAGGGGTCTCGCCTTTTGCATGGTTCTTAATGCAAAGAGTCTGAAAGATGGCTGGTTTCCATATTAACTGCATGAATTGCTTAGTACTAGAACTTATTTTATTAAAAATAATATAGTAAAATTCATATGCTTTCTTTTGTGCTTAGCTGTGCTGTATTTTAAAAATTTATTACATTTAATCTTAACCTCTTTACAAGGTATACAGGAATCCCCCACTTTTCAAAAGTTTGCATTATGCCCCTTCACTTTTATGAAGGACCTGTATTAGTACCTGTTTTCACTGACTAAATTAAATCCAAAGAGGATTTTTGCTTTTATGAAAAAAAAATAGCATTCAGTGTTTGTTTTGCAGTAAGCCTTTATAGAGGCAGCAAGCACCCTGAGCAGTGAGAATGGCTTCACCAAGCTCCTTCCAAATAGGGATTTATAGCCAAGGAGTGTGTGTAGGAGGGGTGAGGGGATGGGAGGGCAGATTAGGGGATGGAAAATCGGGAAGTATGGTATATTACCCCCTGCCTCCCATAAATCAGAGATTTAAATAAAATAAATATGAATTTTATGAATATTTTGTTCCATTTTTAGTCAAAAGCTTTAGAAAAGGTCTGGTTTTAATTTTAATTGATTTAGTTGCCTTTTTTGGGAAGAGGGAATCTCAAGTATTTAGTTCAATATGATGTAGTTCAATAGTACATGTTATTCCATATTTTAGATCATTTAGTTTTCTTCAAGCTCTTACTGGCAATTTGTCTTTTCTTCATGAACAACTTAAAGAAGAATGCTAAATCATGATTTATGGGAAATTATGTAAAGTCTCTAATTTATGTTAGGGCATTTCCAATACAGTAGCAGTTTATTGAGTAGCACCAAGCAACTCCATCTGCATTTATGATGCCAGGATTTCCAGGTAGTTATTCTTTGGTACTTAATTGGAACTATAGGTGCAATGTATATAGTGGTCTCAGTCTCAAATAACATTTGCAGACAAGGCAAGAAGAAGCAACTAACACTGCTTTAGCCCCCCACTCCCCAGGAACCCAAACAGTTCTGTGTATGAGAATGTTCTATATAGAAACCACAGACTGTTTTGACTACATTATAAAGATTTATATTTGTTGGTTCTAGACATCTTTAAGAAAGAGATACTAAAGAGGTATATTAATTCTGTATGTTAAGTACCATACTCAGTAGCCCAAAATAATTAAATATCATCTTTCCTTTCCTAGCAGTAGAAAGCTATCCACAACTGTTCCATCCATCTAAAAGCTCCTCTTGGTTAATTAGAGGAAACAGTTCAGAATTTCTAAATCACTGTGGATATTTGGCATCTTAGATTCCCTATGAGCAAAACCCAGCTTGCATTTTTCTCTGTAAACCACATCTTCCCCTGACCTCCTCATTATCCTGTCAGCGGCAGTACTACTCTTTTAAAACCTCAGAATCTTAGCTTCTTTTCTTGATTCCCTTTTGTGCCTCCACTTCAGATTTATCCACTTAGCATTTTCCTTGGTTCCTTTCCTTGGCTTCAGCCTTCAAATCCAATCTGTCACTAAATCTTACTGATTCTTTTTGCAGTGTAATCTCGTATTTCTACTGTCACCAGTTACCACCTTAATTTAGCCCTTAGTGTTTTTATATTGTGGTAAAATACATGTAACATAAAAGTTACCATTTTAGTCATTTAAAACAATTTAACCTATTCTTAATGTACAGTGGCATTAAGTACATTCACAATGTTGTATAATCATCACTATTACCTAGTTCCAGAACTTTTTCATCACTCCAGCCAGAAACTCTGTGCCCATAACCAGGCATTCCTCATAACCACCTCCTTCCCCAAGCCCCTGACAACTAATTTGCATTCTGTTTCTATGGATTTGCCTATTCTGGATATTTCCTGTAAATGGAATCATAAAATATGTTGCCTTTTGTGTCTTACTTCCTTTACTTAATTGAATGTTTTCAGGGTTCATTCATGTTGTATGCATCAGTATTTCATTCCTTTTTAGAGCTGAATAGCATTCCATTATGTGTATACACTATATTTTCTTTATCCATTTATCTGTTGATGGACATATGGATGTTTTTGCCATTTGGCTGTTGTGAATAGTGCTGTATGAACATTTTTTGTACAAGTTTTTGTTTGAACAACTCTTCTCGCTTCCATTGTGTATATAGGAGTGAAATTGCTGGGTCATATGGTAATTCTGTTTAATTTATTGCTTTTATTACTTTTCAGACAGATAGTTTCCAAAGTGTGAGACAATATCAGGGGGCTCCCTGATAACAACATTTAATATATTATTCTCTTTTTAACTTTAATCCCTCTGATTAAATTGTGGAGTCTCTGTTTGGTATTAGTATGGATTTCAAGAACCTTACCAACTGTCTTAATATCCCTTCTAACAAATGCAGAGTAGGTCAGAGGCTCAGAACCTTTGACATACAGTAGTATTTAGCTGGAATTTCAAATTTTTTCATTGTATTTATTTTTATTATTATGTTTTATTTCTATAGCAAGAGATACTGATTTCATACATAAGCTAGTGAAAGCTTGCTTTTTATGTAAAAGTAAGCAAAATAAAGGTGGTACACAGAATTTGCAAAATATGATGAACATTGATTAGAAATATGGTAAACTATTGTGAAGGTGTTATGTGAATGACTTCAAGTTTGGGAAATAACATACCTGAGCTATGGCAGTATATTTCCTTTCCCATTCTTCCCCAATTCCAGTCAACCTTCTATGCCACTCCCAGAACAATTTAAAATAACTTGGATAGGATCATTCTCTTGTTCACTAATGAATCTCTATTTTATTGAGAATAAAATTCAAGTTTGTTTAGCTAGACATTTGATGACCTACATGCATCACTCCTACGACCTTTTTTATTTTCTAAACTCACTGAATTTCATCAGGCTATTCTTTAGCTGAAAGTTCCTTTCCCCTTAATTTGTATTGCCATTCAGTCATTCTATTCTCAAATGTTTATTGAGGATCCTGTATGTGCCAGGCCCTGTAATGTGGGCTAGGACTAGAATGGCTTTCTTACTGAGCTTACACTTGTGGGAGAGCAGAAAAGCAGAGGAATGATTATATAGTTAATAATTGCAATAAATAGTGTGATAGAAAAATAGTGTTATGAAGACAAATAATTAGGACACCTCATCTAGTTGAGATGCAGGGGTGGTTTCAAAGATGACCTCTTGGAGAAAATGTCATATAAGGTGAGATCTAAACGACCAGTATTAGCTTGGTGAAGAAATAAGCAGAGGGAATAGTGTGTGCAAAGATACTGAAGTGGGAAGGATCTTGGGTCACGTATGTTAATTCTTTCATATATTTATTTTTCTATGTTTTAAAATTAAATTTTACTTAAAAGAAATATAAGTATATATTATTTTCTTATCATACTCTTTATTACTTTACTTTTAAAAAATACCAAATTTATCATGTAGCCCTAACTCAGTAAATTTTTATTTTTAAAGATATTCTAAAAAAAAACAATGTAAATAGTAAATTATTAGATCCAGGTCTTTAAACTATCCTGGGAACATATATGGAAGTCCCATTTCAATATAGAAATTTATATAGATTTATAATATGTATAACATGTATTTATACTTACATATATTGCATATAGTATATACTGTATATCATATACTATATTTATGTTATGATTCCATAATATAATATATTTATATTTTATATATGTGTTTATACCAGATACTGATACATCATAATAGAAATATATGATATAGATTATATAGATTTATATACAGTTCTCTGGATAATGTTTTGACTTCTCATTATTGCTTATAGGCACCAGTCAAAAAGTCAGTAAGAGGGCCTGTTAAATTCTAAGAACCTCCCTCTGCTATTTAAATTTCTATCCATTCTCTGATATGCTTTATGGTTGGCTCTTTGATATCAATGGGAGGAATACACAAAAGATACATTAAAATTGTTAGTTTTTCAAACAGATTACCTGATTATTTTTTGGTAATTCTGTAACAAATATTTTCATTTTTCAAATCTATAGTTGTCTAAATAAAGAGTGCTGTATCAGCTAAGGTTTTTGGTTACTTTCAGAAAAACCAACTCTGGGTAGCTCCAACAGAGAAGGAACTTAATTAGTAGTTGAAGAATCCACAGGATGATTGAAGAATCAGGTTGGAAAGTGGACCAAACCTAAGGGAGCTAGGTGGCAGAAAGGGCTAGCCAAAGTCATGCTATAGGAACATGTGTCAGGAAGCCACTGCGGAAAGACATGCCACTACTGCCTCTTTACATAACTTTCTTACTGATAGCATCTTTGTGGTGTTAGCTGGAGTTCAGATTCTGGGAGTGCTGTGGCTGAGGCCTTGTCCTGGCTGCCAGGGAGGATCTCCTTCCTTTGGTTTCTCCCTTTTTTTGGCCTTTCACCAAGATTCACATAACAAGGGATTTACCCCAAGAAAGGGGGTTTGGACCTAGGAAGACCCCTTAAATAAAAAGTCTTTCACAGCTATCCATTAAAATATATTTCTAAATAATCTATATGACGACAGATAGCTGTATGCATCTTGAAATACAAGGTAAAATTGTTTAAAGGTATCTCAAATTTCTGGAAAACACATGATTGTTTCTGTTTTAAGAAAGGTTGTTGTTGTTCAGTAGAAAAAAAATGATTTTGATTCTACTAAGATAGTAAAACTACCCTGAAATTTTACAATACAGGCATGACTAAAAAAAAAAAAGAGATTAGATCATGTATTTTTCTAAGAAAAATAATCACAGAAAGTAAAGGTGATTGCCAGATAAGCACATGAATTTATTTTTCAACACTTTTCTTCATAATACAAAAACATTTTTTATTTATGTCCAAAATATTGCTATACTTTGTAAGAATAGATAAAGCCAAAATGCACAGAAAACACACATATCCTAATTGTTTCAGAACATCTAAATAATTATTAAAAATCAAATAAAGACCAGAACTACTAATTTAGTTATGAAATATTTACACTCTTACCAGTTTCCGAGTGTACAATTTTTTCATACTATGTTTCATGAAATACAGACTTTTTATCAAACAAGATGGTGTATAAAAACTTTTTTACTAGATATATATAGAGCTATATGATTTTTGAAAAAAGATGTGGTTTGCTTTAAACATTATTTGGGAATATTTATTACATACATGAATGCTTTTGACTCATAATGTCTTGACTCCAGTAATGATGTTAATGTCTCCATTTTAACTGCAGATCATAATAGGGAATATAGATCAATACAGATAACCTGTAGAGACAAAGCTTTTTATAGTCACAGCAGAATAGTTATGAACATCAAATTTCCTAGAAGTTTCCCTAACTTAGATATGCCCGAACATACATGGCAACAGGAAGGAGAAAATCCTGTTTCCTACTGCAAAATTCTTATCATTTCTCTAAGTCACAGTTAAGCTTGTTCTGGGTTTTCAAATCTTCTTTCCAGGACTTGATACATTTTGATATTTTCAAAAATTCATTCTCTCAACTTTCTGTAAAGAGAAAACAGTTTTATAAACAGGTGGCTCCCCAGTGATTGAGTTGATATGTGAAAACAGATAGCAGTAAAGAAAAGCTGATTATAACCAAAGATCCTTTATCAAAACACTTCACACTGAAGAATAGCAGAATCTTTCTGCGGTTGTCTGTATTTTCAAAAGGTATGTCTTGGATAAAACAAGAGTTATAAAATGGAAATTACTGGTAATCTACCTGATTATAACTTTGGCTTGCTTCGATTTAGGATTTAGGCAGCGCTGTCCTTTATGTGCTTTCAGGGTGATGCTGTTAAGGGAAGTTCCAACACAGTCTTAACATTTTGGGTGGACAAACATAAGCGCAAAAGTCCCAAACCCAGTTGTCATCTTCAGCAAGTCCACTACTTACATCACTTCTATTTTGTTGCAACTGTTACTTGGGTAAATTATGGTGGCTTTCTCAATGTCTGCCACTCTCACTGCTTTTACTCCAGGGCCAATGCAAAGACAACGTCCCCCCTTGAACATGGGGAAGCCTAGAACAGATCATAGCATCAGTTACTAATGCATCTGATTACAGCAGCTGGCTCTGGTTTCTAATGTTGGTGAAGAGTATGAGCAGAGTGTTCATTAAGGATAAAGATATAGTCATTTGTCAAAGAGCACTTGACACTGCTGTCTCTGGGAAAGTGAGATATTGGTGATATGCTCTTTAGATTTGTAATAAATTTTGTAGCCAAATAAAAAATTCCACAGAGTTTATCATCTCTAGTTTCAATAATTATCTCTAGTCCCTTAACCATTTCCAGCATTCTCTACCAAAGCTGTAGTAACTTCTAATGTGTGAGCTTAAATACAAAGTTGCTGTATCTTTTAGGATAAAAGTGGGAGAAGAGACACTTAAAGCATTAGAGAAGAAATGTATAGGCTGGAAGGTACCTTGAAGGACTGTAGCGCAGAGTACTACAGCCAGGACCATAGCCGTGCCCAGTCCTCTCATGGGGATCTGATCTGCTGCCTCCGCTTGATGGTCTTCTTGGAGGGAGTAGAAATGCTGAACATGGGAAGTCTTCAGTGGCATATATAGGACATTTTATTTACCAACAGTCCTTTTAAGGCAACAGGAATTTCCCTCCTTGAGTCATGCTCCTTCCCTGCTCCCATGAGTTTCTCTTTTGTTCTCCTCTAAATATCACTGTCCCTTCCTATTTGTTATAGTGTGGAAAGTAATATGAATGTGAAAGCACTTTGTAAAGAAAGAGCCTTATAAATATGGAATAGGGTACTCCCACATGGAAACCAACTTTCTGAAAGTAACATTTCCTAGAAATGTAATTTAGTTACCAGACTGTCTTGGGCAATGGAATTCTGATTGGCATTCATTCTTCTGTTCAGGAAGATTATGTGTTTATTTTCAGTTCTTTTACCTCCATCCTTCGTATAACTATACAAAAGAACACTACAAAATTTTTTTTTATCATTTTCTGTTTTTAATTACAAAGTCTTCTATGTATATATAAAGGCTACATTATTTGACATCAACTTTAATTTAACCTTATTTATATTTTTCCCAATTATAACTCACATCTAAAGAAGTTTCCTTATACTTCTGAATTTATACTCATTTCTTTTTGTATATTTAACTTTTTTGCTCTATATGTATTTTAGCACTGTTATTTAGTACATAAAGTAGTGTGAGTTGTGGATTTTAAAAATGGTCCTCTTCTCATATGTTCTTGGGTTCTGCTTTGATGTAACCTGTTTTCTTTTTATTTATCTTTACCTTTTCATCATACGCTTTCTAAATCTATTTGTTTTATTTTTTAAACCTATTTGTTTTAAATGTGTCACTTGATGGAGAGACTTAAAAAATCATATCCATTGAGCATGAAATGGCCTCTGAAATGGCCTCAATCTGCAAAGGGCAAGAAGAGACTGAAGAAAGAGGCAGGCTGCTCCAGATTGGTAGGTAGTAGATTTAATAAGCAAAGGGAACATACCTAGGAGGTTTGGGTGACCACCAAGATGAGTACATCTCTGCACTCACCTGCCAAATAAGTTTATATATAAGCCTTAACTGGGTTCAGTCATGTAACCTTTCCAGGTGATCTCAGCACCACTTCGCTATCTCAAGGCTGTGTCCTGGGAGGTACCTCAGAGATAGTCTCTGGAAGCAGTGAAGGCAAGCAGAACCGACATTCCAAGGATAGGCTAGGGGTGAGGAGCCTCCAATTGCTGGGGCCCAGCTTATAGGTCACCTGGTGGTCACATCTTCTTGAGGCCATTCCCCAATAGTAGTTCATTTACTCATTTATTAATTTAACAAATACCTATAGTATGTGTCTTATTACATACCTCTGTATATTTATGTGTCTGTTACATACCTGGCACTCTTCTGAGTATTAAAGAGAGTAGTGAACAAAACCAATCAAGTTCTTTCTGTGTCTTATAAGTTTTGCAGCTTTGTAACTTACTGTAGAGGGCAGTTTGCCTGATTTCTGCTGGCTCTATAGATGTGTTTCTTCAGGACTGTGACTTGTTCTGGACAAATTCTTTCTAATATCATATGAGGAGAATTAATTTCTTTCAGAACATCCCTTCATCTAGTGAGCTTGAGAGATCCTTCTTCTTTCTATTCATATAACATTCCTTTAGCATGAATGCACTTTTCTTTCCTGAATCCTCTCCTTCCTTTAAGTGTTGGTATCTACATGAAGGCCTTCTTCAGTACACAGTGATTTTTGCTCCTGGTTTTATGGCACTTACTGTCTTGTCCAGATTTATCCAGTAGTAAAAATGCAATATGAATCATGTACTTAATTTTAAATATTCTTGTAGCCACATTTATGAAGTAAAAAGAAACAAGTGAAATTAATTTAAATAATATATTTTATTTAATCCAAAACATGACAGAATTCATATTTTCAGTGTAAAGAATATAAAAATATTCAATGAGATACATACATTTTTTTTTAAAGTAGTAAGTGTTCAAATTGAACTAGCCACATTTCAAATGCTCAGTAGCTACATGTGGTTAGTGGCTATGTTAGTGGACAGTACAGGTCTAGTTATTCACTTAGCATATTATACTACCTTGATACTATACTTCATTTTAAATAAAGATGGGGATGGAGAGAAAAAGAGATCCTGTGTATTTTGTTTTGTTTTGTTTTGGAGCTTTCTATAGTCCTTTTGTTCTTTCTCTCTTCACTAAGTTATTATATTTCATTGCTCTTTCTCTTTTATTAAGCAGGAAAAATATTAAACTGCATTCTCTGTCCTTTTAGATGTTTTTCTTTTTTTTTTGGTTGTTTCTGAAATTGCACTATTTCAGTTTCACCCAAACAAATATCCCTTTTATTTTAAAGGAGAGTCCAAGGAAACAGATCTGGTTCCATAATTAATCACCAAAGACCTTCCAGCTTAAAAATTCTATAAACTGTGGTTCATCTGAAGTTTTAGTTGTGACCCCAATAATTTGAGTTTTGAACCCAATTACTACAGAGCGGTAATATGACTCCAATTCCTATAGAATTATAAAATGTTGTCAAGTGGGAAGAGATTACTGCAAGGCATTTAAATATAATTCCCACCTCACCATTCACTAAGTCTCTGGGTAACATATTTGCCTGCAAAAAAAGAAAAGTATCGAGGATATTTTGTCTAGTTAAATTAGTGAAAAAATGGGTTGGAAAGGGCAAATAAGATTCCCATTTATTATAAATCAGTATAATGTAACAGGATCCTATTGTTTTGAGTTTATAGAGGGCAGATGAACCCCTCTTAGGAAAGAGGTTGCCACACATGTGATAGACAAAAAATAATGTGACAAGACTAAACAGGTCATGTAGAATCTTTAAATGTTAAAAGTAGAGTAGTCCAGGCCAGCCAGAGGGAGGTCCCACCTACGGCAGCTACAAGTGCAAACAAAGCATAGAAGCTTGTACCTGCGTGCTGGGCACACTGGCCATGGCAGTGGAGACAGGCACTGCAGCCGGGAAGCAGGAAACAGCGCTTTCCTCCCGACAGGCACCAGCGTCATTCACCTGTCAACCCTGACATCGTTCTAGGAGCTGAACAGCTCCAGAGAGTACAGCTTCTGGGCACTGGAGGGTACCACATACAAATATGAAATGTCAAAGAAACCGGTTCAAATCAAAATCCCACAAACACCAGAAAGAGGAGCAAGTGAAACTGAACTCATCAATCATCCTGAAAGAGATTTCAAAACAAAAATCATAAACATGCTCATGGAGGTACAGAAAAATATTCAAGAACTCAGGGAAGAATTCAGGAGTGAGATTCAATCATTAAAGAATACAGTATGTGAAATGAAACATACAATGGAGGGACTTAAAAGCAGATTAGATGAAGTAGAGGAGACAGTAAATGAAATAGAAATTAGAGAAGTGGAGAATCTGAGGCACATAGAGAAAAAAGGATCTCTAAGAATGAAAGAATATTGAGAGAACTGTGTGACCAAGCCAAACAGAACAATATTCACATTATAGGAGGACCAGAAGAAGAAGAGAGAGAAAAAAAGGGATAGAAAGTGTCTTTGAGGAGATAATTGCTGAAAACTTCTCCAGTCTGGGGAAGAGTATAGTCTCTCAGGCCATGGAGGTGAACAGATCTCCCAACACAAGGGACACAAGGAGGACAGTACCAAGACATATATTAATAAAAATGGCAAAGATCAAGGATAAGGACAAACTATTAAAAGCAGCCAGAGACAGAAAAAAGATCACATAAAAAGGAAAACCATCAGTCTATCATCAGACTTCTCAACAGAAAACTTACAGGGGAGACGCAAGTGGCATGATATATTTAATGTCATAAAGCAGAAGAGCATCAAACCAAGAATACTCTACCTAGAAAGATTATTATTTAAATTTGAAGGAGAGATTAAACAATTTCCAGATAAGCAAAAGCTGAGAGAATTTACCTCCCACAAATCATCTCTACAGTGTATGTTGGAAGGACTGCTATAGATGGAAGTGTTCCTAAGGCTTAATAGCTGTCACCAGAAGAAATAAAAACACAGTAAAGAAAGTAGAACAATTAATTACTAGACAGATGCAAAATCAAATCAACTACCCCAAAGTCAGTCAAGGGATAGATAAAGAGTACAGAATATGATACCTAATACATTAAGAATGGAGGAGGAAGGAAAAGGAGAAAAAAAAAACCTTAAGATGGTGTTTGTAGTTGCATATTAAGTGAGTTAAATTAGACTGCCAAATAGTAAGGAAGTCACCCTTGAACCTTTGGTAACCACGAATCTAAAGCCTGCAATGGCAATAAGTACATACCTATCGATAATCACCTAAATGTAAATGGTCTGAATGCACCAATCAAAAGACATAGAGTCATTTAATGAATAAAAAACAAGACTTGTCTATATGCTGCCTACAAGAGACTCACTTCAAACCAAAAGACATACACAGACTGAAAGTGAAGGCATGGAAAAAGATATTTCATGCAACTAATAGGGAGAAAAAAGCAGGAGTTGCAGTACTTGTATCAGACAAAATAGACTTCAAAACAAAGAAAGTCACAAGAGAAAAAGAAGGACATTAGATAATGATAAAGGGGTCAGTACAACAAGAGGATATAACCATTATAAATATCTATGCATGCAACACAGGATCACCTACATATGTGAAACAAATACTAACAGAATTAAAGGGGGAAACGGAATGCAATGCATTCATTTTAGGAGACTTCAAAACACCACTCACTCCAAAGGACTGATCAACCAGACAGAAAATAAGTAAGGACATAGAGGCACTGAACAGCACATCAGAACAGATGAACCTAACAGACTTCTACAGAACACTCCACCCCAAAGCATCATGATACATATTCTTCTCAAGTGCACATGGAACCTTTTTAAGAGTAGACCATATACTAGGCCATAAAAAGAGCCTTGGTAAATTTAAAGATTGAAATTGTAACAGCCAGCATCTCAGACCACAAAGGTATGAAACTAGAAATAAATTACGCAAAGAAAACTAAAAAGCCCACAAACATGTGGAGTCTTAACAACATGCTCCTAAATAATCAATAGATTAATGACCAAATAAAAACAGAAATCAAGCAATATATGGAGACAAATGACAACAATAACTCAACATCGCAAAATCTGTGGTATGCAGCACAGACCGTGCTAAGAGGGAAGTATATTGCAATACAGGCCTACCTCAGGAAAGAAGAACAATCCCATATCAGCTGTCTAAACTCACAATTAATGAAACTAGAAAAGGAAGAACAAATGAGGCCCAAAGTCAGTAGAAGGAGGTACATAATAAAAATTAGAGTAGAAATAAATAAAATCGACAAGAATAAAACAATAGAAAGAATCAATGAAAGCAGGAGCTGGTTCTTCAAGAAAATTAACAAAATAGATAAACTTCTAGCCAGACTTACCAAGAAAAAAAGAGCTTACACACATAAGCAGAATCAGAAATGAGAAAGGAAAAATCATATGGATACCACAGAAATACCAAGAATTATTAGAGATTACTATGAAAAATTATATGCTAACAAACTGGTTAACCTAGAAGAGATGGACAACTTTCTAGAAAAATACAACCTTCCAAGGCTAACACGGGAAGAAACAGATAATCTGAACAGACCAATTACCAGCAACAAAATCGAATTGGTAATCAAAAACTACCTAAGAACCTGGACCAGATACCTTCACCACTGAATTTTATCAAACATTTAGTGAAGACCTAATACCCATTCTCCTTAAAGTTTTCCAAAAAGTATAAGAGGAGGGAATACTCTGAAACCAATTCTACGAGGCCAGCATCACTCTATTAACCTAAATCAGGCAAAGACACCACATAGAAAGAAAATTATGGACCAATATCCATGATGAACATAGATGCAAAAATACTGAACAAAATATTAGCAAGTTGAATTAAAAATACATCAAAAAGATCATCCAT
Organism: Smutsia gigantea; assembly: GCA_032199065.1. Taxonomy (NCBI): domain Eukaryota; kingdom Metazoa; phylum Chordata; class Mammalia; order Pholidota; family Manidae; genus Smutsia; species Smutsia gigantea. Next base: position 170,055 of record JAVSCE010000935.1, read on the forward strand.
CATGACCAAGTAGGATTAATCCAGGGATGCAAGGATTGTACAGTATTGAAAATCCATCAACATCATATACCACATCAACAAAAAGGAGGACAAAAACCACATGATCATCTCCATAGTTGCTGAAAAAGCATTCAACGACATTCAACATCCATTTATGATAAAAACTCTCAACAAAATGGGTATAGAGGGCAAGTACCTCAACATAATAAAGGCCATATATGACAAACGCACAGCTAACATCATACTTAACAGCAAGAAGCTGAAAGCTTTTAATTTAAGATCAGGAACAAGACAAGGATGCCCACTCTCCACTTTCATTCAGCATAATATTGGAGGTCCTAGCCATGACAATCAGATAACACAAAGAAATATAAGGCATCCTGATTGGTAAGGAAGAAGTTTAACTGTCCCTCTTTGCAGATGACATGATAGTGTACATAAAAAAACCTAAAGAATCCACCCCAAAACTACCAGAACTAATCACTGAATTCAGCAAAGTTACAGGATACAAAGTTAATACGCAGAGATCTGTCACATTCCTGCACACTAATGATGAACTAGCAGAAAGAGAAATGAGGAAAACAATTCCATTCACAACTGCATCAAAAAGAATAAAATACATGGGAATAAACATAACCAAGGAAGTGAAAGACCTATACTCTGAAAACTATGACACTCATGAGAGAAATTAAAGAAGATACCAATACATGGCAACACATCCCATGCTCACGGATAGGAAGAATTAATATTGTCAAAATGGCCATTCTGCCTAAAGCAATCTACTGATTCAATGCAATCCCTATCAAAATATGAACAGCATTATTCAATGAACAAGAACAAATACTTCTAAAATTCATATGGAACCACAAAAGACCCCGAATAGCCAAAGCAATTCTGAGAAGGAAGAATAAGCAGGGGGGATTATGCTCCCTGACTTCAAGCTCTACTGCAAAGCTATAGTTATCAAGACAGTTTGGTACTGGCACAAGAACAGACCCATAGACCAATGGGACAGACTAAAGAGCCCAGATATAAACCCAAGCATATATGGTCAATTAATATACGATAAAGGAGCCATGGACATACAATGGGGAAGTGACAGCCTCTTCAACAACTGATGTTGGCAAAACTGGACAGCTACATTCAAGAGAATGAAACTGGATTATTGCTTAACCCCATACAAAAAAGTAAACTAAAAATAGATCAGAGACTGATCTGAATGTAAGTCATGAAACCATAAAAATCTTAGAAGAAAACATAGGCAAAAACATCTTGAATATAAACATGAGCAACTTTTTCCTGAATGTATCCCCTCAGGCAAGGGAAACAAAATCAAGAATGAACAAATGGGAGTACATCAAACTAAAAAGCTTCTGTACAGCAAAAGACCCCATCAGCAGAACAGAAAGGCATCCTACTGTATGGGAGAATATATTTGTAAATGACATATCCGACCAGTGGTTAACATCCAAAATATATAAAGAACTCACATGCCTCAACAACTAAAAAGCAAATAACCCTATTGAAAAGTGGGTGAAGGATATGAACAGACACTTCTCTGAAGAAGAAATTCAGATGGCCAACAAGCGCATGAAAAGATGTCCACATTGCTAATTATCCGGGAAATGCAAATTAAAACCACAATGAGATATCACCTCACACCAGTTAGGATGGCCAGCATCCACAAGACTAGGAACAGCAAATGCTGGCGAAGATGCAGAGAACAGGGAACCCTCCTACACTGCTGGTGGGAATGTAAATTAGTTCAATCATTGTGGAAAGCAGTATGGAGGTTCCTCAAAAAACTAAAAATAGAAATATCATTTGACCCAGGAAATCCACTCCTAGGAATTTACCCAAAGAAAACAACTTCTCAGATTCAAAAAGACATATGCACCCCTTTGTTTATCACAGCACTATTTACAATAGCCAAGATATGGAAGTAACCTAAGTGTCCATCAGTAGATGAATGGATAAAGAAGAGGTGGTACATATACACAATGGGATACTAGTCAGCCATAAGAAAGAAACAAATCATACCATTTGCACATGGATGGAGCTGTAGGATATTATGCTCAGTGAAATAGGGCAGGCAGAGAAAGACAAGTGCCAAATAATTTCCCTCATTTGTGGAGTATAACAACGAAGCAAAACTGAAGGAACGAAATAGCAGGAGACTCACAGACCCTAAGAAGGGACTAGCAGTTACCAAAGGGGAGCAGTGGGGGAGGGTGGGTGGAGAGGGGGAGAGAAGGTAACTGAAGGGTATTATGATTGGTATACATGGTGTGGTGGGGATCATGGGGAAGAGAGTGTAGCACAGAGAAGACACGTAGTGACTCTGTGGCATCTTAACTACACTGATGGACAATGACTTCATTGGGTATGTGGAGGAGTTGATAATATGAGTGAATGTAGTAACCACATTGTTTTTCATGTGAAACCTTCATAAGAGTGTATATCAGTGATGCCTTAATAAAAAAAATGTACTACAGTACCTTGCTCTCTTTTATAAAGAAATTAAGCTATTTAGGGAGGTACCAAAGGCTTGTTTAAAGAACTCTTGATGGTATTTTCTTATGACCTTATTGAAATACTCTTCCCAGAAACCAGACAGATCCTACAAGCTATATTCAAGGCAGCCATTAGGCACTGGGAAAGGCTGTATTTTTCCCTCAAAACGTGGAAAAATTGTATGAGCAATTAAAAATCAGAAAGGGATTAAGGAATAGTGCTTATTTTATTGCTATCTGAAAGCATTCCAGATAGTGAACTTTGAATAAGGATGTTTCTGAGCCTATCTTTAATCTCTTTCTGGGACTTTCACATAAGAAGACATTTTCAAAAGCTGTACCCTGCCAATGCTATCTCGTATTTGAGAATGAGATGTACTAGAGCGTGATCCTCGATATATGCTATCCCAAACATTGCAGTCCTACATGCATGCACAAAAGAAGGGTCAGTTTTTAGAGGCCACTCTCACCATACTGACCTTCCTGTGCTTGAGAGAGCCACAGCTAGCCACCTGCCTTTCCTGTCCTCCTCACAGGGTCAGAAGGGATACATTCAGAACCTTGGCACTCCTTGTATGAAAGATTACTGGACTTTGTACCGAATTTGTCATGTTAAAGGAGAACTAAGGCCTGTTGATGCTGGTCAGATCAGATGCAGACTATCTGTGTCTTGTTCCTCAAGTTCAAAGGTTTCCCATTGTCTTAATGAAATTAATTGCAAAGGAGTTTCCTGGAACAACTAAGCTGCAGGAGATTTATTGAACTACAGCTCTTTCATTGTCTTGGAAATTAGTTTTGATTACGATCTACCATTCCTCTTCTAAAAGGAAAATCAATAGTTCACCTTTTTTGGAAGGAGAGTTATCAAATAACAAACATCATTTACATTTTTAACCTGGCAAAGCACAGTATGTAAATATTGTTTATGTAGAACCAAATTCACTTGCTTTGGAATGTCACTTTTTGGCAAGTTCACTGCCATGTTGATTTTCTAAAGAGAAGTTACTTGATTTCTGAAGGCAAAAAAGCAGGGATTTGAAAATGAATTACTTTCCTTTAGCAGTTTAGGTAAAAATTTAAAACCTCACATGTTTAAATTTAAAACACAAAAGAAGAAACAAGTTGTGTTACTTTACTGAATAAATTAACCTTCTTTTCCATGTCTTCCATGCTACTCATAGAATGTTCACTGCCATTTATGTCTGAGCCAGCAGCAAAGGGTTATACAAAGCAGCTTCGACATCACCATACACTTGAGAGAAACTATTTTTCTCATAACAAAGACAGCTCTGTGCATGGCCTTAAATTGGCCGCCTGGAAGATGACTGTAATCTACAACTGCCAGGTCAGTGTGGATGTTCATGTTAATTTTCCAAGTTGGGAAACAACATGCCTATTGTTAGAGGATAGAAACGTGAGAGATTAGCAATGAGCAACTTTAAACAACCAACTGAAGGAAGCTTGATTCAATAAGAGGGTAAATTGTGCAGTAGCTTCACTGAGCTTTATTTCTACTGCTGCTCAGAGAAGCTGGAGAGAAGAGAAAATAGATCTGGCTGATATTATTTCAAGGCTAGTTGGAAAAAGTAATGCACGAAAGGATCTTGCCTGGAAAGATGTCCTGCATGTGAATGTTAGAAGAGCTATGTATGTAAGGTATGAAGCTGCATTGGATTTATATGTATTTTTTTTAAATAGGATAAGTAAAATGGCCATTTATAAGGAGCATTCAGTGCACATGTCTTTCCATTTGAACAAAGGGTTAACTAAATGTTTTAAATAGAACATACATAGGAGGACTGAAGGATTTGTTTTGCTACAGGTATTTTATTTGTTTATTGATACTTAAATAACTTTCTTTTTGATTCAAAATAGGCAACTTTTAAAAATATTTAGATACGTTATGTATTATTTTTGTTTTGTACATTATGCTGAAGACTATTTTCCTTTTTATTAAAAAGCCAACAAAATGTTCTTCTCACTTTACTATTTCTAAGACTTTCCTAACTTCCCGGTGCCACTTAGAGGCATATACAACCTAGCTTACTTTCTGTGTTTCTTGACCCCTGTTCTTTCTTTTGTTTTTTATTTATTTTGTGTGTGTATGTGTTCTGTATCTTATTAATTAATTAATTAATGTATTATTGATATGCAATCTTTTCTTTTATTAAGGTATCATTGATATACACTCTTATGAAGATTTCACAAGAAAAACAATGTGGTTATTACATTCACCCTTATTATCAATTCCATTCCCCATACCCCATTGCACTCACTGTCCATCAGTGTAATAAGATGCCACAAAGTCCCTATTTGTCTTCTCTGAGCTACACTGTCATCCCCGTGGCCCCATACACACCATGTGCACCAATCATGATACACAATCCCCTTCTCCCTCCCTCCCCACCCACACGCCTCCACCTCTCTCCTTTGGTAAGCGCTAGTGCCTTCTTGGAGTCTATGAGTCTGCTGCTATTTTGTTCCTTCAGTTTTGCTTCATCGTTATGCTCCATAAATGAGGGAAATCATTTGGTATTTGTCTTTCTCTGCCTGAATTATTTCAGTGAGCATAATACCCTCTAATTCCATCCATGTTGTTGCTGCAAGTGGTAGGATTTGTTTCTTTCTTACAGCTGAATAGTATTCCATTGTGTATATGTACCACCTCTTCTTTATCCATTCATCTACTGATGGACACTTAGGTTACTTCCATATCTTGGCTATTGTAAATAGTGCTGCGATAAACAAAGGGGTGCATATGTCTTTTTGAATCTGAGAAGTTGTTTTCTTTGGGTAAATTCCTAGGAGTGAAATTCATGGGTTAAATGGTATTTCTATTTTTAGTTTTTTGAGGAAACTCCATACTGCTTTCCACAATGGTTGAACTAGTTTACATTTCCACCAGCAGTGTAGGAGGGTTCCCCTTTCTCCACATCCTCACCAACATTTGTTGTTGTTTGTCTTTTGGATGGTGGCCATCCTAATTAGTGTGAGGTGCTATCTCATTGCAGTTTTAATTTGCATTTCTCTGATGATTAAGCATGTGAAGCATCTTTTCACGTGCCTGTTGGCCATCTGAATTTCTTCTTTGGAGAAGTGTCTGTTCAGCTCCTCTGCCCATTTTTTAATTGGCTTTTTTGCTTTTTATTTGTGGAGGTGCGTGAGCTCTTTATATAATTTGGATGTCAATTATCAGACATGTCCTTTATGAACATATTCTCCCATACTGTAGGATGACTTTTTGTTCTTCTGATGGTGTCCTTTGCTGTACAGAAGCTTTTTAGTTTGATATAGTCCCACTTGTTCATTTTTGTTTTTGTTTCCCTTGCCTGGGAGATATGTTCATGAAGAAATTGCTCATGTTTATGTCCAAGAGATTTTTGCCTATGTTATTTTCTAAGACTTTTATGGTTTGATGACTTACATTCAGGTCTTTGATCCATTTTGAGTTTACTTTTGTGTATGAGGTTAGACAATGATCCAGTTTCATTCTCTTACATGTAGCTGTCCAATTTTGCCAACACCAGCTGTTGAAGAGGCTGTCATTTTCCCATTGTATATCCATGGCTCCTTTATGGTATATTAATTAACCATATATGCTTGTGTTTATATCTGGGCTTGCTAATCTGTTCCACTGGTCTATGGGTCTGTTCTTGGGCCAGTATCAAGTTGTCTTGATTTTTGTGGCTTTGTAGTACAGCTTGAAGTCAGGGAGCATAATTCCTTCTGCTTTATTCTTCCTTCTCAGAATTGGTTTGGCTTGGGGTCTTTTGTGGTTCCATATGAATTTTAGAACTATTTGCTCTAGTTCATTGAAGAATGCTGTTGGTATTTTGATAGGGATTGCATTGAATCTGTAGATTGCTTTAGGAAGGATGGTCATTTTGACAAAACTAATTCTTCCCATCCAAGAGCATGGGGTATATTTCCATTTATTGGTTTCTTTAATTTCTCTCATGAGTGTCTTGTAGCTTTCAGAATATAGGTCTTTCACTTCCTTGGTTAGGTTTATATCTAGGTATTTTATTCTTTTTGATGCAGTTGTGAATGGAATTGTTTTCCTGATTTCTCTTTCTGCTAGTTCATCGTTAGTGTCTAGGAATGCAAGAGATTTCTGTATATTAATTTTGTATCCTGCAACTTTGCTGAATTCAGATATTAGATCTAGTAGTTTTGGAGGGGATTCTTTAGGGTTTTTATGTACAATATCATACCATCTGCAAACAGGGACAGTTTGACTTCTTCCTTGCCAATTTGGATGCCTTTTATTTCTTTGTACTGTATGATTACCGTGGCTAGGTTCTCCAGTGTTACGTTGAGTAAAAGTGGAGAGAGTGGGCATCCTTGTCTTGTTCCTGGTCTTAAAGGAAATGTGTTCAGCTTCTTGCCATTAAGTAGAATTTTGGCTGTGGGTTTGTCATATATGGCCTTTATTATGTTGAGTTACTTGCCCTCTCTACCTGTTTTGTTGAGAGTTTTTATCATGAATGGATGTTGAATTTTGTCGAATGGTTTTTCAGCATCTATGGAGATGATCATATGGTTTTGTCCTTCTTTTTGTTAATGTAGTGGATGATATTGATGGATTTTTGAATGTTGTACAATCCTTGCATCCATGGGATGAATCCCACTTGATCATGATGGATGATCTTTTTTATGTATTTTTGAATTCGGTTTGCTAATATTTTCTTGGGTATTTTTGCATCTATGTTCATCAGGGATATTGGTCTGTATTTTCTTTTTTTTGTGGTGTCTTTGCCTGCTTTTGGTATTAGAGTGATGTTGGGCTTGTATAATGAGTTTGGGAGTATTCCCTCCTTTTCTACTTTTTGGAAAACTTTAATGAGGATGGGTATTAAGTCTTCACTAAATGTTTGATAAAATTCAGCAGTGAACCCATCTGGTCCAGGAGTTTTGTTCTTAGGTAGTTTTTTGATTGCCAATTCAATTTCTTTGCTGGTAATTGTTCTGTTCAGATTTTCTGTTTCTTCCTGGGGTAGCCTCATAAGGTTGTATTTTTCTAGAAAGTTGTCCATTTCTTCTAGGTTATCCAGTTTGTTACCATACAATTTTTCATAGTGTTCTCTCATAATTCTTTGTATTTCTGTGGGGTCTGTCATGATTTTTGCTTTCTCATTTCTGATTCTGTTTGTGTGTGTAGACTCTCTTTTTTTCTTAATTAGTCTGGCTATGGGTTTATCTATTTTGTTTATTTTCTCAAAAATGAATTTTTTTCTTAATTAGTCTGGCCACAGGTTTATCTATTTTGTTTATTTTCTCCTGCTTTCATTGATTCTATTGTTTTCTTCTTCTCAATTTTATTTATTTCTGCTTTAATGTTTATTATGTCCCTCCTTCTACTGACTTTGGGCCTCATTTGTTCTTCTTTTTCCAGTTTCAATAATTGTTAATTTACACTATTCATTTGGGATTGTTCTTCCTTTATTAAATAGGCCTGGATTGCTGTGTACTTTCCTCTTATAACAGAAGTTGGGGCATTGTGCTGTTGTTTTCGTTTGTCTCCATATATTGCTTGATCTCTGTTTTAATTTGGTCATTGATCCATTGATTATTTAGGAGCATGTTGTTAAGCCTCCATGTGTTTGTGAGCCTTTTTGTTTACTTTCTTCAGTTTATTTCTAGTTTTTTACCTTTGTGATCTCAGAAGTTGGTTGGTAAAATTTCAATCTTTTTGAATTTACTGAGGTTCTTTTTGTAGCTCAGTATGTCTTCTATTCTTGAAAATGTTCCATGTGCACTTGAGAAGAATGTGTACCTGCTGCTTTTGGGTGGAATGTTCTGTAGATGTCTATTAGGTCCATCTGTTCTAATGTGTTGTTCAGTGCTTCTGTGTCCTATTTTATTTTCTGTCTGGTTAATCTGTCCTTTAGAGTGAGTGGTGTGTTGAAGTCTCCTAAAATTAATACATTGCTCTCTATGTCTTTCTTTAATTCCATTAGTATTTGTTTCACATATGTAGGTGCTCTGATGTTGGGTTTATAGATATTTATAATTGTTATATCCTCTTTTTGGACTGTCCCCTTTTCCATTATCTAATGTCCTTCTTTTTCTCTTGTTACTTTCTTTGTTTTGACATCTATTTGCCTGATACAAGTACTGCAACTCCTGCTTTTTTCTCCCTATTAGTTGCATGAAATGTCTTTTTCCATTCCTTCACTTTTAGTTTGTGTATGTCTTTGGGTTTAAAGTGAGTCTCATGTAGGCAGCATATATGCAGGTCTTTTTTTTATCCATTAAGTGACTCTATGTCTTTTGATTGCTGCATTCAGACCATTTACATTTAGGATGATTATTGATAGGTATGTACTTATTGCCATTGCAAGCTTTAGATTCATGGTTAGCGAAGGTTCAAGGTTAACTTCGTTACTATCTATGAGTCTAACTTAACCCACTTAGTATGCTATTACAGACACAATCTAAAGGTTCTTTTTTTCCTCCTCCTTTTTCTTCCTCCTCTATTCTTTATATATTAGGTGTCATATTCTATACTCTTTGACTTTCCCTTGATTGACTTTGGGGATACTTGATTTAATTTTGTATTTGCTTAGTATTTAACTGTTCTGTTTTCTTTACTGTGGTTTTATTACCTCTGGTGACAGCTATTAAATCTTAGGAGCACTTCCAACTATAGCAGTCCCTCCATAATGCACTGTAGAGACCATTTGTGGGAGGTAAATTCTCTCAGCTTTTGCTGATCTGGAAATTGTTTTATCCCTCCTTCAAATTTAAATGATAATCTTGTTGAATAAAGTATTCTTGGTTCAAGGCCCTTCTGCTTCATTGCATTAAATATATCATGCCACTCCCTTCTGGCATATAAGGTTTCTGCTGAGAAGTCTGATGATAGCCCGATGGGCTTTCCTTTGTATATGATCTTATTTCTCTCTCCGGCTGCATTTAATACTCTGTCATTGTCTTTGATCTTTTCCATTTCAATTATTATATGTCTTGGTGTTGTCCTCCTTGTGTCCCTTGTTTTGGGAGATATGTGGACTTCCATGGTCTGAGAATCTATTTCCTTTCCCAGATTGGGGAAGTTTTCAGCAATTATTTCTTGAAGGACATTTTCTGTCCCTTTTTCTCTCTCTTTTTCTTTTGGTACCCCTATAATGTGAATATTGTTCCATTTGGATTTTTCACACAGTGACTAATCTTTCATTCCTAGAGATCCTTTTCTGTCTCTCTGCCTCAGCCTCTCTGTATTCCTGTTCTCTGATTTCTATTCCATTAACAGTCTCTTCCACCTCATCCAGTCTGTTTGTATCCTTCCGTTGTTTGTTTCATTTCTGTTATCTCCCTCCTGAATTCATCCCTTAGGTCTTGAATATTTCTCTGTAGCTCCATCAGCATGCTTAAGATTTTTATTTTAAATTATTTTTCAGGAATATTGGTGATTTCAGTCTCATCAAGCCCTCTCTCTGGTGTTTGCAGGATTTTGGACTGAACAAGGTTCTTCTGCCTTTTCATGGAGATGGGAGTGGTCGCGGGCAAGTGGTGTGTATGTCAGCTGGGAGAACAAAGTCCCTTCCTGCTTGCCGGTCCCCTTGCCTGTCTCCTCTGTCTGTGCCGGTAAACCGCACACAGTGAGCAGCCTCTGGGTTAATCCCCTAAGTTGCTGTGTGTGGGGCAGCCTTTGAGATGGCCTAGGACAATGGCTGTGGTATCACACCAGCAGCCTGTGTACTGCCGCTAGAGCAGAGCCCCTTTATGCCTCCTGGTCTCCGTGCCTGTCTCCTCTATCTGTGCTGGTCAACCATGTGCAGGGAGTAGCCTCTGGGTTTATCCCCTGAGCTGCTGTGGGCCGGTGGCCTTCGGGATGGCCTAGGTCCCTGTTGTAGTTCGCAGGCGAGTGGCACGTATTCTGCCATGATAATGGAGCCCCTTTGTGCTCCTGGACTCTTCGCCCATCTCCGCTGTCTGTGCTGGTCAACTGCACACACGGAGCAGCCTCTGGGTTAATTCCCTGAGCTGCCATGGGCAGGCCAGCTCTCCGGATGGCGTATGGCACTTGCGGGGGTCACCGCTGAGCAGTGTGTGTTTGGCAGTGAGAACAAAGCCCCTTTGTGCCTCCCAGGCTCTGTGGCAGTCTCTTTTGTCTGTGCCAGTCAACCGCACACAGGGAGTAGCCTCTGGGTCTGGGCCAGTTAGCTGTGCACAGGGAGAAGCCTCTGTGTTAAGCTGTGTGGTTGCTGTAGATGGGGCTGATCGCCGGCTGTTCCGCAGCAACGGCGGGTCAGCTGGTTTGCTTGTAGTGACAGCAGAGGGGAAGGAATGGCAGGCTGCTTATTGCTGTCAGGGGCTTTGAAGTTCCATTGCCACCCAGGGGTTTACGGCGCCAGAAGTTCCTTAAAGTTCCCAGCCTGCTAGGCTGAGTGTGCCAGGACAATTTTGTCCACCTGTTAAACCCTTGTCCCTTTAAGACTTTTAAAGTGCCACCTTTTCTTTTGTCTCAGGGCAGCCATCTGTGGGAACCTGTTCGCAGTCTTATTCTCAGGTTTTTCTTTTCCTCTCCTCTTATATCCACAGCACCATACAATGTGTGTCTGTGCTCCTGGTGTAGATCACCAGGGCTGGTTATTTATCAGTCCTGTGCTTCCACTCCCTCCCCACTCTGATTCTTTTCCTCCCACCAGTGAGCTTGTGTGGTTGGGGAGTGCTTAGGTCCCACTGGGTCACGGCTTTGTATCTTACCCTTTCCTGTGAGATGTTGGGTTCTCTCAAATGTAGCCTGGCTCGTATACTGTATCTTCTGGTCACTCTTTTAGGAATAGTTGTATTTGCTTTATTTGCAAAATATATATGGTTTTGGGAGGAGATTTCTGCCACACTACTCACACCACCATCTTGAGAATCTCTCAGAAAGGCTTCTTTCTTATCTTGGTTCATTCTTCTGAGAAGCAGCACTAGCTTTCTACCTCAACACAAAAATAAAACAAATAGTAATACACCACCTCCTAAGAGAAGCCAGCTTTTTATATGAAGCAGCTGCAAAGCCTGAAAAGGAGAGGCCAAATCCAGTCAGTCCAAGCTGATGCCCAATTCTTTTGTTCCTGTTCTTCAGCCTCTTGTTACTGTTTGTGTAACAAATCATCCAAGTTTTGTATTGTAGCTGATAGATTACTTTAAAAAACTCCCCTCAGTTGATCTTTTTACCTGTTCCCACAATTGAGAATGGTTATAGGGTAATGAAGTCATGCATACTGGTGCATAATTGGGGTCACATTGTAACTTTGATTGATAAATCAAGGTTTATTGCCTTTTTACAATATATTCTAAAGCTGTTTCCAGAGCATCTAATCGGTTGAGCATTTGCTTGTCAATGCTTGAGTAATCATATTTCTAGAATTATTAACCATATATTAGTCTTATTTTTGCACAGTTTGTTACCAATTGATGCGGGCTTATTCCAGCAGTTATTGCAGAGGCTATGATAGTAACTGCTGCTAAAATTTCCATAATAAGTGTAAATATAAAGTGGTGTGACTGGTGTAATGGCCTGGGCAAGCTGTTAATTATTTGTTGCAATAATCCAGATGCAGATGGGTGCATGTAAGGGTTAGTACTGTTTATAGGGATCCATACATAAGGTCTTTGCTTAGGTAATTAATAAAATATTAGTATAATGGGTAATATTAGCCCATGATAACAAGTATAAAACGTTCCATTTTCTGCCTTAATAATGTATTCTTGTTCATTTCTAGTGATATTAAGTTTTGGGGATACAAAGAAAACATACGGAGAGGGTATACATATTGTCACTCATTGTGTAATTTTTTTACAAGTTGAATCTCATAAATTACATTACCACTGGTATTACTTCTATTATAAACTCCATGTGATAATTTTCAGTCATAGAAGGGGAGCCCGATTTTCTGTAGATTACTACGTGAAAAGATGGAACAATTATGAACTATTTGGGTTATTTTTGGGCCAGATAGCCCTCCATCTCGGGAATATAAAGTATCATTTGAGTGTTGATAAAATTTCATCATTTTTGAATTGTTTGTCATTTCTAAACGCACATGAGGGCCACGATCAACAAAATACATATGGTTATCAATAGGCTGTTAATATTGATAATGCGCAGTGCATGGAGACCAATGAATTTTGTTCCATTGATCATAGTAGCCTTTCTGCACTCTACAAGGAGGGCAATTTGGACGTGAGATTTCTATAATGGATTAGTGGGACATATTAAATCCCATAGCTCTAACTTCCTAACAGCAAGAGGGCTGCTAAAGGGGCAAGGATTGCAAGAGCTTACTGCTCAGGAGAAAGGACAGCTAGACAAAATTGTCTGTGTGCACTCTGCCCAGAAGGTTGGGAACTTTCACGATCTTCAGGCATTCCAGCCTCCTGGCTGGCTATAGAGCTCCAAGGCCCCTGTCCATGATATGCAGCCTGCTGCACCTTCCTTCCGGACAGCCCACACCTGGCATGCAAACTGGCAAGCCCTGCCCTGGCATTAGGCCAGCCAGAGGGAAACCCCGCCTACAGCAGCTACAAACACAAAGCACAGTGGCTTATACCTATGTGCTCAGCCCACTGGTTCTCACAGTGGAGACAGGCATAGCAGCCGGAATGCAGGAAACAGCTCTTTCCTCCCCCAGCCACCAACACCACTCCTCTGCAACCCCCAACATTGCTCCAGGGGCTGAACAGCTCCAGAGAGTAGAGCTTCTGGGTACTAGAGGGTGTCACATACAAATATGAAATGTCAAAGGAATCTGGTACAAAGCAAAATTATAAATACACCAGAGAAAGAGTCAAATGAAATCGACCTCATGAATCTTTCTGATAGAAATTCAAAATAAAAATCATAAACATGCTCATGGAGGTGCAGAAAAATATTCAAGAACTCAGGAATGAATTCTGGTTGGAGGTCCAATCATTATGCAACACAGTATCAGAAATGAAACATACAATGAAAGGTTTTAAAAGATTAGATATGGTGGAGGAGACAATAAATGAAATAGAAATTAGGGAAGAGAAATACAAAGACAGAGAGAAAAAAAGGTATCTAAGAGTGAAAGAATATTGAGAGAATGGTGTGATCAATCCAGATGGAACAATATTCGTACTATAGGGGTACCAGAAGAAGAAGAAGAGAGAAAAAGGTATAGAAAGTGTCATTGAGGAGGTAATTGCTGAAAACTTCCCCAATATGGGGAAGAAGATAGTCTCTCAGGCCATGGAGGTGCACAGATTTCCCAACACAAAGGACCCAAGGAAGACAACACCAAGACATATAATAATTAAAATGGCAAAGATCAAGGATAATGACAGACTATTAAAAGCAGCTAGAGAGAGAAATAAGATCACATACTAAGAAAAACCCATCAGGCTATCACCAGATTTCTCAGCAGAAACCTTATAGGCCAGAAGGGAGTGGCATGATATATTTAATGCGATGAAGCAGAAGGGCTTCAAACAGAGAATACGTTATCTGACAAGATTATCATTTAAATTTGAAGGAGGGATTAAACAATTTACAGATAAGCAAAAGCAGAAAGAATTTACCTCCCACAAACCATCTCTATAGTGTATTTTGAAGGGGCTGCTATAGATGTAAGTGTTCCTAAAGTTTAAGAGCTGTCACCAGAGGTAATAAAACCACAGTAAAGAATGTAGAACAGTTAATTACTAAGCAAATGGGAAATTAAATCAACGATCCCCAAAGTCAATCAAGAGATAGACAAAGAGTACAGAATATGATACCTAGTATCTAAAGAATGGAGGAGGAAGAAAAAGGAGGGGAAAAAAAGAACCTTTAGATTGTGTTTGTAATAGCATACGAAGTGAGTTAAGTTAGACTCTTAGATAGTGAGGAAGTTAACCTTGAACTTTCGGTAACCACGAATCTAAAGCCTGCAGTGCCAATAAGTACATAGCTATCGATAATCACCTAAATGTAAATGGTCTGAATGTACTAATCCAAAGACATAGAGGCACTTAATGGATGAAAAACAAGATCCATCTATATGCTGCCTACAAGAGACTCACTTTAAAACCAAAGACATGTACAGACTGAAACTGAAGGGATGGAAAAAGACATTCCATGCAACTAATAGGGAGAAAAAAGCAGGAGTTGAAGTACTTGTATCAGACAAAATAGACTTCAAAACAAAGAGTCATAAGATACAAAGAAGGATATTAGATAATGATAAAAGGGTCAATCCAATAAGAAGATATAACCATTATAAATATCTGTGCACTCAACACTGCATCACCTACATATGTGAAACAAATACTAACAGAATTAAACGGGGAAATAGAATGCAATACATTCTTTCTAGGAGACTTCAACACTCCACTCACTCCAAAGGACAGTTCAACCAGACAGGAAATAAGTAAGAAGACAGAGGCACTGAAAAACACAGTGGAACAGATAGACCTAACAGACATTTACAGAACTCTACACCCAAAAGCAGCAGAATACACATTCTTCTCAAGTGCACATGGATCATTTTCAAGAATAGATCATATACTAGGCTGCAAAAGAGCCTCAATAAATTCAAAAAGATTGAAATTGTACCAACCAGTTTCTCAGACCACAAAAGTGTGAAACTAGAAATAAATTATGCAAAGAAAACAAAAAAGTCCACAAACACATGGAGGCTTAACATTATGCTCCTAAATAAACAATGGATCAATGACCAAATAAAAACAGATCAAGCAATATATGGAGACAAATGACTATAATAATTCAACACCGCAAAATCTGTGGGGTGCAGTGAAGGCTGTGCTAAGAGAAGTATATTGCAATACAGGCCTACCTCAGGAAAGAAGAACAATCCCATATGAGCAGTCTAAACTCACAATTAACTAAACTAGAAAAAGAAGAACAAATGAAGCCCAAAGTCAGTAGAAGGAGGTACATAATAAAGATTAGAGCAGAAATCAATAACATAGAGAAGAATAAAACAATAGAATCAGTGAAAGCAAGAGCTGGTTCTTCGAGAAAATAAACAAAATAGATAAACCCCTAGCCAGACTTATCAAGAAAAAAAAAAGAGTCTAAACACATAAACAGAATCAGAAATGAGAAAGGAAAAAACACTATGGCTATGGACACCACAGAAATACAAAGAATTATTAGAGATTACCATGACTGTATGCCAACAAACGGGATAACTTAGAAGAAATGGAAAACTTTCTAGAAAAATACAACCTTCCAAGGCTGACACAGAAAGAAACAGAAAACCTGAACAGACCAATTACCAGCAACGAAATTGAATTGGTAATCAAAAAGCTACCTAAGAACAAATACCTGGACCAGATAGCTTCACCACTGAATTTTATCAAACATTTAGTGAAGACCTAATAACCATTGTCATTAAAGTCTTCCAAAAAGTAGAAGGGGAGGGAATACTCCCAAACTCATTTTACAAGGCCAGCATCACTCTAATACCAAAACCAGGCAAAGATACCACAAAAAAGAAAATTACAGACCAATAACCCTGATGAACATGGATACAAAAATACTCAACAGAATATTAGCAAACCAAATTAAAAAACATACCAAAAAATCATCCACCATGATCAAGTAGGATTTATTCCAAGGATGCAAGGGTGGTACAATATTTGAAAATCCATCAACATCATCTACCACATCAAAAGAAGGTGGACAAAAACCACATGATCATCTCCATAGATGCTGAAAAAGCATTTGACAAAATTCAACATCTATTCATGATAAAAACTCTCAACAAAATGAGTATAGAGGGCAAGTACCTCAACATAATAAAGGCCATATATATCAAACCCACAGCTAACATCATACTTAACAGCGAGAAGCTGAAAGCCTTTCCTTTAAGATTGGGAACAAGACAAGGATGCCCACTCTCTCTACTTTTACACAACATAGTTCTGAAAGTCCTTGCCACAGCAATTAGACAACACAAAGAAATAAAGGGCTTCCAGACTGGTAAGGAAGAAGTTAAAGTGTCACTGTTTGCAGATGACATGACATTGTACATAAAAAACCCTAAAGAATCCACTCCAAAACTACTAGATCTAATACCTGAATTCAGCAAATTTGCAGGATACAAAATCAATACATAGAAATCTGTTGCATTCCTATACATTGATGATGAACTAGCAGAGGGCGAAATCAGAAAAACAATTCTATTCACAATTGCATTGAAGAGAATAAAATACCGAGGAATAATCCTAATCAAGGAAGTGAAAGACACCTAAACTTTGAAAACTACAAGACACTGATGAGAGAAATTAAAGAAGATACCAATAAATGGAAACACATTCTCTGCTCATGGATAGGAAGTATTAATATTGTTAAGAGGGCCAACCTGCCTTAATCAATCTACAGATTCAATGCAATTCCTATCAAAATACCAACAGCATTCTTCAAAGAACTAGAGGAAATTGTTCTAAAATTCATATGGAACTACAAAAGACCCCGAATAGCCAAAGCAATCCTGAGAAGGAAGAATAAAGCTGGGGGGATTATGTTCCCCAACTTCA
Organism: Smutsia gigantea; assembly: GCA_032199065.1. Classification (NCBI taxonomy): domain Eukaryota; kingdom Metazoa; phylum Chordata; class Mammalia; order Pholidota; family Manidae; genus Smutsia; species Smutsia gigantea. The sequence goes on from JAVSCE010000935.1 coordinate 187,073, forward strand.
AGCTCTACTACAAAGTCACAGTAATCAAGACAATTCGGTACTAGCACAAGAAAAGACCCATAGATCAATGGAACAGAATAGAGAACCCAGATATAAACCCAAGTATATATGGTCAACTAATATATGATAAAGGAGCCATGGATATACAATGGGGAAATGACAGCCTTTTCAACAGCTAGTGTTGGCAAAACTGGACAGCCACATGCAAGAGAATGAAACTGGATTATTGTTTAACCCCATATACAAAAGTAAACTCAAAATGGATCAAAGACCTGAATGTAAGTCATGAAACCATAAAACTCTTAGAAGACACATCGGCAAAAATCTCCTGAATATAAACATGAGCAAATTCTTCCTGAATGCATCTCCTTGAGCAAGGGAAACAAAAGCAAAAATAAACACACGGGACTACATCAAACTAAGAAGCTTCTGTATGGCAAAGGACACCATCAGCAGAACAAAAAGGCATCCTACAGTGTGGGAGAATATATTTGTAAGCGACATATCCGACAAGGGGTTAACACCCAAAATATATAAAGAACTTAATGCCTCAACACCCAAAAAGCAAATAAACCGATTAAAAAATGGGTGGAGGATATAAAGAGATAATTCTCCAAAGAAGAAATTCAGATGGCTAACAGACGCATGAAAAGATGCTCCACATCACTAATTACCAGGGAAATGCAAATTAAAACCACAATGAGATATCACCTCACACCAGTAAGGATGGCCAGCATCAAAAAGACTAAGAACAACAATTGCCGGCGGGGATGCGGAGGAGAAAGGGGAACCCTCCTACACTGCTGGTGAGAATGTAAGCTAGTTCAACCATTGTGGAAAGCAATATGGAGGTTCCTCATAAAACTAAGAATAGAAACACCATTTGACCCGGGAATCCCACTCCTTGGAATTTACCCAAAGAAAACAAGTTCTCAGATTTAAAAAGTCATATGCACCCCTTTGTTTATCGCAGCACTATTTACAATAACCAAGATATGAAAGCAACCTATGTGTCCATCAGTAGATGAATGGATAAAGAAGAGGTGCTACATATGCACAACAGAGTACTGTTTAGCCATAAGAAAGAAACAAATCCTACCATTTGCGACAACATGGATGGAGCTGGAGGATATCATACTCAGTGAAATAAGCCTGGCGGAGAAAGACAAGTGCCAAGTGATTTCCCTCATTTGTGGAGTATAATAATGAAGCAAAACTGAAGGAACACAATATCAGCAGAGTCACAGACTCCAAGAAGGGACTAGTGGTTACCAAAGGGGAGGGGTGTGGGAGGGAGGGTGGGGAGGAGGGAGAAGATAATTGGGGGGTATTGTTTAGTACAAATGGTGTGAGGGGTCACGTGGAGAACAGTGTAGTATAGAGAAGGCAAATAGTGAATATGTGGCATCTTACTACACTGGTGGACAATGACTGCAATGCAGTATTGGTAGGGACTTGAAAATATGGGTAAATATAGTAACCACATTGTTTTTTCACGTGAAACCTTCATAAGAGTGTATATCAATAATACCTTAATAAAAAAAATTTTTTTAATCCCATAGCTCTAATAAAGATCATATTAGCTGTATGTGATCCATCTTTTTCTTTAAAGTGCATGTACCAATGGGGGATTACTGAGAAACAATAAGGATATTGTGATTGATAGCCTTTTATCATACAAATAGGGGGTTCTTCTGTTACCCAATGTAAAAGATATTGATCCTCATTGACTGTTTTCCAATGTTGATTTTCATATAATTGGGTTGGGTTCAGGTCACCTCTTCCGGTAAATTGAGTATCATTAGTACTCAGTGGGAGATTTGGTTCTTGACAATGTATAATGTCAAAGATCGGGGATTCACCATGTGTGCCCAATATGTAAATTGTGCAGGAGTAGGAGAGAGTGGTGGCACCCAAATGAATCCTATTACTACCTCAGAATTATGATTTATTATCATCAGCATTGCTATTCACAATGCTTCACATGTTTGGGGTACTTGCTGTTCTTGTAGAAACTGCTGTGCTTGTTGAGTTAGTCTTTTAATGCTTCCCCATGTGATAATTCTAGCCGGAACTCGTGTAGCCTTGGTGCCTTGGAGCATATAATGCTCTTCTCTATACATGGCTTGAGGTCGACTTCATTCTGTAGAGTCATCTGGGACATTTGATGTGTCAGCACATCTGTTGACACTCTCTGTGGACAGGGTCCTTTTCCACCAGTCCATGAGCAGGCTTCACGTTCCTAGATGGTGTCCACAATGGACCTTGTGAAGTTAGAACAAAAGCATATCCTCACCCCCACGTTGTCAATTCCACAGGGCTTTTCCAGGGTCCTGATGTAATGTTCTGTATATGTCTATTAAGTCTATTTGGTCTAATGGGTCATTCAAATTTGCTATTTCTTTAGTAGTTTTCTGTCTGGATAGATCATTCATTGATGTTAAGTTGGGTGTTAAAGTCCCCTACTAATATTATACTACTGTCAATTTGTCCTTATATATCTGTTAGTATTTGCTTTATATATCAGGGTTCTTCTCTTTTGGGTGTGTAGATATTTGTAATTGTTACATCTTTCTGGGTCAAGCTCTTAACATACAATGTCCTTCTTTGTCTCTTGCTACAGTCACTGTTTTAAGGTCTATTTTGTCTGATGTAAGTACTGTTCTCCCACTTGTTTTTCATTCCTATTTGCATGGAATAAGTTTTTCCATCCCTTGAGCTTCAGTCTGTGTGTGTCTTTAGGTCTGAAGTGAGTCTCTTGCAGGCAGCATAGAGATGGTCTAGTTTTTTAATCCATTCATCATCCTGTCTTGATTGGAGCATTTAGTCCATTTAAACTTAAAATAGTTATTGATAGGTATGTACTTATTGCCATTTTGTTAAATGTTTTCTCCTTAATTTTACCATTCTTCTTTAATCCTTTCTTCTTCTTTTGCTCTCTTTCCTATGTGTGATGACTTTCTTTAGTGTTATGGTTGAATTCCTTTTGTTAATTATTTTTTTGTATATCTATTATAGGTTTTTGGTTTGGGGTTACCATGGGGTACCTATAAAATGTCCTACATATATAGCTAGCCTGCTCAGATAGTTACCTCATAAGGAACTTGAAATATGGGCTCTGTCATGAAAAAAAATCATCTTGTAGAAAATGATGGGTCTTCAAAAGAAACTTTGAACTAGGTTCCATTGATAAATGGGGTACTACCTGTAAATTAATTAAAGGAAAGTTAGCCAAACTTTGCAATGTTATTACAGCTTACAGATAATTCATTTGAAAGATAATTTACTCTTAATTTTTAAAAAGTTAAAAAATAATAGTGACACTTTTGAAGAGTACTGATCAGTTATAGAATGTCCCTCAATTTTAACTTACATTTTTTTGTATGTGTGTTGTTTTCTAGTTGTTTATTTTTTACTAAGATATCACTGATATACACTCTTATGAAGGTTTCACATGAAAAACATTGTGGTTACTACATTCACCCATATTATCAAGTCCCCCCCATACTCCATTGAAGTCACTGTCCATCAGCATAGTAAGATGCCACAGAGTCACTACGTGTCTTCTCTGTGCTACACTGTCTTCCTTGTGACCCCCACACACCAGGTGTACCAATCATAATACCCCTCAATCCCCTTCTCCTTCCCTCCCCACCCACCCTTCCCCTCCACTCCCCTTTGGTAACAACTAGTCCCTTCTTGGAATCTGTGAGTCTGCTGCTGTTTTGTCCCTTCAGTTCTACTTCGTTCTTATACTCCACAAATGAGGGAAATCATTTGGTACTTGTCTTTCTCCGCCTGGCTTATTTCACTGAGCATAATACCCTCTAGTTCCATCCGTGCTGTTGCAAATGGTATGATTTGTACTCCTCTTATGGCTGAATAATATTCCATTGTGTATATGTACCTCATCTTCTTTATCCTTTCATCTATTGATGGACAGTTAGGTTGCTTCCATTTCTTGGCTATTGTAAATAGTGCTGCAATAAACATAGGGGTGCATATGTCTTTTTGAATCTGAGATCTTATTTTGTTTGGGTAAATTCCTAGGAGTGGAATTCCCGGGTCAAGTAGTATTTCTATTTTGAGTTTTTTGAGGAACCTCCATACTGCTTTCCACAATGGTTGAACTAATTTACATTTTCACCAGCAGTGTAGGAGGGTTCCCCTTTTTCCACATCCTTGCCAGCATTTGTTGTTCCTAGTCTTTTCCATGTTTGCCATCCTAACTTGTGTGAGGTGATACCTCATTGTGGTTTTAATTTGCATTTCCCTGATGATTAGCGATGTGGAGCAACTTTTTTCATGTGCCTGTTGGCCATCTGAATTTCTTCTTTGGAGAAGTGTCTGTTTATATCCTCTGCCCATTTTTTAATCAGGTTATTTGCTTTCTGAGTGTTGAGGCACTGAGTTCTTTATATATTTTGAATATGTCGCTTGTAAATATATTCTCCCATACTGTAGGATGCCTTTTTGTTCTCCCAGTGGTGTCCTTTGCTGTACAGAAGCTTTTTAGCTTGATGTAGTCCCATTTGTTCATTTTTGCTTTTGTTTCCCTTGCCTGAGGAGATATGTTCATGAAAAAGTTGCTTATGTTTATAAACAAGATATTTTTGCCTATGTTTTCTTCTAAGTGTTTTATGGTTTCATGACTTATATTCAGGTCTTTGATCCATTTTGAGTTTACTTTTGTATATGGAGTTAGACAGTAATCCAGGTTCATTGTCTTATATATAGCTGTTCAGTTTTGCCAACACCAGCTGTTGAAGAGGCTGTCATTTCCCCATTGTATATCCATGGCTCCTTTATCATATATTAATTGACCATATATGCTTAGGTTTATATCTGGGTTCTCTATTCTGTTCCATTGATCTATGGGTCTTTTCTTGTGCTAGTACCGAATTGTCTTGATTACTGTGACTTTGTAGTAGAGCTTGACATTGGGGAACATAATCCCCCCAGGTTTATTCTTCCTTCTCAGGATTGCTTTGGCTGTTTGGGGTCTCTTTGTATTTTTTTTGTTTGTATTCTTTAAAGCTGAATAAATAATGTGATGTATTAGATAGGATCTTTGGGAGTTTGAATGAATTACTTGAGTCTGGATAACGTAGAGACTCACTCTGAATTTCCCCTAACTACTAGAGCTGGAAAGTTCACAAGGAGCATATTGCTCTGAAGAAATATTCTCTCTTTGAGTGAAATAGAAAGCTGATAAAGTACACATATTAACAGTTATTGACTCAGTGAACTTCATAATTCTAGGAATTAATCATTGCTGATGCATGTGTAGAGAAATTAACTTTTTTTCTTGGGGAAAAAAAGTAGTTATGTAAAAGGTGAGAAAAAGAACAGGAATTTCCTATCTATTTATATATATATGTACACCCAACCAGCAAGCATATAGTCTTTGCTGCAGAAGCAATTTATGTTTGTCGTTCCATAGTTAGGGCATTTTTTCCTATGTTTGAGTCAAAATTTTGAGTCAAAAAAGCAATAGTGACTTTTGCTGCCTTTGGACTAATGGTGCAGGGGAAGAACCTAATAGCAGATGTTTGCTTTGGAAAGTCCAAAAGCCAACGTTCTTTTAGTTTACTTACTGTATTCCCTTCCCTTTCTCTTGCTTTTTTTTTAAATCAGTATTGACTTACATCTCTAATCCTTTTCTCATTTTCTCCACCTTACTTTTTAATTAATTATAATGAGTTGAATTTTAAAAAATCTGTAAAATTTAATTTTAAATATCATTTTTTGGTCTTAAGTGTAAAAGATTGTTATTTGACCTTTGAACTTTCTAACTAAAAACTTAAATTAATTGGTTTTTGCTTACATTCTCAATTGTTCTCAATTGATCGTTTTCCCTTTGTTAGGTACATCAATGGAAAAAGAAATGTTATTTACTTGCCTTACAGTACTCATTATATATGCAGGCAACCCAAGTTATGTGGACAACTACATTACCAAGTTGCTTTGACAATTTAGAGAAATGAATTAGCGGCATTAAGGGTAGGGGAATTTATGTAAGAAAAAATCAAGCATATAAATATGAACTGGAGACCTACCACATTTGTACATGACTGACAAGGACAGTGAGATATACTGAATAAACCTTTAGCCAAATATGAATTGCATTGTAGCATCAATACTTTAAAGATTAGGAAAAGGGTTGTTTGACATTAAAGAAATTCAGATATTCAAGACAGTAGTCAAGAAATCTGTGAGTTACTAGTTAGGAGTTCAGAAACTTACTTTCCTATAGATGTTAAAATGATAATGATGATTGTTAAACTTCAGAGTTTCCTTCAGGGCAGAAACCTTGCCTGATTTATCTTTTATCTCCTATGTGCCTTGCATAAATCAAGTATTTTTTTCCCTCCAAATTATATATGTATATATTTTATTGAGGTGTAACTGATATACAGCATTGTTTTAGTTTCAGGTGTACAACATAATAATTCAACATTTGTATATATGCAAAATGACAACTATAATATGTCTGGGTAACATCTATCACCATACGTAGTTACAGAATTTTTTAAGATTTCTTATGATGAGAACTTCTAAGATGTATTTTCTTAGGAACTTTCAAAAATGCAGTATGGTATTACTAACTGTATATGCTGTACATTACGTATACATATACATTACATGACTCATTTATTTTATAACTGGAAGTTTGTACTTTCTGACTCCCTTCCCATTGTTTCTGGCAATCTCTGTATCTGTGAGCCTGGTTGTTTTGATTTTCGTTTGTTTAGATTCCAAATATAAGTGAAATCAAGTGAAGTCTTAAAAAATATATTTATGTAATTCTTGGCTTACAAAACGTAGTGAAATTTTAAGATATCTAAAATTCAAGCCCAAGAGTATTGTAGAACTTAGCCATTATATTATAGCAGCATCTTTCAGAGTTGTTCTGAGGCGTTGTTGCACCTTCTCTTCTCTCTTCTTTCTGGCTGCTAGCCACTGCAGACCTGTGCTTGAATCTATCCTAGGGCAAGGAAGAGTACATTGGGGGCAGCTATGATCTCAGGAAAACCTGACATTTGCAATGGACAAAGAAGGGGAGGCATGAAGAAACGGGAAATCTCAGAATCCCATGCAGTGCTTCTCAGTTGGAAAAGGGAGTCTCTCTGGTTCATGAACCAGTCTGCTGATGATGAGCTGGTATGTGAAGGAAATATAATAATCATTTTGCTGAATGGTCCATTAGGATTAAACCATGGATGAATCCCGAGTTATAGCGTCAAATATATCTATTTCCTAATTTTATTAGCATTGTCAGATATATTCTATGTAAGTCTCTCATTGATACAGGCATACCTCATCTTATTATACTTCACTTTATTGCGCTGCACAGGTAACTGCCTTTTTTTTTTAAAACAAATCGAAGGTTTGTGGCAACCCTGTGAGGAGCAAGTTTGTCAGCACCATTTTTCCAACAGCACCTGCTCACCTCATGTTTCTGAGTCACATTTTGATAATTTCTAAAATATTTCAAACTTTTTCATTATTATTATCTTTGTTATGGTGATCTGTGATTACTGATATTTGATGTTACTACATTGTAATTGTTTTGAGGTGCCACAAACCACACCCATAGAAGACAGCAAACTTATTTAATAAATCTTGTGTGTGTTCTGACTGCTCTATGGACCCGCTGCTCCCCCATCTCTCTCCCTCTCTTCAGACCATCTATTATTCTCTGAGATACAAATATTGAAATTAGGCCAATTAACAACCCTACAATGGCCTCTAACTGTACAAGTGAGAGGAAGAGTTACACATCTCTCACTTTAAATAAAAACTTAGAAATGATAAAAGCCTTAGCAAGGAAGGCATGTTGAAAGCCGAGATAAGCCAAAAGGTTGGCCTCTTGTGCCGAAGTTGTAAATGCAAAGGGAAAGTTCTTGAAGGAAATTCAAAGTGCTGCTCCAGTGAGCACACCAGTGATAAGATAACCAAACAGCCTTTTTCTGATGTGGTGGAAGTTTTAGTAGTCTGGATATAAGATCAAACCAGCCACAAATTCCCTTAAGCCAAAGCCTAATCTAGAGCAAGGCCTCAACTCTTTTCAGTTCTATGAAAGCTGAGAATGGTGCGGAAGCTGCAGAAAAGATGTTTTAAACTTGGAGAGGTTGGTTCATGAGGTTTGGGGAACGAACATATCTCTGTAACATAAAAGTGCAAGGTGAGGCAGCAAGTGCTGATGTAGAAGCTGCAGCAAGGTATCCAGAAGATAATTAATGAAAATGGCTACACTAACCAACAGATTTTCAATGTAGATGAAACAGCCTTCTATTGGAAAAAGATGCCACCTAAGACTTTCATAGAGAGAAGTCAATGCTTGGCTTCAAAGCTCATGACTTAAGTTGAAGCCAGTGCTCATTTACCATTCTGAATCCATAAGAATTATGCTAAATTTATTCTGCCTGAGCTCTATACAGTAAGTGGAACAACAAAGCTTGTATGACAGCATATCGGTTTACAACAGTTAACTGAATATTTTAAGCCCACTGTTCAGACCTTCTCAGAAAAAAAGATTCCTTTCAAAATATGACTGCTCATTGACAATGCACCTGGTCACCCAAGAGCTCCAATGAAGATGTACAAGGAGATTAATGTTGTTTCCATGTTTGCTAGCACAACATCCATTCTGCAGCCCATGGGTCAAGGCATGATTTTGTCTTTCGAGTCTTAGCACTTAAGAAATATATTTCATAAGGCTCTACCTGTCGTAGATAATGATTCCACTGATGGGCAAAGTAAATTGAAAACCTGGAAAGGATTCACCATTCTAGAATGGTCCCATTAAACACATTCATGATTTGTTGAGAGAGGTAAAAATATTAACATTAACAGGAGTTTGGAAGAAGATTCCTGTCCTCATAGATGACTTTGAGGGGTTCAAGACATCAGTGGAGGAAGTAACTGCAGATGAGATGGAAATAGCAAGAGAACTAGTATTAGATGTGGAGCATGAAGATATGACTGAACTGCTGCAGTCTCATGATAAAACTTTAATGGAGGAGGAATTGCTTCTTATGAATGAGCAAAGAAAGTGCTTTCTTGAGAAGATATCTAGTCCTGGTGAAGATGCTGTGAAGATGGTTGAAATGACAACAAAAGATTTAGATTATTACATAAGCTTAGTTGGTAAAGCAGCAGCAGGGTTTGAGAGTTTTGACTCCAAATGTAAAGTTCTGTGGGTGAAATGCTATCAAATAGCATCACAGAGAAATCGTTGGTGAAAGGAGCATTTGAATTGATGTGGCAAATTTCATTGTTCTCATACATGAAGAACTTGCCCCAGCCACCCAACCTTCAGCAGGCACCACCCTGATCAGCCGGCAACCATCAAGATCAAGGCAAGACCCTCCACCAGCAAAACGGTTACAACTCTCTGAAAGCCGAGATGATAGTATGTTTTAGCAATAAAGTGATTTTAGTTAATGTATGTACATTGATTATTTTTTTGACATAATGCTGTTGCACACTTAATATACTATAGTATAGTGTAAACATAAACTTATATACACTGGGAAACCAAAAAATTCATTTGACTCACTTTTTTGCAATATTTGCTTCATTGTTGTGGTCTGGAACTGAACCAGCAGTATCTCTAAGGCATGACTATACATGGAAAATCTTCATTCATTCTAGTCCTACAAAAATTTAGGAAGGCAGCCTCTTAAATAAAAAATCTTCATTAACCGTCTACCTCAGAGACTGGTGTAGACAGTGTGAAACAACTAGGATGTCTAAAAATGTAAAAAAAAAAAGCCCCAAAACACCAAAACAAAAAAATACCCAGCAGCTGAGTTGAGATAATGCATCAGTTTGAAAGGTGACATTATTCATTGGGAGTGTGGAGTGAAGAGCAGGGTTTGGGTGGAAACTGTAGCAATCTTCCCAGCCTATCTTGAGATATGTCTTGACAGGATAGTTCTTTATGTAAAGTATTATGAGTTCCTAGATTATCAAATGAACTTCAGTTGTTAAAGTTATTTTCAAAATACTACTATTACTCCAACTATTGAAATAATACTCCAAAAACAAATGAGTTTTGTATTATCTACCATTGATTTTTTATGGTATGTTTCCCTCCATTCAAAAGACAATTTAGAATTGACTGTAGGGTACTCATAATAATTACCTTTACTGTCTCTGCCATGTAAAATCATGAATAAAGGAAGGGAAAGAGACTGTGTCCAATTATCCTATCTTTCTACTACCTTTCCCTCCTAGTTTCTTTTATTTATCCTTCCCTCCATCCCTCTCTGTGGCTGAACTTTTAATTTTACCATGGCAGGAGAGGATGAATGAATATGCGAACTTGACAGTCAAAAAGTTAAAGTTCCAGGTCTCTCCTCCAATTTATTTCCTAGTTAAGCTGTTTTTCCCTTGAATGCAAAGAGTGTAGGATGCTTGACTGAGACCGTGATGCTACAGCCATGGCTTGGGTGGTGGAAGTGTAAAGTTGCGGCGGGGCGGGGGGACGGATGGGGGAGTCAGGAGTGAGTGGTAGCTTGTTTTCTGGCTGCTGCTCCACATCAATCAGAAGCCTAATTTAGTCTGGTGAAGGCTTCTCTTAGAATGGGAATATGACTGAAGGACTTCATAGAGTCGTAATGGAGAAGCTTCAAAAGTATGGCATTAAAATAGCCCTAGGTTTGTGAAAAACTGTGAAAGATGAAAGGAATAAAGCTGGTTTTATTTAAGAAGGAAAAGTTGAGTCAAGTACTAGTCATCAGACAAATGACTGTATGAAAAAAGTATTGGTTTATGCATTAGGAATTACATGTTTAATCTAGATTCTACAAGCTAAATAGGGTATTCCCTAAATTTTTAATTACATAATTTGGGAAATAATGGGACCCTGAATCAGGTGGTTTCAAAGGTCGTTTAAACTCGAATTGTCTGTGTGTTGGTGTTTGTCAGCAGTGTTCATTCTGTTAAACCCCCTTCTTGAAATTCTCTTCCTTTGGTTTCTGTGAAATTATACTCATGGGTTTCCTCTTGCCTCCTCTGGCTGGTGCTTTTGTGCAGACCCATCTTCCTTTCCCCATTAATTAAATGTTTATTTATCTTGAGGATTCAGACGTAGGCAGTTGTACTTTCTGTACTATGTCCTCTATCACTAGCTATATCTTAGGCAATATGGCCAGTGATCATGCTTCAGTAATTATATATACATCAGTGATTCCCAAATTATATTTCTAATCTAGACCTCTTCTCTGTGTTCTCTACCTATCTATATCTATATCTTTATCTATATATATATATGTCTTTTGTGGTTCATATGAAATTTAGAACTATTTGTTCTAGTTCATTGAAAAATACCATTGGAATTTTGATAGAGATTGCATTGAATCTGTAAATTCCTTGGGGGCAGGATCATCGTTTTGACAATACTAATTCTTCCTATACATGAGCATGGGATAGATTTCCATTTATTGGTGTCTTCTTAATTTCTCTCATGAGTATCTTACAGTGTTCAGAGTATAGGTCTTTTACTTCCTTCGTTAGGTTTATTACTAGATATTTTATTCTTCTTGATGCAATTGTAAATGGAATTTTTTCCCCAATTTCTCTTTCTGCTAGTTCATTGTTAGTGTATAGAAATGCAACAGATTTCTGTGTATTAGTTTTGTATCCTGTAACTTTGCTGAATCCAATTATTCTTACAGTTTTTTGGTAGAGTCTTTAGGGTTTTCTGTGTATAATATCATGTCATCTGCAAATAGTGACAGTTTAATTTCTTCCTTACCAATTTGGATACTTTTTATCTCTTTGTGTTGTCTGATTGCCATGGCTAGGACCTCCAGTACTATGTTGAATAAAAGTGGGGAGAGTGGATATCCTTGCCTTGTTCCTGACACTTAGAGGAAAAGCTTTTAGCTTTTCAAAACTGAGTATGATGTTAGCTGTTGGTTTGTCATTTATGGCCTTTCTTATGTTGAGGTATGTACCTTCCCTACCCATTTTGTTGAGAGTTTTTATCATAAATAGATGTTGAATTTTGTCAAATGCTTTTTCAGCATCTACTGAGATGATCCTGTGGTTTTTATCCTTCTTTTTGTTGATATGTTGTATGATATTGATTGAGTTACAACTATTGTACTATCCTTGCATCCCTGGAATAAATCCCACTTGGTTGTGTTGGATGACCTTTTCATGTATTTTTGGATTTGGTTTGGTAATATTTTGTTGAGGATTTTTGCATCTATGTTCATCAGGGATATTGCTCTAGATTTTCTTTTTTTGTAGTGTCTTTGCCTGGTTTTGGTATTAGAGTGATGCTGACTTCATAGAGAGAGTTTGGAAGTATTCCCTCCTCTTCTTTTTGGAATGCTTTAAGAAGTATGTGTATTAGCTCGTCTTTAAATATTTGGTAGAATTCAGCTGTGAAGCTATCGACATGGATTTTGTTTTGGGGGAGTTTTTGATTACCAATTCAATTTCATTGCTGGTGATTGATCTATTCAGATTTTCTGTTTCTTCCTGGGTCAATCTTGGAAGGTTGTGTTTTTCTAGGAATTTGTCCATTTCTTCTAGGCTGACCAGTTTTTTGTAGTATTCTCTAATCTTTTGTATTTCTGTGGTATCCGTTGTTATTATTCCTTCTTTGTCTCTGATTTTGTTTGTGTATTCTCTTCTTTTTTGCTTGGTAAGTCTGGCTAGGTGTTTATCTATTTTATTTTCTCAAAGGGCCAGCTCTTGATTTTGTTAACTTTTTCCTATTGTTTTATTCTTCTTGATTTCATTTATTTCTGCTCTGATCTTTATTATGTCCCTCCTTCTACTAACTTTGGGTTTCATTTGTTCTTCTTTTTCTAGTTTCCTTAATTGTGAGTTTAGACTGTTTATTTGTGATTGTTCTTGTTTCTTGATGTAGGCCTATATTGCAGTGTATTCCCCTCTAGAACAGCCTTTGCAGCATCCCATATATATTGGACTGTTGTATTTTTGTTTTCATTTATTTCCATGTATTGTTTGATTTCTGTTTCAATTTGCTCGTTGATCCACTGATTATTTAGAAGCATGTTGTTTAGCCTCCATGTGTTTGTAAGCATTTTTGTTTTCTTTGTGTAACTTACTTCTAGTTTCATACCATTGTGATCTGAGAAGCTGTTTGATACAGTTTAAATCTTTTGAATTTACTGAGGCTCTTTTTGTGACCTAGTATGTAATCTGTCCTGGAGAACATTCCATGTACACTTCAGAAAAATGTTTGTCCTGCTGCTTTTCGGTGGAGGTTCTGTAGATGTCTGTTAAGTCCATCTGATCTAATGTATTGTTCAGTGCCTCTGTTTCCTTATTTATTTTCTGTCTGGTTGATCTGTTGATGTGAGTGGTGTGTTGAAGTCTCCTACAATGAATGTGTTGTAATCTATTTTCTCCTTTAATTCTGTTAGTATTTGTTTTACATATTTAGGTGCACCTATGTTGGGTACATAGGTATTTATAATGGTTGTATCCTTTTCTTAGACTGACCCCTTTATTATTATAATGTCCTTCTTTGTCTCTTGTTACTTTCTTTGTTTTGAAGTCTACTTTGTCTGATATAAACTGCTATGCCTGCTTTTTTCTCCCTATTGTTTGCATGAAATATCTTCTTCCATCCCTTCACTTTTAGTCTGTGTATGTCTTCGGGTCTGAAGTGAGTCTCCTGTAGGCAGCATACAGTTGGTTTTTGTTTCCATAGCCATCCTGACACCTTATGTCTTTTGATTGGTGCATTTAGTCCATTTGCATTTAAGACAATTATTGATAGATATATAGTTATTTATTGCCAGTTTATTGTTTTCTGGTTGTTTTTGTAGTTCTTCTCTGGTCCTTTCTTCCTCTCTTATACTCTTCTATTGTTATTGATGGTTTTCTTTAGTGTTGTGGTTGGATTTCTCTTTTTAAGTTTTTTGTATGTATATTATAGGCTATAGATTTGTGGTTACCAAAGGTTAAAAGATAGCTTCCTGACTATATAACCGTCTATATATAAAAAAATTAAGTTGCTGATTATTTTATTTCAAACACAATCTAAAAGTACTTTTTCTCTTCCGCCTCCTACACACTTTATGTATTAGATATCATAATCTGCACTTTTTGTATATCCCTTGATTGTTTTTGTGTGTAGTTGGTTTTGCTACATTTGTTTTAATTTTGTAGTTGGTTGGTAATTGATTGGCCTAATACCTTTGCTGTGGGTTTATTTTCACTGGTGAAAACTATTTAGCCTAAGGAACATTTCCATAGTCAGCAACCCCTTTAATATCTCCTGTAATGCTAGTTTAGCTGTTATAAATTCTTAGAGCCTCCATTTATCTGGAAATTGTTGCTTCAAATTTGAATGATAATCTTTCTGGGTAAAGGCTCTTGGTTGAAGGTCCTTCTGTTTCAGTATATTAAATATCTTATGCCACTCTACTCTGGCCTGTAAAGTTGCTGCTGAGAAGTCTGCAATAACCTGATGAGGTTTCCCTTAGAAGTAATCTTTTTTCCATCTCTGGCTGCTTTCAATACTCTCTCCTTATCCTGTATCTTTTCTCTTGGTGTTGCCTTGCTGGGGTTTCTCTTGTTAGGGTCTTCCTTGATGTGTGTGTATGTGGGAGCAGGTTTCCATTTTGCCTTCCTACTCCACCAACTTGAGCCTCTCCCCTCTGCAGTAGTCTTTTTTTAAAAATAATATACAAGTACATCAGCAACATTATGATTACTAGACTTCACCTATTATCAAGTCCCCACCAAATACCCCATTGCAGTCACTGTCCATCACCATAGAAGTATGTTATAGAATCACTACTTGTCTTCTCTGTGTTATACTACCTTCCCCGTATCCCCTCACCCCACCCCGACCCCCACTACTTTATGTGTGCTAATTGTAATAGCCCTTTTTCCCCCTTATCCCTCCCGTCCCACCCATCTTCCCAGGTCCCTTTCCTTTTGCTAACTGATAGTCCATTCTTGGGTTCTGTGAGTCTGCTGCTGTTCGGTTCCTTCAGTTTTTTCTTGTTCTTATACTCCATATATGAGTGAAAACATTTGGTACTTGTCTTTCTCTGCCTGGCTTATTTCACTGAGCAAAATAGCCTCTAGCTCCATCCATGTTGTTGCAAATGGTAGGATTTGTTTTCTTCTTGTGGCTGAATAATATTCCATTGTGTATATGTACCACCTCTTCTTTATCCATTCATCTACTGATGGACACTTAGGTTGCTTCCATTTCTTGGCTATTGTAAATAGTGCTGCGATAAACATAGGGGTGCATATATCTTTTTCAAACTGGGCTCCTGCATTCTTAGGATAAATTCCTAGGAGTGGAATTCCTTGGTTAAATGGTATTTCTATTTTGAGTTTTTTGAGGAACCTCCATACTGCCTTCCACAATGGTTGTACTAATTTACATTCCCACCAGCAGTGTAGGAGGATTCCCCTTTCTCCACATCCTGGCCAACATTTGTTGTTTGTCTTTTGAATAGCGGCCATCCTAACTGGTGTGAGGTGATATCTCATTGTGGTTTTAATTTGCATTTCTCTGATGACTAGTGATGTGGAGCATCTTTTCATGTGCCTGTTGGCCATCTGGATTTCTTCTTTGGAGAAGTGTCTGTTTAGCTACTCTGCCCATTTTTTAATTGGCTTATTTGCTTTTGTTGTTGAGGTGCGTGATCTCTTTATACAATTTGGATGTCAACCCCTTATTGGATATGTCATTTATGAATATATTATCCCATACTGTAGGAAGTCTTTTTGTTCTACTGATGGTATCCCTTGCTGTACAGAAGCTTTTTAGTTTGGTATAGTCCCATTCGTTCATTTTTGCTTTTGTTTCCCTTGCCTGGGAGACATGTTCATGAAGAAGTTGCTCATGTTTATGTCCAAGAGATTTTTGCCTATATATTTTTTAAAGAGTTTTATACTTTCATGACTTACATTCAGGTCTTTCATCCATTTTGAGTTTACTTTTGTGTATGGAGTTAGACAGTAATCCAGTTTCATTCTCTTACATGTAGCTGTCCAGTTGTGCCAACACCAGCTGTTGAAGAGGCCGTCATTTCCCCATTGTATATCCATGGCTTCTTTATCATATATTAATTGACCATATATGCTTGGGTTTATATCTGGGCTCTCTATTCTGTTCCACTGGTCTGTGGGTCTGTTCTTGTGCCAGTACCAACTTGTCTTGATTACTGTGGCTTTGTAGTAGAACTTTAACTTGGGAAGCAAGATCCTCCATTATGTTCTTCCTTCTCAGGATTGCTTTGGCTATTTGGGGTCTTTTGTGGTTCCATATGAATTTTAGAACTATTTGTTCCAGTTCGTTGAAGAATGCTGTCAGCATTTTGATAGGGATTGCATTGAATCTGCAGATTGCTTTAGGCAGGATGGCCATTTTGACAATATTAATACTTCCTAGACAAGAGCATGGGATGAATTTCCATTTATTAGTGTCCTCTAATTTCTCTTAAGAGTGTCCTGTAGTTTTCAAGGTACAGGTCTTTCACAACTTTGCTTAGGTTTATTCCTAGGTATTTTATTCTTTTGGATGCAATTGTGAATGGAATTGTTTTCCTGATTTCTCGTTCTGCTAGTTCATCGTTAGTGTATAGGAATGCAACAGATTTCTGTGTATTAATTTTGTATCCTGCAACTTTGCTGAATTCAGATTTTAGATCTAATAGTTTTAGAGTGGATTTTTTAGGGGTTTTTTATGTACAATATCATGTCATCTGCAAAAAAGGGCAGTTTGAGTTCTTCCTTGCTGATCTGGATGCCTTTTATTTCTTTGTGTTGTGTGATTGCCATGGCTAGGACTTCCAGAACTATGTTGAATAAAAGTAGAGAGAGTGGGCATCCTTGTCTTGTTCCCAAACTTAAAGGAAAAGCTTTCAGCTTCTTGCTGTTAAGTATAATGTTGGCTGTGGGTTTGTCAAATATGGCCTTTATTATGTTGAAGTACTTGCCCTGTATACCCATTTTGTTGAGAGTTTTTATCATGAATGGATGTTGAATTTTGTCAAATGCTTTTTCAGCATCTATGGAGGTGATGATGTGGTTTTTTGTCCTCTTTGTGTAATTTATTTCTAGTTTTATACCTTTGTGATCTGAGAAACCGGTTGGTACAATTTCAATCTTTTTGAATTTACTGAAGTTCTTTCTGTGGCCTAATATATGATCAATTCTTGAAAATGTTTCATGTGCACTTGAGAAGAATGTGTATCCTGTTGCTTTTGGATGGAGTGTTCTGTAGATGTCCGTTAGGTCCTTTTTGTTGATGTGGTGAATGATGTTGATGGATTTACTAATGTTGTACCATCCTTGCACCCTGGGATGAATCCCACTTGATCACGATGGATGATCTTTTTGATGTATTTTTGAATTTAGTTTGCTAATATTTTATTGAGTATTTTTGCATCTATGTTCATCAGGGATATTGGTCTGTAATTTTCTTTTTGTGTGGTGTCTTTGCATGGTTTTGGTATTAGAGTAATGTTGGCCTCATAGAATGAATTTGGGAGTATTCCGTCCCCTTCTACTTTTTGAAAACTTTATTGAGGATGGGTATTAGGTCTTCACTAAATGTTTGATAAATTCAGCAGTGAAGCCATCTCGTCCAGGGGTTTTGTTCTTAGGTATTTTTTTGATTACCAATTCAATTTCTTTGCTTGTAATTGGTGTATTCAGATTTTCTGTTTCTTCCTGGGTCAGTCTTGGAAGGTTGTATTTTTGTAGAAAGTTTTCCATTTCTTCTAGGTTATCCAGTTTGTTAGCATATAATTATTCATAGTATTCTCTCATAATTCTTTGTATTTCTGTGGTATGCATAGTGATTTTTCCTTTCTCATTTCTGATTCTGTTTATGTGTGTAGACTCTCTTTTTTTCTTGATAATTATGGCTAGGGGTTTATGTATTTTGTTTATTTTCTAAAAGAAACAGCTTCTGCCTTCACTGATTCTTTCTATTGTTTTCTTCCTCTCAATTTTGTTTATTTCTGCTTTAATCTTTTTTATGTCCCTCTTTCTATTGACTTTGGTCCTCATTTTTTCTTCCTTTCTAGTTTCATTAATTGTGAGTTTAGACTGTTCATTTAGGATTGTTCTTCTTTCCTGAGGTAGGCCTGTATTGCAATATATTTCCCTCTTAGCACAGCCTTCGCTGCATCCCACAGATTTTGCGGTGTTTAATTATGGTTGTCATTTGTCTCCATATATTGCTTGATCTCTGTTTTTATTTGGTCATTGATCCATTGATTATTTAGGAGCATGTTATTAAGCCTCCATGTGTTTGTGGGCTTTTTCATTTTCTTTGTGTAATTTATTTCTAGTTTTATACCTTTGTGATCTGAGAAGCTGGTTGGTACAATTTCAATCTTTTTGAATTTACTGAAGTTCTTTCTGTGGCCTAATATATGATCAATTCTTGAAAATGTTTCATGTGCACTTGATAAGAATGTGTATCCTGTTGCTTTTGGATGGAGTGTTCTGTAGATGTCCGTTAGGTCCATCTGTTCTAATACATTGTTCAGTGACTCTGTCTCTTTACTTATTTTTTGTCTGAATGATCTGTCCTTTGGAGTGAGAGGTGTGTTGAAGTCTCCCAAAATGAATGCATCGCATTCTATTTCCCCCTTTAATTCTATTAGTATTTGTTTCACATATGTAGGTGATCCTGTGTTGGGTGCATAGATATTTATAATAGTTATATCCTCTTGTTGTACTGACCCCTTTATCATTATGTAATGTCCTTCTTTGTCTCTTGTGACTTTCTTTGTTTTGAAGTCTATTTTGTCTGATACAAGTACTGCAACTCCTGCTTTTTTCTCACTATTAGTTGCATGAAATATCTTTTTCCATCCCTTTACTTTCAGTCTGTGTATGTCTTTGGGTTTGAAGTGAGTCTCTTGTAGGCAGTATATAGATGGGTCTTGTATTTTGATCCATTCAGTAACTCTATGTCTTTTGATTTGTGCATTCAGACCATTTACATTTAGGGTGATTATCGGTAGGTATGTAGTTATTGGCATTGCAGGCTTTAGATTTGTGGTTACCAAAGGTTCAAGGGCAATTCCCTTACTATCTAACTGTCTAATTTAACTTACTTCATATACTATTACAAACACAACCTAAAGGTTCTTTTTTTTTCCTCCTTTTTCTTCTTTCTCCATTCTTTGTATGTTATGAATCATGTTTTGTACTCTTTGTCTTCCCTTCAATGACATCTGTTTAACCTTAGGAATACTTCCATTTATAGGAGTCCCTCCAAAATGCCCTGTAGATGTGGTTTGTGGGAGGTAAGCTTTTGCTTATCTGAAAATTGTTTAATCCCTCCTTCAAATTTAAATGATAACCTTGCCAGGTAGAGTATTCTTGGTTCAAGGCCTTTCTGCTTCATTGCATTAAATATATCATGCCACTCCCTTCTGGCCTGTAAGATTTCTGTTGAGAAGTCTGATGATAGCCTGATAGGTTTTCCTTTGTATGTGATCTTTTTTCTCTCTCTGGCTGTTTTTAAAAGTCTGTCTTTATCCTTGATCTTTGCCATTTTAATTATTATATGTCTTGATGTTGTCTTCCTTGGGTCCCTTGTGTTGGGAGATCTGTGCACCTCCATGGTTTGAGAGACTATCTCCTTCCCCAGATTGGGGAAGTTTTCAGCAATTACCTCCTCAGTGACACTTTCTATCCCTTTTTCTCTCTCTTCTTCTTCTGGTACCCCTATAATGCGAATATTGTTCCATTTGGATAGGTCACACAGTTCTCTCAATATTCTTTCATTCTTAGAGATCCTTTTTTCTTTCTGTGCCTCAGCTTCTTTGAATTCCTCTTCTCTAATTTCTATTCCATTTACCATCCCTTCTACTATATCTAATCTGCTTTTAAATCCCTCCATTTTATGTTGCATTTCAGATATGGTATTTCTTAATGATTGAATCTCAATCTTAAATTCATTTCTGAGGTCTTGAATATTTTTCTGTACCTCCATAAGCATGTTTATAATTTTTATTTTTAACTCTCTTTCTGGAAGATTTGTGAGTTCAGTTTCATTTGACCCTCTTTCTGGGGTTTGTGAGATTTTGGTCTGAATCATGTTCTTTTGACATTTCATATTTCTGTGTGGTGTCCACTAGTGTGCAGAAACTCCAGTCTCTGGAGCTGCTCAGCCCCTAGAGTGAGGTTGGAGGACGTAGGGGATCAGAGATGGTGCCTGGAGGGAGGAAAGATCTGTTTCCTGCTTCCCATCTGCAGTGTCTGTCTCTAGTGTCAGAGAAGGTGGGCCAAGCACACACGGGTAATCTTCTGTGCTTTGCATCTCTAGCTCTTGTAGTCAGGGCCTCCCTCTGGCCGGCCTGACACCTGTGCAGTGACTGCGGGTCTGAGAACAGGTGCCTGCAGGCCAGTACAAAGGCTAGGCAGGCTGTGTGTCACAGTAGGGGGCCTCGGGGCTGAGTAGGCAGTCAGGAGGATGGAGCACCTGAAGCTCCTCAAAATTCCCAACCAGCTGGGCAGAGTGCGCCCAGGGAACCTTGTCCAGCTCTCCCTTCTCTTGCACAGCAAGCTCTGTGCAATCTCTGCCCCTTCTGTAGCCCTCTCGCTGCTAGGAAGCCTCTCAGAGTCCCTGACTTTCCTCTGACACAGAGTGGCCGGGTGTGGATCCCCTCCTCCACAAATGGCCAGAATGTCAATTTCGCAAGCACTCCACCAGTCCGAGCTCCCCAACGCCCAGGGCACCACACAATATAGGCTTCTGCTCACAAGGCAGGTGTCCAGGGCTAGGTGTCCAGCAGTCCCAGGCTTTCACCCCCTTCTGCACTCTGTTTCTCTTCCTCCCGCTGGTGAGGTGGGGTGGGGGAAGGGCTTGCGTCCCACTGGATTAAGGCTTTCATTCGTTACCCTGTTTCTTGACGTCTGCTCTGTTCGTGAGGTCTGTATGGAGTCTGGTTCAGCCTTCTTTCCTGTTGCTGTCTGAAGGTTAGTTGTATTTATTAAGTATATTTTTGTACTGTTTGTGGTTTTGGGAGGAGCTCTCCATCTCACCTCTCATGCCGCCATCTTGAATCTCCTACTTTTCACCTAGAGTCCCCTTTTATCAAGTCCCTACCACATACGCCATTAGAGTCACTGCCCATCACCATAGTAAGATGCTATAGAGTCATTACTTGTCTTCTCTGTGCTACACTGTCTTCCCCATGCCGCCCCTATGTTATGTGTGCTAATCGTAATGCCCCTTATTCCCCTTCTCCCTCCCTTTCCACCCACTCTTCCCAGTCCCTTTCTCTTTGGAAACTGTTAGTCTATTCTTGGGTTCTATGAGTCTGTGGGTTTTTTTTTTATTTTTTTTATTAAGGTATTATAGGTATACACTTTTGTGAAGGTTTCACGTGAAAAAACAATGTGGTTACTACATTTACGCATATTGTCAAGTCCCCACCCATACCCCAATGCAGTCACTGTCCATCAGTGTAGTAAGATGCCACAGATTCACTATTTGCCTTCTCTGTGCTACACTGTTTTCCCCATGATCCCTCACACCATGTGTACTAAACATAATACCCCTCAATCCCTTTCTCCCTCCCTCCCCACCTGCCCTCCCACACCCCTCCCCTTTGGTAACCACTAGTTCCTTCTTGGAGTCTCTGAGTCTACTGCTGTTCTGTTCCTTCAGTTTTGCTTCATTGTTATACTCCACAAATGAAGGAAATCATTTGGCACTTGTCTTTCTCCGCCTGGCTTATTTCACTGAGCATAATATCCTCCAGCTCCATCCATGTTGCAAATGGCAGGATTTGTTTTCTTCTTATGGCTGAATAGTATTCCATTGTGCATATGTACCACCTCTTCTTTATCCATTCATCTACTGATGGACACTTAGGTTGCTTCCATATCTTAGCTATTGTAAAAAGTACTGCAATAAACGGGGGTGCATATGTCTTTTTCAATTTGAAAACTTGTATTCTTTGGGTAAATTCCAAGGTGTGAGATTCCCGGATCAAATGGTATTTCTATTTTTAGTTTTTTGAGGAACCTCCACATTGTTTTCCACAATGGCTGAACTACCTTACATTCCCACCAGCAGTGTAGGAGGGTTCCGCTTTCTCTGCATCCTCACCAGCATTTATTGTTTTAAGTCTTTCAATGCTGGCCATCCTTACTGGTGTGAGGTGATATCTCATTGTGGTTTTAATTTGCATTTCCCTGATGATTAGGGATGTGGAGCATCCTTTTATGTGTCTGTTGGCCATATGAATTTCTTCTTTGGAGAACTGTCTCTTCATATCCTCTGCCCATTTTTCAATTGGGTTATTTGCTTTTTGGGTGTTGAGGTGTGTGAATTCTTTATATATTTTGGATGTTAACCCTTTGTCAGGTATGTTGTTTACAGATATGTTCTCCCATACTGTAGGATGCCTTTTTATTCTGTTGGTGGTATCCTTTGCCGTACAGAAGATTTTTAGTTTCATGTAGTCCCATGTGTTCATTTTTGCTTTTGTTTCCCTTCCTCGAGGAGATGCATTCATGAAGAAGTTGCTCATGTTTATGTCCAAGAGATTTTTGCCTGTGTTGTCTTCTAAGAGTTTTATGGTTTTACGACTGACATTCAGGTCTTTGATCCATTTTGAGTTTACTTTTGTGTATGGGGTTAAACAATAATCCAGTTTCATTCTCTTGCATGTAGCTGTCCAGTTTTGCCAACACCAGTTGTCATTTCACCATTGTATATCCATGGCTCCTTTATCATATATTAGTTGACCACAGGTGATATAATCGTATATGTAGAAAACCCTAAAGATTCCATTAAAAATCTGTTAGAACTAATAAATTCACTAAAATGCAAAATAGAAAGTCAACACACAAAAGTCAGTTTCATTTCTATACACTAACAATAAATAATTTGAAATGAAAATTAAGACAACCATTCCATTTACAATAGCATCAAAAAGAATAAAACACTTGAGGAATATATCTAACCAAGAGGTAGATTTGTATACTAAAAACTAAAAGAAACTACACCACACACAAATAAATGAAAGACTTCCCATGTTCATAGACTGGAAGACAATATTTTTAAGATTCCCACATTACCCAAAGCAATCTACAGATTCAGTACAATCCCTATTAAAATCTCAATGTCATTTTTTGCAGAAATAGAGAAATTCATTCTAAAATTCATATGGATTCTCAATGGACCCCAAACAGTCAAAACAATTTTGAAAAAGAACAAGGTTGTAAGACTCAAAACTTTCTGATTTCAAAACATACTACATAGAGTAATAAAAACAATGTGGTAGTGGCATAAAGACAGACAAAAACGCCAATGTATATTTTCTATTACAGAAATAAACTTCATATATATGGTCAAATGATCTTGGACAAGGGTCTAAGACCATTCAATGGGGGAAAAAAAGTCTTATCCACTGATGATAGGAATGTGCAAACGGTGATAGGAAAAGTGCATATCGGCATGCAAAAGAATGAAGCTGGACCGTTATGCTAACTGAAAGTG
Source organism: Smutsia gigantea (assembly GCA_032199065.1). Classification (NCBI taxonomy): domain Eukaryota; kingdom Metazoa; phylum Chordata; class Mammalia; order Pholidota; family Manidae; genus Smutsia; species Smutsia gigantea. Next base: position 210,573 of record JAVSCE010000935.1, read on the forward strand.
GATGAAAGGCCTCATTGTAAGACCCAAAACTATAAAACTCCAAGAAGAAAACAGAGGAAAAGCTTTACAATTTTGATCTTCTTTGAAATCATTTCTTAGATATGACACCAAAAGCAAAGGCCATGATAGCAAAAATAGACAAATGGGACTACATCAAACTTGAAAACTTTTGTGCAGCAGAAGATACATTCAGCAGAAGAGTAACCGACAGAATGGAAGAAAATATTTACAAACTTAGCTCTGGTTGCTAAAAAATACCCTATATGGGTGGCTTAAACAACAGATATATATTATATTTCTCAGTTATGGAGCCTGGAAAGTCTAAGATCAGGGTGCCAGAATCACCAGGTTCTTGGTGAGAGCAGTCTTCTTGGCTTGCAAAGGGCTGCCTTCTTGCTATATTCTCACATGTCCAAAAGAGAGGGAGCTTTGGTCTTTTTTCTTCTTAAATTGTAAGGGCACTAATCCCAACATGGGAGCTACACCCCCATGACCTCATCTATACCTGATTACCTCCCAAAGGCCCCACTTCTTAATACCATCACTCAGGGGTTAGGGCATAAAGTATTAATTTTGGAAGGACACAAACATTCAGTCCATACATTCTGCCCCTGGCTACCCAAGATTCTCATCTTTCTTGCATGCAAAATATTTTTTCCCATCTGAACATCCACAAAGCCACAGAAATCTTGACTTATTTCAAAATAAAGATTTGGGTGTGACTACAGATACAATTCTTCCTGAAGTAAAATTCCTCTCCACTGTGAACCTATGAAACCAGATAAGGTATACATGCTTCTACAACACAAAAGTAGGACAGGCATAGGATAAATTCTCACTTCAAAAGGAAGAAATCAGAAGGAAGAAAAAGATGGTAGATCCCAAGCAAGTCTAAAACCTAGCAAGACAAGTATCATTAGATCTTAATGCTCAAGAATAATCTCTTTGGCTCTATGCTTTGCCCTCTGTACCCAATGGCACCACCTTCAAACACATCCTTTCCCCTTGGTGGATCTCTGCCTATGTGGCTCAGCTGGAAAGATGTCCCACCTTTTGAAACCAAGGTGGACACAGCTCTGCCTCTTTGGTCTGTGCAGTGTAGACACAGAAAAGAGATAGGCTCCAAAGGTGACCCCTGTCATCAGGGCCACTACTCCCAGCCTCTATCCATCACCCAGTTCCAAAGCTGCTCCCACATTCTTAGATATTTGGTACAGGAGCAGCCCACTTAGCAGTAAAAATTACTGTCTTATTCAGCTTGGGCTGTTAGAACAAAGTACTGTAGACCAGGTGGCTTAAAAACAGACATTTATTTTTCAGAGTTCTAAGACCAGTGTGTCACCATGGTCAGGTTCTTGGTGAGGGCCTCTTCCTGGCCTGCAGATGGCTACCTTCTTGCTGTTATCTTCACAAGGCAAAGACAGAAAAAGCTCTGGTCTCTTCATCTTCTTAAAGGGAACTTGTCAATTATGGGAGCTACAACCTCATTACCTCATCTAAATCTAAGTAACTCCCAAAGGCCCCACCTCCCCATATGATCACTTTGGGGGTCAGGGTTTCAACATATGAACTTTGGGGGCAGGGCATATTCAGTCCATAACACTATTAAGAATAGACAGAGTACTGTGCTTTATCACTCAGTCACTACTGTAATTCTGAATCTGTACTAGTTTCCTTATTCAAATATTCTGCCTGTTTTTCTTAACTTTCTTCATTCATATCCATCCATTCTACCTGAATTTGTTCTATTATAAGGATGTTGCTGTTAAAAAGACAGTCACCTAGACATGGGAATCTAAGGCAGCTAGCACATGACATTGAGTTTGGCCAAGGTTTTGAAATTTCAGCTCTTGTTATTTAAAAAGTATTTGGGAAATTACAAAGCAGGATCCTACTGAGATTATAGCCATCATGTGACTGAGGGGCAGAAAGGAAAAATTGAGTAATTGAAAGAATTAAGAAGACTTGGGAAAAATACAAAATAATCTAGTATCATGTCTTTATTGTTAAATAAAATCTGTGAAATATTTGCTTTAGGTTTCTGATAAGAAATGTTAGGATGATTTTCAAGTGATTCCTGTGACTTTCATCTCAGGAAATTCCACTACAGATGATTTAAAGTTCCCTTTTTTAAATATAATGTAGTCAAGCCTAGTAAATAAATCCTGTCAGTTAAAAAAATGAAATAGAGGTCTAAATTGGAAGAATACATTTTAGGACATCAGTTTGTAGGATCAACTATTAATTTGGAAAAGTCCAAGTTCAAGAAAAATTCATCGACACTTCCCTGAAAAGGCATTTAGATGGTTGATTAGCCAAATGTGACTTGTTAGATTCTTGGGGCTCTTCAAGACTGACTGTTCATTTCTAAGTCAAAATGTTGAAGCAAGTAGTATAATCATATCCATATTATGAAAAAATTTAAGAAATAGAGGAAAAAATTACAATTCCACCATCTGCTATAATTTTAATATTTTTACCAAATTTTTCACATATATTTTTTCAAGTATTCCTATATTCTTGATTTAAATGTGATACTAAAACTCTTTGGAATATGCAGTAGTCTTGTGATTTGAGATATGGCCTTGGACCCCTGTGATTTTTATTTCATTGAATTAGACGAATCAAAAGACCAGAAAAACACACTGGGTCTTTCAATCTAAAGGTACGTATTTCTCCTGCAGGTCCCTCAATCACACTATGGCTGTAATCCCAGTAGGATCCTGCTTTGTATTTTCCCATACGTTTTTTAAATAACAAGAGCTGAAGTTTCAAAACCCTGGCCAAACTCAATGTCATGTGCTAGCTACCTTAGATTCCATGTCTAGGTGACTGTCTTTTTAACAGCAACATCCTTATAATAGAACAAATCCAGGTAGAATGGATGGATATGAATGACGAAGTAAGTTAAGAAAAACAGGCAGAATATTTGAATAAGGAAAACTAGTATAGATTCAGAATTATGGTAGTGACTGAGTGATAAAGCACAGTACTCTATCTATACTAAATAGTGCTTTGGACTGAATATGCCCACCCAAAGTTCATGTTGAAACACTGACCCCCAGCGTGAACATCTAGGGAGGTGGAATCTTTGGGAGTTACTTTGTAGCCTCATGTTAACTGTATTCCAGAAAAGTGACTCTTAAAAATATATGTTATTAGAGGAGGGGAAAAAAGATGGGGGCATGAGAAGTGAGACATAAATCTCCTCCCAAAACCACATATAATACAGAAATACAACAAATACAACTAATCCTAAAAGAGTGACCAGAAATAAGATTGCACCAGGCAGCCTTCATCTGGGAAAAGAGAACACCTCACGGAAAAGGGTAACATAACAAAGCCACAACCTGGCAGGACCCGAGTCCTCCCCGCACCCCAGCACACTGGCGGGAGGAAGAGAAAGAGTGGGGAGGGAGTAGAAATCCTGGACTGCTAAATACACAGCCCTGGAGATCTACTCCAGGAGCACAAACCAACACTGCATGGTGCTGTGGAGATTATAGGGATTGGAAAGCAAAGCCAGGCAGAAGATGGGGACAGACTTGAGATTCCAGCTGCCTGTGGAGAACAGGTTCCCACAACTGGCTGCTCTGGGACAAAAGAAAGGTGGATGCTTTGAAAGACTTCCCAACAATGAGAGGGCTGCTAAAGGGGCAAGGATTACACAGAGCTTGCTGCTTAGGAGGAGGAACAGGTAAACAAAATCATCCCACACACAGCCAGTAGGTTGGGAACTTTCAAGAGCTTCAGGAGATCCATCCTCCTGGCTGGCAATGCAGCCCTGAGGCACCACCACCACGATAAGCAGCCTGCCGTTCCTTCCTCCTGGCTGACACCTGCAGGCAAAACTGCTGCCCCTGCCATTGCTCCAGGCCAGTCAGAGGGCAGCCCCACCTACAGCAACTACAGGGGCTTAATGCACAGGATGCTCTGTGCGAGAGGCTAACTGGCCCTGACAGTGGAGGCAGGCATGGCAGTAGGGAAGCAGGAAAGAGCTCTGTCCTCCTGGCAGGCACCGGAGAGGCTCACCTGTGACCCCTGCCACCACACAAGGCTAGCTGGAAGGCAGCCCCGCCTACGGCAACTACACGGGCTTAACACGCAAAGGTTGCTACTTGCATGCAAGGCTAACTGGGCCTGACAGCAGAGGCAGGCACTATGGCCGGGAAGCAGGAAAGAGATCTGATCTTCCAGAAAGGGATATCCTCCCGGAAAGCACTGGCGTGGTGACTGCAAAACCCACCATTGCTCCAGGCCAGGTGGAGGGCAGCCCTGCCTATGGCAGCTAAGGAGCTTAACATAGAGGCTGCTCCCTGGTACTCACAGTGGAGGCAGTCACTGTGGCAGGGAAGCAGGAAAGAGCTCTTGCCTTAGGGTAGGTACTGGCAGTGCTCGCCAGTGACCACTGCCATTGGTCCAGGTGCTGGGCAGCTCTGAAGAGCAGAGCTTCTGGGCACTACAGGGCACCACCTACACAAACCAAGTATTTCTGATAATCCAACAGGATTATGAAAATTTTGGCAGAAGAACCTTGTTAATCCAAAATCCCTCAAACACCAGAAAGAGGGCTCAGTGACACCGAAACCACCAAAGAATTCAAAATGAAATAAGCATGCTAATGGAGCTACAGAGAAATATTTAAGAGCTAAGGGACAAATTCAGGAGGGAGACAGACACATTAAAAAATACAGCAGCTGAAATGAAACATACAATGGAGGGATTTAAAAGCAGATTAGATGAGGTGGAGGAGACAGTAAATGAAACAGAAATTAGAAAATAGAAATACAGACTTCCGGGAAGATGGCGGTGTGAGCAGGGCGGCAGAAATCTCCTCCCAACACTATATTTATCTACGAAAACACAGAAAATACATCTATTCCTAAAAGAGAGACGAGAATACACAGGAAAGCGCACAGTGTGCAGCTACACTCAAGAGGACTCGGCACCCCAAGAGGCGGGTAAGATATGGAGCCGCGACCCGGCTGGACCCGAGCCCTCCCCCACCCCAGCGCACCGGCGGGAGGAGAGGATTCAGAGCCGGGAGGGAGTGGAACTGCACCCCGCGAAGTAGCCAGCCCCGGTGATCTGCACGGGGAGCGCTGACCCACATCGCGCAGTGCGGCAGAGATTGGAGAGACAGAGGGGCAGGATCTGAGCGGGGAACGCGCCAGGGTGCTTGCAGCCGGCTCCCGGGAAGGAAAAAAAAAAGTGCGCGTTTTCTTCAGCGGTCTTAAAGAGACAGGAGCCCAGCGGAGGAGCCGGATCGCCCCAGCACACTCAGCCCAGCAGCCTGGGAGTCCTGGGGAGTTTCAGACGCCTTAGCTGGCGACTGAGGAAGCGTAGCCATACTTAACACTTCTCACTGAGATCAACAGCCTCCTATTCGTTCCCACCCCTGCCAGAGCGATAAAGGGCCCTGCGGAGCGGCAGAGTCACAGCTGTGGAATAGTGGGGCAATAGCGCCACCTAGAGTGTTCCCACAGAATCGACGTCCGGTGGGCATTTTTTTTGTTTTTATTGTTTTGTTTTGTTTTTTGTTTTGTTTTTTCTTTTCTTTCTTTTTTTCTTTCTTTCTTTCTTTTTTTTCTCTTTTTTTTCTTCTCTTTTTAAAGTCTTAAAGAGCCCAGCTGACATACGTGGCAACTATCAGTGACCAATTATTTATATAGCCATGAAGACAGAGGAATACGGTTCAGACCAAAATCAACCAGACAATACCAGAGAGGGAGCCTGAAGGGATGGAAATGCACAGCCTCCCTGAAAAAGAATTCAGAATAAAAGTCATAACCATGCTGATGGAGCTACAGAGAAATGTGCAAGAGCTGAGGGAGGAAGTGAGGGAACTGAGGAAAGACAATACAGAAATCAGACAAGCGATCAACGGGCTTAACAGCAGAATGGATGAGATGCGAGAGGCTGTTAATGGAATAGAAAACAGAGAACAGGAGTACAGAGCAGCTGAGGCAGAGAGAGATAAAAGGATTTCTAGGAATGAAAGAATATGAAGAGAACTGTGTGACCAATCCAAACGGAACAATATTCGCATTATAGGAGTACCAGAGGAAGAAGAGAGAGAAAAAGGGATAGAAAGTGTCTTTGAAGAAATAATTGCTGAAAACTTTCCCTCGCTGGGGAAGGAAGTAGTCTCGCAGTCCACCGAAGCTCATAGATCTCCCAACACAAGGGACCCAAGGAAGACAACACCAAGACAGATAATAATTAAGATGGCAAAGATCAAAGATAAAGACAGGGTATTAAAGGCAGCTAGAGAGAGAAAAAAGATCACCTACAAAGGAAAACCCATCAGACTATCATCAGACTTCTCAACAGAAACCTTACAGGCCAGAAGAGAATGGCATGATATATTTAACGTTATGAAACAGAAGGGCCTCGAACCAAGAATATTGTATCTAGCACAATTATCATTTAAATATGATGGAGGGATTAAACAATTTCCAGATAAACGAAAGTTGAGAGAGTTTGCCTCTCATAAACCACCACTACAGGATATCTTAAATGGACTGCTCTAGATGGAAGCCCACCTAAGGCTAAAAAGATGTCACCAGAGAAAAAAAAATCACAGCAAAGAAAGGAGACCATCCAAATACTAACTAAAGGCAAAGAATAAAACACCTATTATAGAAAGAATGGAGGAGGAGGAATAAGAAGGGAGAGAAAGAAAGAAACATCACACTGTGTTTACAATAACTTAACAAGAAAGTTAAGTTAGATTGTTAGACAGTAAAGAAGCAACCCTTGAACCCTTGGCAACCACGAATCTAAAGCCAGCAATGGCAATAAGTACATACCTATCAATAATCACCCTAAATGTAAATGGACTGAATGCACCAATCAAAAGACACAGAGTAACAGAATGGATAAAAAGCAAGACCCATCTATATGCTGCCTACAAGAAACTCACCTCAAATCCAAAGATATACACAGACTAAAAGTGAAGGGATGGAAAAAGATATTTCATGCAAACAACAAAGAGAAAAAAGCAGGTGTTGCAGTACTTGTATCAGACAAAATAGACTTCAAAACGAAGAAAGTAGCAAAAGATAAAGAAGGACATTACATAATGATAAAGGGGTCAGTCCAACAAGAAGATATAACCATTATAAATATATATGCACCCAACACAGGAGCGCCAGCATATGTGAGACAAATACTAACAGAATTAAAGGAGGAAATAGACAGCAATGCATTCATCTTAGGAGACTTCAACACACCACTCACTCCAGAGGACAGATCAACCAGACAGAAAATAAGTAAAGACACAGAGGCACTGAACAACACACTAGAACAGATGGACCTAACAGACATCTACAGAACTCTACACCCAAAAGCAACAGGATACACATTCTTCTCAAGTGCACATGGAACATTTTCCAGAATAGACCACATACTAGGCCACAAAAAGAACCTCAGTAATTTCAAAAATATTGAAATCCTACCAACCAACTTCTCAGATCACCAAGGTATAAAACGAGAAATAAATTTTAGAAAGAAATCAAAAAGGCTCACAAATACATGGAGACTTAACAACACTCTCCTAATTAATCAATGGGTTAACGACCAAATCAAAACAGAAATCAAAGAATATATGGAGACTAATGACAACAACAACACAAAGCCACAACTTCTGTGGGACGCAGCAAAGGCAGTTCTAAGAGGAAAGTATATTGCAATCCAGGCCTATTTAAAGAAGGAAGAACATTCCCAAATGAATAGTCTAAAGACACAATTACTGAAATTGGAAAAAGAAGAACAAATGAGGCCCAAAGTCACCAGAAGGAGGGACATAATAAAGATTAGAGAAGAAATAAATAAAATTGAGAAGAATAAAACAATAGAAAAAAATCAATAAAACCAAGAGCTGGTTCTTTGAAAAAATAAACAAAATAGATAAACCCCTAGCCAGACTCATTAAGAGAAAAAGAGAATCTACACACATAAACACAATCAGAAATGAGAAAGGAAAAATAACGACGGACCCCACAGAAATACAAAGAATTATAAGAGAATATTATGAGAATCTATATGCTAACAAGCTGGAAAACATAGAAGAAATGGACAACTTCTTAGAAAAATACAACCTTCCAAGACTGACCAAGCAAGAAACAGAAAACTAAACAGACCAATCACCAGTGACGAAATCGAATTGGTAATCAAAAAACTACCCAAGAACAAAACCCCTGGGCCTGATGGATTCACCTCTGAATTCTACCAGACATATAGAGAAGAAATAACACCGATTCTCCTTAAAGTTTTCCAAAAAATAGAAGAGGAGGGAATACTTCCAAACTCATTCTATGAAGCCAGCATCACTCTAATACCAAAACCGGGCAAAGACCTCACCAAAAAGAAAATTACAGACCAATATCCCTGATGAACGTGGATGTAAAAATACTCAACAAAATATTAGCAAACCGAATTCAAAAATACATCAAGAGGATCATACACCATGATCAAGTGGGATTCATCCCAGGGATGCAAGGATGGTACAACATTCGAAAATCCATCAACATCATCCACCACATCAACAAAAAGAAGAACAAAAACCACATGATCATCTCCATAGATGCTGAAAAAGCATTTGACAAAACTCAGCATCCATTCCTGATTAAAACTCTCAACAAAATTGGTATAGACAGTAAGTACCTCAACATCATAAGGGCCATATATGACAAACCCACACCTAACATCATACTTAATGGCAAGACGCTGAAAGCTTTTCATCTAAGATCGGGAACAAGACAGGGATGCCCACTCTCTCCACTGTTATTCAACATAGTACTGGAGGTCCTAGCCATGGCAATCAGACAAAACAAAGACATACAAGGCATCCAGATTGGTAAAGAAGAAGTCAAATTGTCACTATTTGCAGATGACATGATACTGTACATAAAAAACCCTAAAGACTCCATTCCAAAACTACTAGAACTAATATCTGAATTCAGCAAAGTTGCAGGATACAAAATTAACACACAGAAATCTGTTGCTTTCCTATACACTAATGATGAACTAATAGAAAGAGAAATCAGAAAAACAATTCCATTCACAATTGCATCAAAAAGAATAAAATACCTAGGAATAAACCTAACGAAGGAAGTGAAAGACCTGTACTCTGAAAACTACAAGACACTCCTAAGAGAAATTAAAGAGGACACTACCAAATGGAAAAGCATCCCATGCTCTTGGCTAGGAAGAATCAATATTGTCAAAATGGCTATACTACCTAAAGCAATCTACAGATTCAATGCAATCCCTATCAAACTACCAACAGCTTTCTTCAATGAACTGGAACAAATAATTCTAAAATTCATATGGAACCACAAAAGACCCCGAATAGCCAAAGCAATCCTGAGAAGGAGGAATAAAACAGGGGGAATTACACTCCCTGACTTCAAGCTCTACTACAAAGCCACAGTAATCAAGACAATTTGGTATTGGCACAAAACAGACCCACAGACCAGTGGAACAGAATAGAAAATCCAAGCATTAACCCAAACATATACAGTCAATTAATATTTGATAAAAGTGCCTTGGATATACAATGGGGAGATGACAGCCTCTTCAGCAGCTGGTGTTGGAAAAACTGGACAGCTACATGTAAGAGAATGAAACTGGACTACTGTCTAGCCTCATACACAAAGGTAAACTCAAGGTGGATCAAAGACCTGAATGTAAGTCATGAAACCATAAAACTCTTAGAAAAAAACATAGGCAAAAATCTCTTGGACATAAACATGAGCAACTTCTTCATGAACATATATCCCCGGGCAAGGGAAACAAAAGCAAAAATGAACAAGTGGGACTATATCAAGCTGAAAAGCTTCTGTACAGCAAAGGACACCATCAGTAGAACAAAAAGACATCCTACAGTATGGGAGAATATATTCATAAAAAACGTATCTGATAAAGGGTTGACATCCAAATATATAAAGAACTCATGCACCTTAACAAACAGAAAGCAAATAATCCAATTAAGAAATGGGCAGAGGACATGAATAGACACTTCTCTGAAAGAAGAAATTCAGATGGCCAAAAGGCACATGAAAAGATGCTCCACATCGCTAATCAGAGAAATGCAGATTAAAACCACAATGAGATATCACCTCACACCAGTGAGGATGGCCAACATCCAAAACACAAACAACAACAAATGTTGGCGAGGATGTGGAGAAAAGGGAACCCTCCTACACTGCTGGTGGGACTGCAAATTAGTTCAACCATTGTGGAAAGCAGTATGGAGGTTCCTCAAAAAACTCAAAATAGAAATACCATTTGACCCAGGAATTCCACTCCTAGGAATTTACCCTAAGAATGCAGCAGCCCAATTTGAAAAGGACAGATGCACCCTATGTTTATTGCAGCACTATTTACAATAGCCAAGAAATGGAAGCAACCTAAGTGTCCATCAGTAGATGAATGGATAAAGAAGATGTGGTACATATACACAATGGAATATTATTCAGCCATAAGAAGAAAACAAATCCTACCATTTGCAACAACATGGATGGAGCTAGAGGGTATTATGCTCAGTGAAATAAGCCAAGCCGAAAAAGACTAGTATCAAATGATTTCACTCATATGTGGAGTATAAGAACAAAGAAAAAAACTGAAGGAACAAAACAGCAGCAGACTCACAGAACCCAAGAACGGACTAATAGTTACCAAAGGGAAAGGGACTGGGGAAAATGGGCGGGAAGGGAGGGATAAGAGGGAAAAAGGGGCATTACGATTAGCAGATGTAATGTTGGGGGGGCACGGGGAGGGCAGTACAACTCAGAGAAGACAAGTAGTGATTCTATAGCATCTCACTACGCTGATGGACAGTGACTGTAATGGGGTTGGTGGGGGGGACCTGATGAAGGGTAGTTTAATAATCGTAATATTGCACATGTAATTGTAAATTAATGATAATAAAATAAATTATATTAAAAAAATAAATAAATAAAGGCATTACATTAAAAAAAAAAGAAACAGAAGAACAAATGAGGCCCAAGGTCAGTGGGAGGACGGACATAATAAAGATTAGAGCAGAAATAAATCTAATCAAGAAGAATAAAACAATAGAAAGAATCAATGAAAGCAGTTCTTCAAGAAAATAAACAAAATAGATTAGCCCCTAGCCAGACTTATCAAGAAAAGAAGAGAGACTACAAATATAAACAGAATCAGAAATGAGAAAGGAAAAATTACTACAGATACCACAGAAATACAAAGAATTGTTAGAGAATACTATGAAAAATTATATGCTAACAAATGATAACATAAAAGAAATAGACAAATTTCTAGAAAAATATAACCCTCCAAAACTGACCCAGGAAAAACAGAATATCTGAACAGACCAATACCAGCAACAGAACTGAATTGGTAATCAAAAAACTACCTAAAAACAAAACTCCTGGACCAGATGGCTTCACTGCTGAATTTTATCAAACATTTAGAGAAGACTTAATACCCATCCTCCTTAAAGTTCTCTGAAAATTGGAAGAGGGAATACTTCCAGACTCATTATGAAGCCGGCATCACTGTCATACCAAAACCAGGCAAAAATACCACAAAAAACAAAAATCAGAGACCAATATCCCTGGATGAATACAGATCAAAAAATACTCAACAAAATATTTGCAAATCGAATTCATAAATACATCAAAAAGATCATCCATCAAGCAGGATTTATTACAGGGATGCTAGGATGGTACAATATTTGAAAATCCACCAGCACCATCCACTACATCAACAAAAAGAATGACAAAAATCACATGATTATCTCCACAGATGCTGAAAAAGCATTCAACAAAATTCAACACCCATTTATGAAAAAAACTCTCAAAAAATCAGTATAGAGGTCTAGTACCTCAACATAATAAAAGCCGTAGAGGACAAAACCACAGCCAACATCATACCGAACAGTGAAAAGCTGAATGCTTTTCCTCTAAGATCCGGAACAAGAAAAAGATGCCCACTCTCCACACTTTTATTCAACATAGTACTGGAGGTCCTAGCCATCGCAGTCAGACAACACAAAGAAATAAAAGGCATCCAGATCGGCAAGGAACAAGGCAAACTGTCAGTGTTTGCAGATGACATGATATTATATGTAAAAAACCCTAAAAAATCCACTCCAAAACTACTACAGCTAATATCTGAATTCAGCAAATCTGCAGGTTACAAAATTAATACACACAAATCTGTGGCATTCCTACACACTAACAATGAACTAGCAGAAAGAGAAATCAGGAAAACAATTCCATTCACGATTGCACCAAAAAGAATAAAATACCTAGGAATAAACCTAATCAAGGAGGTGAAAGACCTATACCCTGAAAACTACAAGGCACTCTTGAGTTTGTAATTAAAGAAGACAACAATAAATGGAAATATACCCCATGCTCATGTGTGGAAAGACTTAATACTGTCATAATGGCAATCCTGCCTAAAGCCATCTACAGATTCAATGCAATCCCTATCAAAATACCAACAGTAGTCTTCAACAAACCAGAGCAAATACTTCTAAAGTTCACATGGAACCATCAAAGACCCCAAATAGCCAAGGCAATCCTGAAAAGGAAGAATAAAACTGGGGGGATTATGCTCCCAACTTCAAGCTCTACTATAAAGCCACAGTAATCAAGACAATTTGGTACTGGCACAAGAACAGACATATAGACCAATGGAACAGACTAGAGAGCTCAGATATAAACCTAAGCATGTATGTTCAATTAATATACAATAAAGGAGCTGTGGATATACAATGGGGAAATGACAGCCTCTTCAACAACTGGTTTTGGCAAACCTGGACAGCTACATGCAAGAGAATGAAACTGGATTATTGTCTAACTCCATACACAAAAGTAAACTCACAATCTCTTGAATATAAACATGAGCAACTTTTTCCAGAATGCATCTCCTCAGGCAAGAGAAACAAAATAAAAAATGAACAAATGGGTGCTAAAAGCTTCTGTACAGCAAAGGACACCATCAGCACAACTAGAAGGCATCCTACAGTATGGAAGAATATATTTGTAAATATCTGACAAGGGGTTAACATCCAAAATATATAAAGAACTCACACACCTCAACACCCAAAAAGCACATAACCGTATTAAAAAATGGGCAGAGGGTATGAACAGACACTTCTCCAAAGGAGAAATTCAGGTGGCCAACAGGCACATGAAAAGATGCTCCACATCACCAATCATCAGAGAAATGCAAATAAAAACCATAATTAGATATTACCTCACTCCAGTTAGGATGGCCAACATGGAAAAGACAAGCAACAACAACTGCTGGCAAGGATGCAGAGGAAAGGGAACCTTCCTACACTGCTGGTGGGAATGTAAATTAGCTCAACCATTGTGGAAAGCAGTTTGGAGGTTCCTCAAAAAACTAAATATAGAAATACCATTTGACCTGGGAATTCCACTCCTAGGAATTTACCCTAATAAAACAGGATCAGAGATTCAAAAGACCTATGTTTATTGCAGCACTATTTACAATAGCCAAGAAATGGAAGCATCCTAAGTGTCCATTAGTAGATGAATGGATAAAGATGTGATACATTTACACAATGGAATACTATTCAGCTCTAAGAAGAAAACAAATCCTACCATCTACAACTACAGGTTGTAGGGTATTATACTAAGTGAAATAAGCCAGGCAGAGAGAGACAAGTACCAAATGATTTCACTCATCTGTGGAGTGTAACAAGAAAGCAAAAACTGAAGGAACAAAACAGCAGCTGACTCACAGCACCCAAGAATGGACTCACAGTTACCAAATGGAAAGGGGTTGAGGAGAGTGGGTGGAAGGGAGGGATAGGGGGATTAAGGGCTATTAGCGCACATAATATAGGAGGGGGCATGCATGGGGAAGGAAGTATAGCACAGAGAGGACAAGTAGTGACTCTATAGCATCTCACTATGCTGATGGACAGTGACTGTAATGGGGTATGTGGTGGGGACTTGATAATGGGGGGAATGTAATAACCACGATGTTGCTCATGTGAAACCTGAGTTTAAGACTGTATATTAATGATTCCTTAAAAAAAAAAAGAATAGTGTATCTGGGTGACAAGGATTAGACATGTCTCTCAAAATTCTAGATATAAATATCCTATGGCAAGCATTTTACTTGCCATGTTAAATGGCTCTCTCTTTTAATTATTTTAACAACCAATTCTAAGAGATATATCCTATTATTACCCCTCTTGGAAGTGAAGAAAGTAAGGCTCATAGATGTAAATCAACATGTTCATGTTTATATAAAACCAGTAGGAAGAGGCCAGCAAACAAACCTGTTATCTCCCTAATGTAAAACATAAGCTCTTCCTACTACAATGTTGGGAAGTGGTGGGAATAGAATCTAATTATATCAACAGAGTATGTACTCCGAAATAAAGACAAAAAAACATAACTGATGTAGCAGAAATTTGACAGATTACATTATTTGTGTTAATCAGCCTCTTTTCGGATTTGTGGTGAGATTTTAATTTGTAAAATTGAACAATGATTTGAATAAATTCAATTTTTTTGAAATGTGAGCCTGGAAGCAACCTGAAAGATGGATTAGACGAACAGTTGCTTGCCTTTATGTTTTATTCAAAGGCTAAACACATATGAAGGCTCACACACATTAGGCCAGTTTTAGTAAGGTTCAAGAAAGATAAAAAAAAAATAAAACTGCTAGCATATGACAGCATTTGAGGAACAATGATTCACCTATTGATATTAAGTATCAGAAATGGCAGTCCTAACACTTTTCGAAGAAACAAAAGAATACTTCATTAACTAAAATGTAAGAAAAAAAAGCATATATTACTGCAAGTGAAAATTATTACACAAATAAAAAACAAGTCTTAAGAACAAAACTATCATGGAGAATGGCTATCTTATGCAAACCAAAAAAAATCTAGAAAATGTAAACATAATGAAATCACAAATTATAAATCATGTTTCACTTTTTAATTTAAGCAAATTTAAGAAAAACTGACTTTGAAGGAAATGACTACTCACAACCTAGATCTCCAAAGTAGCTGTACATAATATCTATTCCTGCAGAAGAAAGCATTACTTCTTAAAGAAAAGTCTTAACTGTGCTTAAAATATACTGAAACACCTGTGTAGTACCCTTAAAGTAGTAAGCTTTTCCCTCCCTCACTGGGGAATTGGATAATGAAGAAATCTCTTAAACTCTCTAAATTATTGTTCAAATACATATTAAAATGTGGATTCTGAAGAAAAACAGAAGACAGTACCTATTAGACATTCTGAAAAGAGACTGATTAACACAAATAATCTAATTATCATATTCAGATAAAGTTCAAGCCAAGGTTTATTTCAAAATACATATCATACTAATTCGTATTTCTAAAAAACTAGCACATATGAGATTTCAAGAAGTGAAGAAGAGGGATAAAGAAGTCATTCAGAAGAACAGTTTCACTTGTAAAGTATGGATTTTGTCACATATCTGGCAGGTCTGTATAGCATTTAAAAAATAACCAAGTACAGGGCCTAAAATGCAATGAGAGTCAACAAATGGATCTTACTACTATAGATACATAAACAGTCTTCAACTTGAAAAAAGAAAACCACACGGAATTCACTTTTGCATATTTTTGCCCCACTTTGGAAAAAATAGTTAAAGTTGCTTGGAATAGCAATGATCAATATTCCCTTGCAAAAAGAAACAGAGGCTGTCCATCAATAGATAAATGGATAAAGAAGAAGTGGTACATATACACAAAGTAATATTATTCAGCCATAAAAAGAAAAGAAAACCTGCCATTTGCAACAACATGGTTGGGTCTATATGTTCAGTGAAATAAGCCAGGCAGAGAAAGAGAAATACCACATGACTTCATTTATTTGTGGAATATAAAAACAAAGCAAAACAGAAGGAACAAAACAGTATTAGACTAATAGACAGTGAGAAGTGACTAGTGGTTTACCAGGGGGGAGGGGGATGGGTAAAAGGCACAATAATTCGCAATCACAACATAAGTTGATCATGGGGACTGCTGAACCACTGTGATGTACATTTGAAACCAACATAAGATTATGTATTAACGATATTTTTTAAAAAAAGGAAGAGGCATTGGATGTGGACTGAAAACTAAATGTTTACTGGAAGCACACTATATCTACACAACTTTGGAGGATAAAACTTGAACTCATGATTTCTGATTCTACTAAAAAACGCTGCATTGTTTCCAATACAAAAGTATTAATGTAAGCACTTATATGGTACTTTAGTGTTTTCATGGTTTCCAGTGTTTCTTTGGAAGTTCACAATACTTCTGTGGGGAAAACAGGATAGGTATTATTCTCCATTTTAAGGATTGGGAACCTAAGATTGAAAAAACCAATCTGAGATCATATGGTTAATAAGGGAGAAGTTGCAACTAATATTCACAATACTTTATTTCCTATCTAGGTGATGGAATCAGCTAGAATGATGAACCTGTCTTAAGCACTAGCAAAAGGGGGTGGTAGTGTGAATTGGTAATTCCTCCTTAATGCAAAATTTAAAAGCCATATTTTATTAGGTAGCAATTTATGAAGGCTGAAATTTATGAAGTTCAAAAGGTTTGGGACTGCCCTAAAACTTAAGGCAATATATACATTACAAAGTATGAAAATGCTAGTGTAAGTAAATTATAAAAATTAACTTAAATTTTGGGGTTTTGTTTATTTGGTTAGTTTTAATGTTTTTAAGAGGAAAAAAAAAGAAACACCACTGATTTTATCTAGGCAGCTCTCCATCTTACATATCTTCACTTTTTTCCATCCATATACTACCACTGATATACAGAAAGTATTTACTAATGACTGCTGAATGAAAAAATACTGTATAAACGAAAATGCTCTAAAAATGTAAAAATTCTTGCTCTCTTGATGATGCAAAATATTAGGTAACCCTAGCCAACTGATTTCATGCAACCATACCTGAGGCACTATTATTTACCTGGTGATGGCACAAGAAATGCAATATGCCGAAGGAAACAGAATTGTCTTAGAAATATACCTCTATAAATTTAGAAACTTCAAAGATATATTTCATGTTTAAAAAAGCTTCAAAATACCCGATACTTATCCTTTAATTACCATAATTTATCTTTAATCTTAATGGGAAGATTTCTAAGTCTTTCTTCTCTGCCTTAATCTGCTCATGACATAAATTTTTCTTAATGACTCAAGCTCATCAATATAAATACCAATTATTAGACTGTTCTATACCACACTTACTCTCCTTGGAGTTATGAAGGGATGTCCAACTGTCTCTTCACTAACGTATCCTAGACTATGTTTAATAACAAGGTTTCATACTGCCTGCTCTCCTGTTGTCACTTATAAGCCACTAACTCCCTATCCAAGATTTCTAAAATGCCAGTTGTAGTTTAAAATATGAAAAACTAGAACAGGCAGTTGATATACTTGACCTGACACAAATTCTAAATCAAGCCATGGTATGGCTCTTAGGCCTGACTTAAAGGCTTTTCTTCTTTCACTTCCTAGTTCTGAGACCCAGTCTAGACTGTTGCCAGAAATTTGGCCACAAAAATACAATTTACAGTAGTATTTCTGCTTATTTTATTTATTTTTACTATAATATAGGGAACAAATATAAATGATAGTTGTAACAAAACACACTAAACCACCATGTAGACAAACTGACCCTATTACGTTCTATATGGATAATTACCTAGCCAATGATTAGACAAGAGTCTGCTAGGCCTGCTGGCCAAATTCAGCCCACAATTGGCTTTTTTTTTTTTTAGCCCTTACGCTAAAAATGGTTTTTATATTTTTAAAAGATTGTAAGAAAACAAACAAAAATAAATATTCTAAAGAGACCCTAAGTGGCCTGCAAATCCTAAAATAATACTGTCTGGCACTCTACAGAAAAAGTATGCTGACATGATCTAGGCTGTAATAACACATATAACCTATTTCATAAATAAAGTTTAAACTATTAATATGTCAAAGTAGATGTGTAGTTCTTTCAGTGATGAGTTCATAATGATACAGCCAAACTTGCCTTGTCCAGTCTTAATTCCTCTTTTGACCATGCCCTGGGGCATAAGCAAAATCTCTACCCAATCTCCTTTCTTTCCTCCTCCTTAATCCTTGTCCTTGGATGCTCTCAGACTGGTCTCCTTGCTACTACTTCCAGGTCTGGCTGTCAATCTTTTTTGGAATATCTTTCCTTTGCTAAGTTCTTCCTAAATTTCAAGGCCGGCTTCTTCCAAATGCTTTCCAGGGTTATTCTAGCCTTCACTGGCCTCACTCTACATTACAGTCCTAGCCACAAAATTTAATACCATCTTACATTTTTGCTAACAATTTCCTGTGTGTGTTAGTCTAGTATCTCCAACTAATTTATAAACTACTTTTAAGGAAAGAAACACATCACAGTGCTTTTGTATTCCCACTTTAATAAATGCTCATCATCCTCTGAGCATGTGTCATCTCCCAAGGGCACCTCTCTATCCTGGAGAAAAAATAACCTGAGAACTGGTAATGGGTGATAAGTGATTGGAAATATCAAAGGATGACACCCACAAAGGTATCTGATAGAAGACCGTAAGCTACACCACAAACTTAGAAAGTTTATGTGAAAAACAAGTGAAACTACAATAGTGGGAGAATAAAAATATAAGGATCAAGAGATAGAAATCACTGAATAATACTCTGAAATAAAATGAGACCAAAATATCAATAAAATTATAAAATATGACAATACATGTAAAAAAACCAAATTTGCCTTTCTGTACTATTGGCCATTAATTTCCTTTTAACAAGATCTTGATACTGATATCAATAAGGGGTATTTTTCTTTTTTTTGCAATGCGATAAACTGAAGCACTAAAAGATTTAATGTTATAGACATGCACATTATTCTAAATCTTTCGCTTTACAGCAGGTGAAATTGACATCTACTAGAGACTGCTAGAAAAAAAATCATGTATCTTTTGATTGCCTGGCTAATAAAATTAGAAATCAACTGTGAGGATGAGTCGAGGTGGTGTCTTTGAGAAAGACACAGAAAAATGCACCAAGAACATTAAAAAAAAAACTTCTTTAGGTTACTTCATCAAATTGTATTTTTAAAATACATGTACAATATTAAGTGCATGTCTTGGATGGATGAACATGAAAAGATATACAAATGCTTTAAAACAATCATAAATATGACCCACGAGTTTAAAAATGGGCCAATTACAAATTAAGTACTCTTAATCGAAGTAAAGCTATAAAAGTCAATGAGAATATTAATCATGTATCCTTTCTTTTTTTCCTGGGTTTTACAACTCTCAGTCTTGAACTATGTCAGAGAAGAGAGAGAAAATTTCTTCTTAGTGATAAAATATGCTTAATATCATACAGCAGACATTTTAGTTTAAAAGTAATTGCACAGTAAAATGAATCATCTCTCAATTACTCACATGATGAGGGAAAGTGGTGAAAAAGATGACCCCAAAAGATAATTCTAAACCTATTTTTTTGAATACATATCATTAATTTGGGAGAAGCAAATTACCCTTATAATTATGCTTGATTGAAGTCAGTGTTAGCCAGAAGTTTATTTTTTCCTGAATATTCAGTGAGTTTGAGGGTTCAGACAAAAGGGAAAGAGAGGGATTTAATTCACAAGAATACAGGTGGCTAAAGGCAGCCAGCCTGGGATAAAAAAATTTCTCAGTAACCTACGCAAGAAGAGTGGGAGATGATCTATGAAGGAAAGGAAGAAAATACGGTAAATTTACTGTGATATTGCTAAAATCTTTAAATATAAAATCATTAATAAAAATTTTAGTAAGACTTTTTACTGGTCAAGTTCATCATCTCGTCTTCTGACTATCCTTAAAAGCGATGGCAAGAATTACCAGTGGGCTAAAAAGCTGAAAGCAAAATTTTAGGCTCTATGTTATACAAGATGTGTTTAAAATCCTTCTTACCATTTTCTTCTGTAAAACCACCACCTAAGTGGCGACTTTATCTTATTACTTGAGAAAAATCAATTCGACCAAGAAAATATCAAAAAGGCAGAGGACTCGTTTCTATCGAATATTTTTAGTTGACTGAAACAAAACATACGCAATGGCAAGAATTACACTTAGCAAATATACAAAAAATAAATATTTATCCAAATACAAGACCACAGGCACAAAACTCAATTACTGTGTACCTAACATATGGCTCCAACTCCTGAGTGGCATATGTTTAGCACTGATGCTAGTAACAGCACAGTGATAAAATATAGTAATAGCTCAACTTTTGTTATTTCATTCTTGTAATACAGAGAAACACACATCAACTTTGGTTTCAAGAACTAAAAACTAAGACCACAGTAAGAACCAATAACTACGTCGTCGCTGTTTTAAAAGTCCATAGTAAAAACAGACATGAGGGTTATACTGTAAAAAACAATCTTGTCAGCGAGTTATTCTCAGTGAACAGATGCTCTGACACAAAAGTGTCCAAAGGAACGCACATCACGTATCACCGGAGATCTGTAATTCACGAATCCCAGCACCCGGCAACCACTACACAACCCCTTCCCCCACACAAAAATATCCCACGGCTCTTAACGCTAACAGTTTAATGAAAAGAACCATTAACTAAACTACATTCATTACATGAGCCACCGTTCTGCTCGCGATTTCATGACTGAATTATTTGTTCCTTTTCCTTTACCTAACGCAGGACGTCCTTCCTCGGCCGCGTCAGAAGTTCAAAGATCCAGGTCGTTAAACAGGGCGAGGACTGCAGCCTCGAGTCCACCTCCTGACGGAACAGGTGGTCAGCTCGGCCGGGTGGAGGAACAGCCAGGTACTGGCACCGGCCAAACAGGATCAAACGCAGAAGGGCGGGTTTTCGAGGTTTTAACCCCAAGAGGAGCGGGGGAAACCCTCCTCAGAAAAGAGTCAAGCTCCGCGGCTGCCAAGGCGCGGCGGCCTCTCGGCGATCTTCTGCCGAGGGCTCTGCACGCAACCCCCGAGGCTCCCGGGCGGTGAGAGGCGGGCCGCGCGGAGGGGGCGGCGGGAGGGAGGGCCGCCCGCGCCCCGCAGCGCCTCGGGGCTAGACTCGGCCCGGCCCCACTACCCTCGGCCCGCGGCGCGCCCGCACGACGGGGTGCGCCGGGCCCCTCGTTGCCCGAGCCCCGCTCGGCGCTCCAGCCCCTCAGACCCAGCCTAACGGTTTCCGCGGCGCTTGCTCCGCGGCGGGACGCGACTGGGACGGCTCAGTTTCCCCCGCCTTTCCCGCGGGGAGCTCCCGCGCTCTCACCTCCGGGTCACGCCGCTCCGAGGAGAAGGAAGGCGGCTACCCTGGCGCCTCTTCTTCGGGTTCTTGATCGTTCTCGCTCTACCTCAGCTGCAGAGCCAGCTTTTGGCGGCCGCCGGCGCACTGACTGCTGGGGTGGTTTTCCGGCAGTGACGGCGCCGCCTCAGCCCCGCTCTTCGCTCCCTCTCCGCGTAGCTCCAGCTTTCTGTTTCACCCGAGGGACCACGAATGCCGCCGCCGCCATGCTTACTACGGAGCCGGGAGGCGGAGTCCGAGTTCGGCGCGCCTAGTGCGGCTGCGCGATCCCAGCCGACTGCGCCCCCGCCGCTCGGACTCGGCGACCCCGCCCTGCGCCCGCGCCGCTGCCGGTCGGGTCTTTCCCCCACAGCGCCAGTCGCCAGTTGCCAGCAGAGCCGCCGGCGTGTGTTGGCCGAGCGCCCCCTGTCCGCGCCCGGTGGCTCACCGCCCTCTCTCCTGAGGCTGCGCTGCTCTAAGTTCGGCGTAGCATCCGCCGTGGCCGGGCTGCGAGTGACACTAAGGAAATGTGGAGTTGATGAATGTTCCTAGAGCCAACTCACAATTCCCAGTCCATTTTGTAAAAAGCTCGCCCTGAAACTTACCGGGTCAGCCTTTTCCAAAAGCACAATAACATAATGCAGGCAGGCGCTTCTAAAGACTCCCCCAAGAAATAAGCCAACAGAAGTGGGCTTGAATGTTTTCAGTCCTAAACACTTAAGGCCGGGATCTCTATAACAAGCAAAAATATTTAGATATTTACTTCAGTTGAAAACGTGGGGATTAGGTTCCTCGCCTCTTCCTGAGTCAAATTGCTTGGAAACCCACTGCCTTACTTTATACAGTAGCACGCCGAGACGTTCAAATGAATGCTGCAGAAATTTCCTTAAACCTCCTGCAATTGGGGCGCTGCAAGTCTGGCCAGGGCTGCTTAGTTTTGCAGTTTCCACTGGAGAACTTGAGGCAAGGATAGTACTTGGTACACGGCGACCCACCGCAGTAACTCTCTTCAAAAACGACGATGGCTCCATGTCTGGCTATATTTCACTTTAGTAATTGTACTACCTTTTAAAATAGCAGTATATTTATTTTAACCTCTTTTACAGAAACCCTTTAAATAGATACTTATTCCCACATTTTTAAAGAATACAATGTCTAATGAAATCCTTTGTTGATGACTGATGTATCAAGGTATCAAATGCAATACCTTGGCCATATGAGAAAGTCCCAGGGTACTGCTGAGGTATATGGGATCCCTACTCTGGTGATCTCTTTTTTCTCTTTGGAATGCTCTCATCACCTTTTCATATATCTGTCACTGCTTCTCATCTTTTTATCTGCCTCTTTATCCTACCTCTTATCCTTTCTACTTTACTGTTTATTTTTTATTTTTCTCCTTTCTTGACTGCTTTTCTCTATGGTTCCAGGTGATGATTGATCAGATATTTATATCCACAGCCTTTCTTCCTCTTCTTCCATCAGTAAATAGGACAGTGATTCCATATCAAGAGCTATCTTGAAATATTTTCATTGCTGTTCACTATCAAAGTTCTTTCCTTGCAAGAGGGTTCCTTTTCTTAACTTCCAGATTTGGCCCACTTGCAAACAAAATTGCTGGAAAGCTGAATACTGAATAACTGAAGCATAACTGTATATTGTTTTAAAATATGAGGACTTTTCAGAAAGTGTAGGTGAATTGGGTGGCTTCTCCATATTGCTGCCCCAGCTCTATTTGCTCTGGGACTAGAAAGTGGTTTCTAAATCTGACTCTAAGATAGTAATTTCCAAAGCTTCCTACTTGGGAGCTTTTTAAAAAGACAGACTCTTGTAATCCACCCCTCAAGATTTTTATTCCTTTGTGGGTCAGGGCAGAGGGAGGTCCAAGAAATTGCATTTTAAGATACTGTATTTTCAAAAACCATGTTTTGGACATACTTATATGTATAGACACAACAAGGAAGAACAGCTATTTTGAAGGAGTCTAAGACATAATTGAAGGATATCACTAAAGAAGACCTAGAGATCATAGTCAACAATACACAGTGCTGTAAAGGTTGAGGAAGTGAGAACTGGGGAATTTATTTCTGGAGGAGCGAATGAATCACACACATAAATAAGCCTAGCATGGACACCAGTTTGAATTCTCTGTGAATTTAGAGAGGGACAAGAATTTACTTTGGCTTTGAACAAGTCACTTCTCAGTGCTTCATTTTTATTATCAATAAAATAAGTGTCATTTCCAATCCTCATTTTTCTTAAGCTTGCAACAATACTCCACACTTCAGCCACTTGTTTCCTTGAATATTTTTTCTTCCTTTGACATTATACATCTCTGGGTACTGCTTCTCTAATTCTTTTGTAGATTCCTTTTCCTTTCTCTAGCTATTAAATACAGGTTTACCTCACAGTTCAATTTAGGTTCATTTCTGTTTTCATATCTTGGTCTAAATATCATCACATACACCAATGGTTTTCCTTATCTATCTGCTGATGATTTCCACATATGTGTTTCTAATACAGACCCTCACCCTAACTTCCAAATATGATACCAAGTACTTCATTGACATGTTCATTTAATGTCTCAAATTTTAGTCCATCTGAGTTCATAAACTCTTCTTGTTTTCCTTTCCCCTCACCTACCCAATTGTTCAAACATGTAATAGTCATCCCTGATATCTCCCTCACCCTCTTTCCCATATTCTTGGCAGCACCAGGTCCTGGAAATTTTATTTCCAAAGTCTTTTAAATTGGTCCACTTCTTTCCAGTTGCCACCAATCCAATCTGGTCTCACTGCATAGAGTCTGAGTCCTTCCTTTCATTCTCTGTTTTGCAACAAAACAGTCTTTCTACAAGCAAATAAGACTATATCCCTTCCTCATAAAACACTTAAGCAGCTTCCTGTTGTTCTAGGATAAGACTAGAATTCTTAAGGCCATCACCTAGACCATGTGAGGTCTGGCCTCCTACCATTTTCCCCTTGCTTCCTGTGTTGAAGTCCTGTCCTTCTTTTAATTTCTTAAATGTGCTGTGATCACAACAGCTGCAGATTCTCTGCACATGTCCTTCTGCTCCCTTTTAACCATCTTATCTCTAACTCACTGAGTAAGGAAAAACATTTCTGGCTTTCTAGACAAGCTCAAGACGGCCTGTTAACATCAGCTCTCCTAACACCATGTATCTTTCATCTATACCTTACTACAGCTTGTAACAGTTGGGTATGTGTTAATGCCTGGCAAATGTCTGTTACTCCTTTCATAAGAAGAAGGACAAAGCCTATTTTTGCTTATGTAATGCCTGCATGTAATAGGTGCCCAATAAATATTTCTTGAATGATTAAATGTTCTTTTTTTATATAATTTATTTTATTATCATTAATCTACAATTACATGTGCAATATTACGGTTATTAAACTACCCCTTCATCAGGTCCCCCCCACCAACCCCATTACAATCACTGTCCATCAGCGTAATGAGATGCTATAGAATCACTACTTGTCTTCTCTGAGTTGTACTGCTAAATGTTGTTCTTTGAGGTCCAGGATTCTAGAAGGTGGTTGAATCATGCAATCAGAAGATTACTGGTCACTTCTGAGAGAGCAGTATTCTGTATTAGTAGGAGATACAGGAATATGTTAGAAGATACTTCTCCATGGAACTGTGGTATTTCTGTATGTCTTGTGAGCAGAGGTACTAGCAGCTTTTGTTCTAGACTATCTACCTTTTCCAGGATTTTTGTATTGCAGACAGCTTTGGAAGATAGAAATAGTGTCTTTCACCGGAGTAGAGGGCACATTTGTTTACTATCCAGTATGATAATGTCTTCACCTGTGGTGAAGGTGAGCAGGTTCATTTGTAGCTCATTTTAAAAGATCGGGGGTTTCTAAGCTTGGGGCTCCTCAGCTGGTCCTCACTGCACGTACAGCATAACCTGGGCCACTCTATGCTGCCCCTGGACTAGACCTGGGAGGCAAGGGAACTGCCATGAACATGAAGCTGGTTCTGCTTGCTGGGCCATGTCTAAAACAGCCTTTTGATGCAGAAGACTGAGATCTGCTAGCTTCCAAGAAGCTATAACAGGCTAAGTTATTAGCTTGCAGGGAACATAAAATCTCAGACCCTTCCCAGCTCTTGAGTAGAGGCAGTGGGATAAAAAATAGAAGGAGATGAAGTCAACCAGCAAGTGGGAACTTGTGTTTTAAGAAGTTTGGAAGAAAAGAAATTTGGGACAGCAGATTGAGGTGGGAGGGTTGTGCTGACTGAATTCTCTGAGAGACATCGGGAGTCCTGACTCTAAACAGCCAGAGAGTGCCACTGCTCTCCTCTTGAGATGGGGAACTGGTGCAGGTGTGGAAGAGGGGAGAGAGGGGAAAACAGTTGATCTGGAGCTACACCAGTTAAAGCAGCCAGAAGCTTTTTGTTTGTCTCTGAGGAGTGTGGTATTATGTGGGGAGGAGAAACAGTCTTAGGAGTCAGGTAGATCTGGGCTCAATAACCTCTGTCACTGACTGATTATTGATCTTAGGTCTGTTATCCTCTGAGCCTCAGTTCCTCACCTGTAAGCTAAGGATAAAATTCTTTGCATGATTAAATGGTATAATTTTTGAAAATGCCTGGTATATGCCTGATGCTTAATAAACAAATGGTAGCTACAAAATTAGGATGTACTGGCTAACTGTGACCTGCTGAAGTCAGGGAAGCCCAGAACATCCCTGGATATTTCCAAAGATACTTGAGTAAAGACTTGGCCAGGACCAACTCTCCATCCCTCACTATGCTTTCCCAGCCATGCTTTACTCCATGGATGACACAGTTACTCCCCTTAAAAAGCAAGGGAAATGGCACAAAATAGGAAGCAGCTTGACATTGAACATTCGCCGTTCTCACTGTCGGGAATTTCTCACTGGCCATAATCTCCTCAGACCCCACACTCTGCCACTGTGTCACTATGGACAACCACTCTAACAAGAACCTTCTCCCCATGTTTCTCAATTTCTGGGATCCCTTGAAGTTACATCCCTTTAAAGCTACCTGGAGGCAGTTTGCAAATTTGTTAATTTATTATTACTCGGCACTATAAGGCTTTTTGGTTTCCATCCTCATTTTCAGTCAGAATAGCCTTGGAAGCTTCAGCTTTCTTTTCAAAATCAAGAAGATCCATTCAAATGATTGGTTAAACTGAAGAGTAACTCTGTTTCAGAGAAGTGGTTCTAGAATTTTGGTATGAGTAAAAATCACCTGGAGTGCTTGGTTAAGATATAATGGTTCTACCATGTATCCCCCACACCAAGGTTGGGATTCAGGAATCTGCATTTAATAACAACTCCAAGAAATTATGATGAGAATAGATAGTCCATGGGATCATTTTAGAGTAGTTCAAAAAAAAAACAGCAGTCAGCTTTCAGAAATAAGATGTTTTTCTCTGTGATACAGAGTTAAACTAGGATTGACTCAGTTGTTCAAGAAAACTCATCTACAGTTCAAGTCTTTTATACTGTTTCTTCTTTTTAGAGACACCAATTAGGAAAGACTGAATTCCTTAATCACAAAATGATAATCCTAATAGTCCAAATTTGTCCATGTTAATAATATGGTTTCAAAGCATTGTTACTGGAGACAGCCTTACTTCCAAAGAGGGGTAACTCTTATCCGGTTACTTGCCAGGGCTTACTGAATAGGTTCCTGACCTGAAGGGGCTACATAATAATAGACAGATTAGAAGGATTTTCTCTAGGTTGAAAAAATAAGGTTTCTCTATCTGTCTTTTAGACTGTCAACGGCTCTTTGATGTTTTGTACAGCCTTAGGAGGCTCTGATAGCAGCCCCAGGGTTGAACACACCATGATCATTATCCAGCATAACCAGATGACATATGAATCAGTTTTAAAGACAAAAGAAGGAGATAGGCATCTATAAGGATAATGGGACCGAAGATGACTTGGAATTTGAAAAATATATCCCCAAACTACCTGCCTTCTTTTTCTTTTCAAAAAAGCAAATTTCAAAACCAGAGCAATACTTTCTCAAGATGACAATGATATTTTAATCTGGAAAAATAAAATAAAATTTCAGTGAGTTAGGAAATGAAAATTCAAATAATATAAATTCAATTGTCACTGGACTTAAAGCTCTTCATCAAATTTCAGAAGTAAATATTTAAACTAATTTGCTAAGTTTTAAAACTACAAGACAAACCAACTGTTCATGGCTTACTGCATATCTTTATACAGTAACTTGCCTTTAATTTTTACATATAGTATATTATGAAACAGCCATCTTTAAAATAAGGACAATGATGTATAGTAATTGGAAAAACTAGAGAAATTGTTTATAAATTGAATACTTTTAATGAAGTGAATAAAATACTAATTTCATTTGTTGCAAATTTTTAGGTATAAAATTTAAAAAATGAAGGCACATGTGAACTTTGATCTTATTTTTTCTTTACACTGCACATGTAAGACATAAACCCAGTACTACTATGTTGAAAAGACAAAAGTTAAAATTAATTACTGGGGGTCACGGGAAAGGCAGTATAGCACACAGAAGACAAGTAGTGACTCTATAGCATCTTACTATGCTGATGGACAGTGACTGCAATGGGGTGTGTGGGGAGGACTTAGTAATATGGGTGAGTGGAATAACTGCAATGTTGCTCATGTGAAACCTTTATAAGATTGTATATTGATGAAGCCTTAATTAAAAATAATGTAGTTCAGCCTAGTTAAGGCGGTGATTTCAGTGTTCCTAGGAAGTGGAGATGCGAGTCAGGCAAGGAAAGGTAGCCATAAAGGGTGTTTATCAAGCCAGTTACATCATGGTCAACTGGGGCTCCTGCTGGGGAATTCTGGGAACCAGTGTACTATATATGCTTTGGAGTTATCCCACCCCACGAGCAAGGTATTTATATACCAACTCCTGTCCTGTCAAGTCTTTGGGTAAGGAGTGATTCCTGGGAAATTATTTTTCTATGCATGTGGGCAGAGGAGCCTTCTGGCATCAGAGAAATCCCTCAGGCAAAGGACGCAGATAAAAGAATTCAAAGCCAGACAAGATGCACTAAAATGGTAAATGATGATGAGATACCTTCTATATTTCATTTCTCTATTCTGCCTTCCTGTGTTGCAGCTGCAATGGCAACAGCAATTTTGTGACCATGAGTGTGGGGGTCCCATGCTAAATAGTAAAGCAGAAAAGTGGAAGGATCCTGAGTACTTGAGAACCAGTCTTAAACTGCTTGGCTCCAGTATTCATTTATCATGAGGAAAGAAGAAACCTTTCGAATTAAGCCATTGTAGTCTGGTTTCTGTTACATGCATCCAATTGCAATTTCGAACTGATGTAAAAGAAATTTGCAAGCAACGTACCTGATGGCCTCAATGGGACATTGCTGAAGAGTATTATATGAAAAGGCAATATTCTTCTAAGGTCATGCTCTTTGATTGGACTTAAAAAAAATTAATTAATAATGGTAATTACCGTTACTGAAAGAAAGCAAAATAAAGACTCTTATTTAAAAAAAAATGAAAGGTGACTTTATCAAGCACTCAGCTTCAAATTAGAGAAGCTAATGACTTAAAACATTGGAAATTTAAATGTAGCTCATTTTCCCAAACTACAGCAGACTAAGTAAAAAGTAGTCTCATTTTCTTCTTACATCACTCAAGTTTCTTCCAGATTATTTTAGAATTCCCAAGAATCTGCATTTGTTCACTCCAAAAGTTAGTTCTTTGAGCAATTCCATGACATTCATTGTCTTCCTCCTCTGGCTTATTGAGGTGTTTTTTTCCCGTTGTTTTCAAAGCCAGCAAAGCTCCCTACTGCAATGCTGTCTGTACGAAGACAATCAACCCCTGACTTGAAGGGCACCCATGCCTGTACTGAGATACAGTTTTCACAGGCACCATCTCCTGTTGCTCTTGTCTTCAGCTCCAAAACTCCCATGTACATCATAGTGAAACATATAAATATATAATTTGTTTGCAGCTCTAGGAATCAGGCATGAATCTGTGGAAAAGACATATTCCACTAAGCCTTTTCCTCTAACATTGGGCAATTGAACTTGAAATGAACTTTTCATATTTCTCTTCATTTAGGATGAGTTTTTTTCCTTCCTCTGTAAATAGGCCTGCTCTAACAGCTATACAGACATGCCTGAACATGCTCAAATACTAGGGGAAATAAATGGTTTAAGTTCAAAGTGTGACCCCAGCTACAAAAACAAGTACTTTGGATGAGGAATTTGGATGTTAATGAAATGATTTACTGTATTAACTCTCTTGATAGCAATGTCTATTGAACACTGATATTACTTAGGCATCTTACTCAACATAGAATAAGAGCAAATTCCTTTCTTGCAAGAATTGAATTTAAATTAGTAACCCAAACATGTTTCAGAGAGGGGTCTGTTGCAAAAGACAATCAACCAAGAAATATTTATAGAATACCTTTCATATTGAAGGCTAGGTCCAGAGATCAAATGCTTTGACCTTAACAAATTTACTTCTTGTGCTGATTATCATCTTTTGCTCTCAGTTCCAAGACCAGCTTTTTATACTTTGCTCTGGAATTCTGGGTCTAGGTCTGAAAATTACATTTCCCAGACTGCCTTTCTGTTAGGGGCAGACAGTGGAGGCTGTAGTGACTAGAGAGAGATTGGAAGTAGTGAAGGAGAGACAGGACTTGCTTCTTATTTGCAATTCCTGTCAAAAGACAACAGCTACAAAGTAGCATCAATGTTTTTTGACATATTTAGAACTAGTTGTGCTACATCCCTTCTTGGCTACCAGGACTAGCTAACTATACCCCCTTGTGACCATAAGAGCTAGTCATTCAAAAACCTCCTTTCATAGACCTGATTACTAATGATATGAGGACCCCTTTCCTCCAAGCAACTAGGTTTTTTCATTTAGTTCCTTGCCCACCCTCACCCTGCAAGCCCAGCAGGTGTTAGTTGCTTTCTCCAGAACCCCCAGTTTGCCTCTTCAGTTTTTCAATATCTATGTGCCTAATGCCTTGATTTAAATACCTCTATTTGAAATACCTAGCATGGTATCTGATTTCTTCCATGGACTTTGGTTAATAGATTTTAAGCAGGTAGATTTTAAATACCTAGTTAGGAAGACAAAATATACTCATGCATAAAGACTTTCAGAGATACATTTGAAGTGAACAGCTCAGATAAAATTTGCTACAGGGGCTTAAAAAGTCAAGCAATCCGTTGCTATGTGATGATCAAACACAGGTATTGTATTTTAAAATTTAATCTCTTTAGAAGGCAAATAGTGACTCTGTGGCATCTTACTACACTGATGGACATCTTACTACACTGCGATAGGGTATGGGGGAGACACGATAATATGGGTGAATGTAGTAATCACATTGTTTTTTCATGTGAAACCTTCATAAGAGTGTATATCAATAATACCTTAATAAAAAAATTTAATCTCTTTACTTCATCTTCAACACTGTGATCAAAATATTATTAGTCCCATTCTCTAGATGAGAACCATTGGTTCTGAGAGGTTAAACATATATTCACTTACATACAGATAAGAAAGCAGCAGAGCTGGGATTCATAGCTAAGTTTGTGTGACTCTTAATACATTCTTTCCATTTAATGTTAGTTCAGAGGGCATGAAATTGAGGTGAATCTTGAAGAATAGGCTTCAAATAGAATGATCAGAGGGAATTACTTTAATGAGAATAACAGCTTACAAAGGCATAAGATTGGGAAAAATGCCAAGATAAGAGGTAAGATAAAACTGCAAAAATTTGTGATGGAAGGTATGGAGATACAAGGCAGAAAAAGTAGGCTGGGACAGATTAAGAAGGGCCTTGTTTGGCATGTGAGGAATTTAGGAACCACTTATTTTAATTAAGGGTCAGAGAAGTGAAATGGCAAAAGTGAAAAGCTGTTTGGTATTGTTGCTTAATGTACTTCATCACTGATATTTGTTAAGACACTATTGATATCAAAGGCTTTTTAAATAACCCAACAAATTAAAACAAACCAAGAGAAAATCCTTTGTGGATTACTGTCATCAAACCAAGTGAATAGAAAAGGGATTCTAGCTTTGCATAAATTTAAGGATAAAAAAAAAAAAAAAAAGGTTTTTAAAGAAAAAAACTTATTTTTATCACAGAGAAAAAAGAATACTTATTCATTCCTTGGTTTAAGATAAATCAAAGTTCTAAAGTAATCTATATGGCTATGAGAAATAAATTAAGTACTTTTTATAGAAAGATATTATTATTTGACTAATAGATCTTTAGGGGCTAAAATGAAATATTAAAAAGACACACCAACAAAGATTGGCTTAAAGATGGTGGCATGAGAGATGAGACAGAAACCTTCTCCCCAAACCCCATATAATATGAAAATATAGCAAAAACATCTAATCCTGAAAGAGCAACAGGAAAGAAGGCTGCCTCAGACTGCCTACATCATGGGGAAAAGAGCAGACCTCATGGAAAAGGGTAAAGTACCAAAGCCCCAATCCAGCAGGACCCAAGCCCTTTTCCCACACCAGCTCACCCACCAGTAGGAGGAAGAGAAACAGAGCAGGGATGGGGAGGAAGCCTAGGACTGCTGAACACCCAGCCCTGGAGATCTGCTCTGGAAGCAGGAACCTACATTACATGGTGCTCTGGAAATAAGCTAAGACAGGCAAATACTTGGAGAGATTGAGAATCCAGCCACTTGTGGAGAACAGCTACCCACAACCGGCTGCTTTGGGACAAAAGAAAGGCGGGCAGTCTGAGAGACTTCCCAACAGTGAGAAGGCTGCTAAAGGGGCAAGGACTGTACAGAGCTTGCTGCTCAGGAGAGAGGACAGGTGGGCAAACTGTCCTGGTGCACTCAGCTCAGCAGGTTGGGAACTGTTGGGAGCATCAGGCACTCCATCACCCTGGCTGGCAAGGCAGCTCCTAGGCTCCCTACTGTCATACACATCCAGCCACTCCTTCCTCCTGGCCAGCACTGGCTCCAAACCTGCTGCCCCCACCATTGCACCAACCAGCCAGAGGGGGGCACCACCCACAGCAGCTACAAGAGCATAGCATAGAGGTTGCTCCCTGCATGCTCAGCCCACTGGCCCTGGCAATGGAGGCAGGCACTGCAGGAGGGAAGCAGGAAAGAGCTCTTCCCTCCCAGCAGGCACAAGTACTGCTCACCTGCAACCCACAACATCACTCCAGGAGCTAAACAGCTCCAGAGAGTAGAGCGTCTGGGCACTACAGGATGCTGCCTACACCAAGTTATTATTACAAATATGAAATGTCAAAAGAACCTTGTACAAACCAAAATCCCACAAACACCAGAAAGAGGGCCAAGTGAAACTGAACTCACAAATCTTCCTGAAAAAGATTTCAAAATAAAAATCATAAACATGCCCACAGAGCTACAGAAAAATATTCAGGACCTCAGGAAGGAATTCAAGAAAGAAACGGAAAAATACTGCATCTGAAATGAAACATAAAATGGAGGGATTTAAGAGAAGATCAGATGAAGTAGAGGATATGGTAAATGAAACAGAAATTAGAGAACAGGAATACAAAGAAGCTGAGGCACAGAGAGAAAACAGAATCTCTACTAATGTAAGACTATGAAGAGAAGTCTGTGACTAATAAAAATGGAACAATTTTCACATTATAGGGATACCAGAAGTAGAAGAAGAGAGAAAAAAGGTTAGGAAGTGTCTTTGAGAAGGTAATGGCTGAAAAATTCCCTAATCTGGGGAAGGAAATAGTCTCTCAGGCCATGGAGGTGCACAGATTTCCAAACACAAGGGACCCAAGGAGGACAACACCAAGACATATAATAATTAAAATGACAAAGATGAAAGATAAAGACAGAGTATTAAGCCAGTTAGAGAGAGAAAAAAATATCACATTCAAAGGAAAACCCATCAGGCTATCATCACACTTCTCAACAGAAACCTTACAGGCCAGAAGGGAGTGGCATGATATATTTAATGCAATTAAACAGAAGGGCCTCTAACCAAGAATACTCTACCCAGCAAGATTATCCTTTAAATTTGAAGGATTAAACAATTTCCAGATAAGCAAAAGTTGAGAAAATTTACCTCCCACAAACCAACTCTACAGTGTAATGTGGAGGGACGGCTCTGGATGGAAGTGCTCCTAAGGCTAAATAGCTGTCACCAGAAAAAATAAAACCACAGTAAAGAAAGTAGACCAATGAATTAATAAGTAAATGCAAAATTAAATCAAGTCCCCCAAAGTCTGTCAAGAGACAGACAAAGAGTACAGAATATGATATCTAATATATAAAGAATGGAGGAGGAACAAAAAGGAGGAAAAAAGAAAGAAACTTTAGATTGTGTTTGTAATAGCATACTAAGTGAGTTAAGTTAGACTGTTAGATAGTAAAGAAGCTACCCTTGCACCTTTCAAAACCATGAATCCAAAGCCTGCAATGGCAATAAGTACATATCTATTGATAATCACCCTAAATGTAAATGGTCTGAATGCACCAATCAAAAGACATACATCCACTGAATGGATAAAAAGACCTGCCTATATGCTGCCTACAACAGATGCATTTCAAACTCAAAGACATACACAGACTAAAAGTGAAGGGATGGAAAAAGATATTTCATGCAACTAATAGGGAGAAAAAAGCAGGTGTTGCAGTACTTGTATCAGACAAAATAGACTTCAAAAAAAACAGAGAAACTAACAAGAGACAAAGAAGGACATTACATAATGATAAAAGGGTCAATCCAACAAAAAGATATAACCATTATAAATACCTATGCACCCAACACAGGAGCACTTACATATGTGAAACAAATACTAACAGAATTAAAGGGGGAAATAGAATGCAATGCATTCATTCTAGGAGACTTCAACACACCACTCACTCCAAAGAACAGATCAACCAGACAGAAAATAAGTAAGGAGACAGAGGCACTGAACAACGCATTAGAACAGATGGACCTAACAGACATCTACAGAGCACTCCATCCAAAAGCAGCAGGTACACATTCTTCTCAAGTGCACATGGAACATTTTCCAGAATAGATCATATACTAGGCCACAAAAAGAACCTCAGTAAATTTAAAAGGATTGAAATTGTACCAACCAGCTTTTGAGACCACAAAAGTATGAAATCAGAAATAAATTGTGCAAAGAAAACAAAAAAGTCCACAAACACATGGAGGTTTAACAACATGCTCCTAAATAATCAATGGATCAACGATGAAATAAAAACAGAGATCAAGCAATATATGGAGACCATTGAAAACTCAACACAGCAAAATCTGTGGGACGCAGCAAAGGCCATGCTAAGAGAGAAGTATATTGCAATACAGGCTTACTTCAGGAAAGAAGAACGATCCAATATACACAGTCTAAACTCACAATTAATGAAACTAGGAAAAGAAGAACAAATGGGGCCCAAGGTCAGTAGAAGAAAGGACATAATAAAGATAAAGGCAGAAATAAATAAAATAGAGAACATTGAAACAATAGAAAGAATCAGTGAAAACAGGAGCTGGTTCTTTGAGAACATTAACAAAAGAGATAAACTTCTAGCCAGACTTATCAAGAAAAAAAGAGTCTACACACATAAACAATCAGAAATGAGGAAGAAAAAATCACTATGGACACCACAGAACTACAAAGAATTATTAGAGAATACTATGAAAAATTATATGCTAACAAATTGGATATCCTAGAAGAAATGGACAACTTTATAGCAAAATACAGTCTTCCCAGGCTAACCCAGAGAGAAACAGAAAATCTGAAGTGACCAATTACCAGCAACAAAATTGAATTGGTAATCAAAAAACCACCTAAGAACAAAATCCCTGTACCAGATGGCTTCACGGCTGAATTTCACGAAACATATAGTGAAGATATGATACACAACCTCCTTAAAGTTTTCCAAAAAGTAGAAGAGGAAGGAATACTTGCACACTCATTCTATGAGGCCAGCATTACTCTAATACCAAAACAAGGCAGACACAACAAAAAAGGAAAATTACAGATGAATATCCTTGATGAATATAGATGCAAAAATACTCAACAAAATATTAGCAAACTGAATTAAAAAATACATCAAAAAGATCATCCATCATGACCGAGTGGGATTTATTCCATGGATGCAAGGATGGTACAATATTAAAAAATCCACCAACATTATTCACCACATCAACAAAAAGAAGGACAAAAACCAAATGATCATCTCCATAGATGCCAAAAAAGCCTTTGACAAAATTCAACATCCAAACATGATATAAAGTATAAACAAAAAGAGTATAGAGAACAAGTACCTCAACATAATAAAGGCCATATTTGACAAACCCACAACCAACATCATACTTATCAGTGAAAAGCTGAAAGCTTTTCCTCTAAGATTGGGAACAGAACAAGGATGTCCACTCTCCCCACTTTTATTCAACATAGTTTTGGAGGTCCTAGCCACGGCAATCAGACAACACAAAGAAATAAAAGGTATCCAGATTGGTAAGGAAGAAGTCAAACTGTCCCTCTTTGCAGATGACATGATAGTGTACATAAAAAACCCTAAAGATTCCACTCCAAAACTACCAGAACTAATATCTGAATTCAGCAAATTTGCAGGATACAAAATTAATACACAGAAATCTGTTGCATTCCTATACACAACAATGAACTAGCAGAAAGAGAAATCAGGAAAACAATTCCATTCACAACTGCATCAAAAAGAATAAAATACCTAGGAATAAACCTAACCAAGGAGGTGAAACACCTGTACCCTGAAAACTACAAGACACTCATGAGAGAAATTAAAGAAGACACCAAGAAATGGAAAAACATTTCATGCTCATGGATAGGAAGAATTAATAGTGTCAGAATGGCCATTCTACCTAAAGCAATCTACAGATTCAATGCAATCTCTATCAAAATACCAAGAGTGTTCTTCAACAAACTAGAACAAATCATTCTAAAATTCATATGGAACCACAAAAGACCCCAAATAGCCAAAGCAATCCTGTGAGGGAAGAGTGAAGCATGGGAATTATGCGCCCCAACTTCAAGCTCTACTACAAAGCCACAGTAATCAAGACAATTAGGTACTGGCACAAGAACAGACCCACAGACCAGTGGAACAGAATAGAGAGTCCATATATAAACCCAAGCATATATGTTCAACTAGTATATGATAAAGGAGCCATGGGTATACAATGGAGAAATGAGAGCCTTTTCAGTAACTGGTGTTGGCAAAACTGGACAGCTACATGCAAGAGAATGAAACTGGATTATTGTGTCACTCCATACACAAAAGTAAACTCAAAATGGATTGAAGACCTGAATATAATTCATAAACCATAAAACTCTCAGAAGAAAACAAAGGCAAAAATATCTTGAATATAAACATGAGCAAATTTTTCCTGGACACATGTCCTTTGGCAAGGGAAACAAAAGCAAAAATGAACAGGTGGGACTACATCAAACTAAAAAGCTTCTGTACAAAAAAGGACACCATCAGCAGAACAAAAAGGCATCCTACCGTATGGGGGAATATATTTGTAAATGATATATCTAAGAAGGGGTTAACATTCAAAATATATAACGAACTCACATGCCTCAACACCTAAAAAGCAGATAACCTGATTAAAAAATGGGTGGAGGATATGAACAGACACTTCTCCAAAGAAGAAATTTAGATGGCCAAGAGGCACGTGAAAAGATGCTCCACATCGCTAATCATCAGAGAAATGCAGATTAAAACCACAATGAGGTATCACCTCACACCAGTTAGGGTGGCCAACATCCGGAAGATAAGCAACAACATGTGCTGGGGAGGATGTGGAGAAAGGGGAACCCTCCTACACTGCTGGTGGGAATGTAAATTAGTTCAACCATTGTGGAAAACAATATGGAGGTTCTTCAAAAAAATAAAAATAGAAATACCATTTGACCCAGGAATTCCACTCCTAGGAATTTTCTGAAAGAAAACAGTATCCCAGATGAATGGATAAGGAAGATTTGGTACATATACAGAGTGGAATACTATTCAGCAGTGAGAAGAAAACAAAACCTACTGTTTGCAACAACATGGATGGAGCTAGAGGGTGTTATGCTCAGTGAAATAAGCCAGGTGGAGAAAGACAAGTACCAAGTGATTTCACTGATTTGTGGGGTATAACAATGAAGCAAAACTGAAGGAACAAAACAGCAGCAGACTCACAGACTCCAAGAAGGGACTATAGGCTACCAAAGAGGAGGGGTGGTGGAGGGTGGGTGTGGAGGGAGGGAGAAGGGGACTGAGGTGTATTATGATTGGGACACATGATGTGTGGGGAGGTCACAGGGAAGACAGCATAGCACAGAGAAGACAAGTAATGACTCTGTGGCATCTTACTATGCTGGATGGGCAGTGACTGCAATGGAGTGTGGGGCAGACTTGATAATATGGGTGAATGTAGTAACCACAGTGTTTTCATGTGAAACCTTCGTAAGAGTTTGTATCAATGATACCTTAATAAAAAAAAGTAACTAAAACAAAAATAAAGACAAGCCAACAACAGTAAAATGAGAGGTACCTGTAAAGTGGACCACCAATCAGTCTGTCAGTGAACTATTATGTTCTGTTACAAACTTCTTAAAGCAATTGGATTCAGACACCTTATGGGTTGGATAGATTTTTGTGGGCTAGCCTGGAAACTCAACTGTCATTTATAACTTTGTTTCCATGGCAAAAATGTCTTTGCTAGTTCTAAACAGCAGAATTCTAAATTAATTTTTGAAATATAACCCATTTGCAACTTGGGGACTTGACTGTGCTTTGAATGTAGATTGTCTGTTATAACTAGGACTTTAGCTCCCTTGAAACTCAAAGCATTTCAAATTAGTACCTTTCTTTCAAATCCAATACCTTATTTGGGAACAGGAGATTTAAAAAAATGCAAGCCATCTGGTGTGAAGGATCGGTAAATTCAATAACTTTTTTCCCATTAAGACCTGATTATAAGAAAGCAAACATTTGTAAGAAGAAAGAAGAAAATGATGAATTTAAAAATACCTGAGTATTTTTTTCTATACTGGAAGACAGTATTTATCTTTTTGCATATAGTTTGTCTCTACAATGCAACAATAACACAAAGTAAAGCACTGACTTAATCCTTAAAAATGCTTGCTTAACCTATTCTTAAAAATGACATTTGTATACTGTAGGTGAAATTTTTCTAGACTTGGATAGTAAAGATGATTGCAGTAATTTTCGATCGAATGGTACACAGACAGATGAAGGCAAAGTTCTATAAATGATATAGTTGGTGTTAAAAATTGTCTCTTTTCAGGAGGATAAAATACTTGTTCAGAAAGGATATAAAAAACATTTTATTGGGTTTCCAGTTAATTTTTTTCGTTCAAGTAATTCCTTTTTTCCTCTTTACAAGAGAATAATTAAAACAGATACAGCAAAAGAAGAACTATTTCTCTCTTCCATCAACATGCTTTATTGGAGAACTTAAAGCTAACATTCATAAGTGGTGGGTTTAGGAGGTATTCTACATGTTACATAAAGTTCTGGTTTTCTGCAAGCTAATGAAGGCTGGCACTCTTAATGAGGGCTCATTTGTTATTTTACTCTTGGAGTATTTGTTTGTTTGCTTACTTTATCTGCCAGATTTCTTTCTGGCCCATTTATCACATAGGTAGGGAATAATACATTTATAGTGAGATGTTAAAAACATTTCTTTTATTAGATACCCTAAGTATCTTTTGCAATGTTACAAATTAAAATTTTTATCTTTATTTAGAGTTTACGAGGTCCTTCATTTTTATATACTGTTTTTCAAACATTTTGTTTTGGTATTCCTCATAATGACGGTTGAAAGTCATCAGCTGTGAGTCAGACACTCTGGATGCTAGTTTACTCATTCAATAAGTACTTCCTGAGGGCCCCATGAGTAATGCATTCAGTGCCATTCAGTTCATTCAAGTGTTTTAATTTCTGTTATGATTTTCTCTATAATCCAGAGGTATTTAGGACTGGAATTTTTTTCTTTCCAAACATTTTATTTATTTTTTAATTTTTTTATTATTTTTATTTTATTTTTGGTATCATTAATATACACTTACATGAACAACATTGTGGTTACTAGATTCCCCCCATTATCAAGTCTCTACCACATACCTCTTTAAAGTCACTCTCTATCAGGGTAGTAAGATACTATAGAATCACTACTTGTCTTCTCTGTGTTGTACTGCCTTCCCCGTGCACCCCCCCCAACATTATGTGTGCTAATCATAATACCCCTTTTTCCCCCTTATCCATCCCTTCCCATCCATCCTCCCAGTCCCTCTCCTTTGGTAACTGTTAGTCCATTCTTGGGTTCTGTGAGTCTGCTGCTGTTTTGTTCCTTCAGTTTTTTCTTTGTTCTTATACTCCACAGATGAGTGAAATCATTTGATACTTGCCTTTCTCTACCTGACTTATTTCACTGAGCATAATACCCTCTCGCTCCATTCATGTTGTTGCAAATGGTAGGATTTGTTTTCCTCTTATAGAATAATAATATTCCGTTGTGTATATGTGCCACATCTTCTTTATCCATTCATCTACTGATGGACACTTAGGTTGCTTCCATTTCTTGGCTATTGTAAATAGTACTGCGATAAACATAGGGGTGCATATGTCTTTTTGAAACTGGGTTCCTGCATTCTTAGGGTAAATTCCTAGGAGTGGAATTCCTGGGTCAAATCGTATTTCTATTTTTAGTGTTTTGAGGAAACTCCACGCTACTTTCCACAAAGGTTGAACTAATCTACATTCCTACCAGTGGTGTAGGAGGATTCCCCTTTCTGCACATTCTCGCCAACATTTGTTGTTGTTTGTCTTTTGGATGGTGGCCATCCTAACTGGTGTGAGGTGATAACTCATTGTGGTTTTAATTTTCATTTCTCTGATGATTAGCAATGTGGAGCCTCTTTTCATGTGCCTGTTGGCCATCTGAATTTCTTATTTGGAGAAGTGTCTGTTTAAATCCTCTGCCCATTTATAACTGGATTATTTGCTTTTTGTTTCTTGAGGTGCATGAGCTCCTTGTATATTTTGGATGTCAACCCCTTATCGGATACATCATTTATGAATATATTGTCCCATACTGTAGGATGTCTTTTTGTTCTACTGATGGTGTCCTTTGCTGTACAAAAGCTTTTTAGTTTGATATACACCCACTTGTTCATTTTTGCTTATGTTTCCCTTGCCCATGAGATATGTTCATGAAGAAGTTGCTCATGTTTATATTTAAGAAAGTTTTGCCTATATTTTCTTCTAAGAGTTTTATGGTTTCATGACTTACATTCAGGTCTTTGATCCATTCTGAGTTTACTTTTGTGTATGGAGTTAGACAGTAATCCAGTTTCATTCTCTTACATGTAGCTGTCCAGTTTTGCCAACACCAGCTGTTGAAGAGGCTGTCATTTCCCCATTGTATATCCATGGCTCCTTTATCATATATTAATTGACCATATATGCTGGGTTAATGTCTGGACTTTCTATTCCCTACCTCTGGTCTATGGGTCTGTTCTTGTGCCAGTACTAAATTGTCTTGATTACTGTGGCTTTGTAGTAGAGCTTGAAGTTGGGAAATGAGATCCTCCTGTTTTATTCTTCATTATCAGGATTGCTTTGGCTATTTGGGGTCTTTTGTGGTTCCATATGAATTTCAGAACTATTTGTTCCAGTTCGTTGAAGAATGCTGTTAGAATTGCATTAAATCTGTAGATTGTTTTAGGCGGGATGGCCATTTTAACAATATTAATTCTTCCTTGAGAGTCTATATGGCAAAGCTCCCAACCTGCTGGGCAGAGTACACCCGGACAATTTTGCATAGCTGTCCTCTCTCCTGATCAGTGAAGTCTGTGCAATCCTTGCCCCTTTAGCAGCCCTCTTGCTAAGGGCTTCCTTGTTAGGGAGTCTCTCAGACTGCCCACCTTTCTTTTGTCCCAGAGTAGCTGGATATGGATCCCTGCTTTCCACAAGCAGCTGGAATCTCAGTCTCTCCAGGAATTCTGTCTGTCTTAGCTTTCCAACCCCATAATCACGAGAGTACCATGCAAGCACCATGAAATGTAGGTTTTTGCTCCCAGAGCACATCTCCGTAGTTAGGTATTCAGCAGTCCCAAGTCTTCACTCCCTCCCTGATTGTTTTCTCTTCCTCCCGCTGGTGAGTTGGGGTGGGGGAAGGGCTTGGGTCCCGTGGAGCCATAGCTTTGGTACATTACCCTGGTCTGTGAGGTCTGCTCTTTTTTCCAGGTGTATGCAGTCTAATGCAGTCCTTTCCTATTGCTCTTTCAGGAGTAGTTGTATTAATTATAATTTCATATTATATGTAGTTTTAGGAAGAAGCCTGTGTCTCACCTCCCACGCCGCTATCTTTAATCCCCCCTATGTATGTCTTATATATAAAACACATGTACAGTAAGTGCCATAGGATTTCAAAGATGGGAGATAGTCACTGTTGGTCAGAGTTGCCTAGAAAACTCCTGGGGAGGGTGTTTTCCATTTGGTCCTTGAAGGTAAGGAGAAAGCCTTATAGAAATACAATAGGGAAAAAAATGTTTTCCCTGTTCCAAATTAATTCATTGAACGGGAAATTCTTTACTTACTGTGCCCTTTCAATAATTTTTTTTCTACCCCATAGTTTATATAGTGTTTCTATTAGTGATAAAATACCTAGTATCTGAAATATTATATATGAGGTATTGTAATTAGCTTCTCAAGGGAGAAAGCAGGTCTATGTAGTTCAGAGAAGGCTCAAATAGTATGAAAAATAAATCCTTAAATTACTTGATCTAGAATCTATTGTGAAATATTACATTTATAAATGAAATAAGAGGAATCTGAGATCTTTAAAGTTTTTATTTTATAAATACTTGTTCAAATATTTCATATACTGATATTAGTCATTGAAATGTTAGGAATGAGAGGGGTCTGGCTCAGGGGAAAGGGTTCCAGGGTCTCAGGCTTTCCTCTGAGTAAGCACTTTCTTCAGCTCCTAACACACAGGTGTTCACTACTTGGTTGCTGAATGAATAAATACATGAGAAAGAACAAGGAAGAATTAGAGTAAAAGGTTCAGCAAAGCCTGGTTAACATATTCTAGTAAATATTTGGCTGCTAAAATGGAAACTAAGCCATCTTGTTTAGGAATAGGTGACTTAAAATTAGAAAAAGAAAAAATAAAATTCCTTGCTATAAATGCACCTTGTTATTTGTCATTTCTTTACAGATTCACTGTATTCTCTAATTACACTAGAAGTGCTTTCAGGTTTGAACTCTTTTAAAAACAAAGAAATGGTAAAGGTTATAAGGCCACCATCACAACCTATCAAGTAAATTTGCAACTCATTAAGCTGGTTTTTTGTCCCTGCTCACATCTCCTAGGCTTTTTGCAATGAACATATATTCATTTCTTAATAAGGAAAAAACAATATTAAACTTTATGGAAAAATACAGTAGCTCTTAAAAGACACAAAGGGGCTTAGGATTTTAGACACTCTATGATCTTATGGTATGAGATGATTGTGGATCAGTTATTTCCTTCCTAAGCTCTTCTATCACTGTACTTTAACATGTGTCATTCAACAATTTCACTGGGTTCAGGTAAGAGGCTTTCCTGGCCTGCTGGGAACAGATTCTAGCAGGTAGTTACTGTATTTAAAACTCTTTGAAGAAGCAAGGTATTATTTAAGTATTAAGCATTATTATGAACATCCTGCCTTTCAAAAGCTCAAAGGGAAAGACAAAAGGACCTGTCCTTATAAGTATTTCCAATTAAACTGGGAAGGATAAATTATTCCTAAACCATCTAATCTTTCCTACATGTCCCCACTACCCTCACTGCTACATTTCAGTCAAATCTACACGTGGAGAGAGAAATTACTCTAACGTCTAATTTTCCTTTTAGCGCTAATAAATACATTTATTATAGGGTTTCCATGCATGTTTGTATGTATAACCTGAGAGGAACCAGTTTTGCTTCTGCTAATGAGGTTTAGCAATATTCTCATAAGCAGTACTATTTGCCCCCTAAACTGAGTGAGTAATATAAGAAAATGTGGCTGTTTAGTTTGGGGTCTCATAAAGATTGTCCCTTTAACTGTAATGTGGTGGTATAAATATGTCTGGGTATAATAATCCTTCCTGGAAGAGGCATCAAATATACCTCAGAGATTAGTTACTGGGAAGTTTTTACTCTTTTTTCAGAAAATCACACCAGTCTTAACACAATTGCTAGTTAAATTAATTGAATTATCAGACTCTTTGCATGAAGTCAGTTTTTATGACACGTGCTTGTTGTTCACCCAGTCACCCCATAGCTTTCAACTTCCTGAGGTATAATCCAAGGTCATTCAGCTTTAAACTGGCCAAAGAACTCATGATCTGATGTAATTGATATTTTCAGGGGTACAAATTGAATTTCAAAATGATGTTAAAGAGTCACAAGGACAATGATTCAAAAAGGGTATGTCTAAACAGAATAGAGGCTCAACTGAGGCCACTGTAAACCCAGTGGCATGTGTTTTGAATTCAACACCAGTTATTTTTGGTAGAAGTTGAGACAAATATTTCAAATGAAATGGCACTATCTTAAATTACCTGTTCTAAAAT
This sequence comes from Smutsia gigantea, assembly GCA_032199065.1. Taxonomy (NCBI): domain Eukaryota; kingdom Metazoa; phylum Chordata; class Mammalia; order Pholidota; family Manidae; genus Smutsia; species Smutsia gigantea. The sequence goes on from JAVSCE010000935.1 coordinate 254,523, forward strand.
GAAGACCTTTGTTTCTCTTCATCAGATTCCCTTTTAGAAGTACAGTGTGATAAATTAAAATTTAGACTGTGTACTAAATTCAAAGTATGAAATCCCATTGTTAATTATTTGAAGAATTAAGAGTTTGCAAAATCATGGTTATTCAGAGGGCTGTTTGCTTCCACATGTGTAAAGGTATAGAGTCCATAAAGATCAAACGTCTTACCTCATTACAAGGGTAAAGCATTTCAGTTAAAAATATAATTTCCCTCTGAATGTATGAATTTAAAAGCTTAAACTCACTGTATGCTAGTGTTCTTGCCTTAGGAATTCATTCTACCCTTCAAGAAGGATCATCAAGAACCTGACGGCATCATTTAGGCTATGATAATAGTGTAAGGGAGTCCCTTACACTCTGCTATTGCCACCTGGGAGCTCTATTAAGGTGATTGAGGCAGCTGTCTTGGGTCATCAGACTTGGCTTATTGATCACAGAATATAAATGTAGGCTAGGTAAAAGGGAATAACATCAATGTACACTCAGTGTGGGAAATCTAGTCTTAAAAATAATAACCTAATACCACCAGTCACTCCCCTGACCTTGCCCTCACACTCTGGTACCGCCCTCTGAATCACTCTCTCAGCAGCATGACATTTCCATCACCAAGCTGGTAGGCATATTGGCTGCCATCAGCTCACACTGTGCTGCTTCCTGGAAGTTGCCCTTTACCACAGGGTACTGTCTTGACCAAAGAACTACTCCCTCTAGGGGAAGCTTGTGGCCAATGACCGGATAATATGGGGATAAAAGGCCCAACCCGTGTGACGGAATCTGGGATGAGTCTGAGGAGGAGTCATCCTAGCCCCAGAGCTCCTGAAAGCATATGATAGGTGGGGAGGTTTACACTGTTCATTAATATGACTTTCCTAGCAGAAAACAAGATCCCAAGGAAAAGACAGTTTAATTCACAGGTAAGATTGGATGAGTTATGGGAAAGGAGTGGGGAGAGAAGATCTCATGTGGCCTGGTTACCAGGAGAGATTCAGAATGGGTTTCCCTGAGCCAACTGGTGTACTTGTACATGGCTGAGGGAGGAATGAGGAAGGTCGCAGGAGGGCAGAGAGTACCTGGAGTCAGGGATGCTGAAAGTAAGGCAGTGGAAGGGAGCTACTTGACAATTTTTGCTTTTAGATGACTGTAAAATGAAACTAATCTGGACTGCTACTGCCCACACAGGTACTTTTGTCATAAGAGATAATAAACTTCATGCAATTCTAGTATGTGTCACACAGCTCAGTAAGAGCAAAAAGACCTACTGGGAGGTCACATGCATTATGTTAACTCTGAGCCATAAATGACTTCTTTTTGTTCAGGGAGTTCCTGAAGTTCTCTCCTGTGGTTGAACACGAGGCTCTTGCCTTGTGACAGAGAACAAAGATGTGGACTGAGGAACACTTCTGGGTCTAGAGCCTAAATGGCTGAAAATGACTCCATTTCTAGATGAAATGACTAGGTTCCCATTTCTCTTAAACAAAGTTTTGATACTCTTCTTTCTTCCCCTTAATCTCATTGACCAAAACACTCAGGTAAAACATTTCTAGGAATAGTCTGAAATGAGGAAAATAGCCATTTCCTTTAACCACACTCCACTTTTCCAGGAAAGATAATTTCTTCTTTAATTGATGCTTATTAAGAACACTCCAGTGACTTCTTACACCAAATCAAATGTCTTACTAAAAATATTTAAATCATTTAGCACATACTCACAAAATAAAACCTGCTGGTTAAATCCTTTAGCCTATGATTACTGAAAACAGTTATCAATAGGGGTGAGTGTAATAGTGAACCAAATAATGATGTCTTTCTGAGTGTTTTGCTCATTTATGCTTGTAGCTCCTCCCTTGAGTTTGTAGCCACAACCTTTGTGATGGTCTGCAATGACATTACTCATTTGAAATGGGACAAACTATTTAAAAAGGCATATTTAAAGTTACACTCAATAAATGGAATCTATGTTGAAAAATCATTAATCATTTGTAATAGTAAGAGCTTAATTATCTAGAGACATTAGTTAACTTGACATGTGTTGGTTGCACTCTGTAATTGGGAAAGATTGGCAAATTATAGAAAAAGCTGGTGACGATAGTAACAATATCAAAAGCAGCTTCTGGAGAAAAAGTTTTCTTCAAGAAAGAGTGTGCCTCTTCAATGAACTAGAGAAAATAGTTCTAAAATTCATATGGAACCACAAAAGACCCCGAATAGCCAAAGCAATCCTGAGAAGGAAGAATAAAGCTGGGAGGATTATGCTCCCAGACTTCAAGCTCTACTACAAAGCCACAGCAATCAAGACAATTTGGTACTGGCACAGGAACAGACCTATAGACCAATGGAACAGAATAGAGAGTCGAGATATAAACCCAAGCATATATGGTCAATTAATATATGATAAAGGAGCCATGGACATACAATGGGGAAATGACAGCCTCTTCAACAGCTGGTGTTGGCAAAACTGGACAGCTACATGCAAGAGAATGAAATTGGATTATTGTCTATCCCCATACACAAAAGTAAACTTGATAAGGATCAAAGACCTGAATGTAAGTCATGAAACCATAAAACTCTTAGAAGATAACATAGGCAAAAATCTCCTGAATATAAACATGAGCAACTTTTTTCTGAATGCATCTCCTCGAGCAATGGAAACAAAAGCAAAAAGGAACACATGGGACTACATCAAACTAAAAAGCTTCTGTATGGCAAAGGAAACCATCAACAGAACAAAAAGACATCCTACAGTATGGGAGAATATATTTGTAAACAACATATCTGACAAGGGGTTAACATCCAAAATATATAAAGAACTCGCACGCCTCAACACCCAAAAAGCAAATAACCTGATTAAAAAATGGGCAGAGGATATGAAGAGACAATTCTCCAAGGAAGAAATTCAGATGGCCAACAGGCACATGAAAAGGTGCTCCACATCACTAATTATTAGGGAAATACAAATAAAAACAACAAAGAGATGTCACCTCACACCAGTTAGGATAGCCAACATCCAAAAGACTAAGAACAACAAATGCTGGCAAGGATGTGGAGAAAGTGGAACCCTCCTACACTGCTGGTGGGAATGTAAGCTAGTTCAGCCATTGTGGAAAGCAATATGGAGGTTCCTCAAAAAACTAAAAATATAAATACCATTTGACCCAGGAATTCCACTCCTAGGAATTTACCCCAAGAACATAATTTCTCAGATTCAAAAAGACATATGCACCCCTATGTTTATTGCAGCACTTTTTATAATAGCCAAGATATGGAAGCAACCTAAGTGCCCTTCAGTAGATGAGTGGATAAAGAAGATGTGGTATATATACACAATGGAATATTATTCAGCCATGAGAAAGAAACAAATCCTACAATTTGCAACGACATGGATGGAGTTGGAGGGTATTATGCTCAGTGAAATAAGCCAGGTGGAGAAAGACAAGTACCAAATGATTTCCCTCATTTGTGGAGTATAACAATGAAGCAAAACTGAAGGAACAAAACAGCAACAGACTCACAGACTCTAAGAAGGGACTAGCGGTTACCAAAGGGGAGGGGTGAGGGAGGGCAGGTGGGGAGGGAGGGAGAAGGGGATTGAGGGGTACTATGCTTGGCACATATGGTGTGTGTGGGGGATCATGGGAAAGACAGTGTAGCACAGAGAAGGCAAATAGTGAATCTTTGGCATCTTACTACACTGATGGGCAGTGACTGCTTTGGGGTATGGGGGGGATGCAATAATATGGGTGAATGTAGTAACCAAATTGTTTTTCATGTGAAACCTTCATAAGGTATAGATCAATAATACCTGAATTAAAAAAAAAAGAAAGAGTGTGCCCTCTTTGGCTTATGAACAAACACATGATTGATTTCCCAAAGTTTTACCCTATTGAGCATGACTGAAATAATTTTGGCCAAGAAAAATCTTATGGAATATTTCTTTTTTTAAACAAAATGGCTTTCTGATGAACTCTTCATGTAATTCAGTTAACTACATTGGTCAATGTTTAATTTGGAATCAGGAAATATGAGTCAATTACCTTTTGAAGGACATGTTTAAAGATAATTTTAGTTTCAAAGATTTGTGTGAAATCTTTTTTCTGAACATAATCAGGTACTAGAAACATTTATATAAAATAAACAAGTAAACAAGTAGAATAAAGCAAATAAAAATAAAAATATTACTAGCATTATTGGAGGTGATGGAGGTTGTATATTCAAATAATTGAAATACAAGTTGAATTCTTTTGTGTAAACTGTAAGGGGATTTTCCATTTGACTAGTAACATTAAAATACAGGGTGTATGTGCAATTGTGTTCATGTTGCACTGTCCTTAACCAGCTCCTGTTTCTCAAACCAATGCAAAGTCAGTAATAGTTCAATAAATTTATGTTATTCTTCACAGATTTCTCCATGAGGTACATAATATGACAATAATCAATAAATGTCTAATTGTACCTGAATCCTTTTGCTCCTTGAAAAACAACAAAATAAAGAACTGAGAAACTCAGATCTGCAGTTTGAGAAAGGAAGCTGGTCTAAGTTACTGACAAATGTTCAGCAAACTGATAAATTTGAATTTTGGGGGAATAGTGAATTTCCTCTTTGAAGAACAGAAAGACCACATTTGCATCCTTGTATAGGAGATCATACCTGTGAAGGTAATTGATGTAAACAGGTAGGTATTACAGTCCATTAATTAGAGAAGACTTTGAATGGTTCAGAGAGACAGACATCTTTAGCTGTGTGTGCCACTTAACTTTAAAATTTTAATCAAATGAGCAGTTAAAACTTCCCTATTCTAAAACTGAACTCATTATTTGCCACAATTTCTCAGTTCTTGAGTATGTGATTGCTCAGTTTCATTTAAGTATGTTATTTTAACGACAAGTAAATGAAGTTGCTTCCTTTAACTATGATCTGTAAAATGCCTTCGACTACTTATTAGTCATTATCCAGGAATAGGTTTCTCCTCTGTGTGGCTCTCTACTTTTTTTATCTTTAGTCTAATTGTTCTGGCCAGCTGCTGTGATCTGCTGCATTTTGGGGATGGGTAGAATAACTTTTTAATTGGGGTCTGAACTGAAAACAGCTTTTCCATTAGACAGAAACAAGGGTGCCACAGCAACTTCTGGGGGCAGATTATAAACACAACTGTGGTTACCCAAGGACATCTATGTTTAAATTCTTCCATGGCCAATGTCACTCAAAAGGTGAGTAATGTTAAGGACCTTTCTTTTTAAAGCCATGTCCCACACAATATTCCAAATCTGTGTACTTAATTGCTTCTAATGGTCAGAACCAGGACTTCCCACACCAATTTATTAAAGAACTTTGCAGATGATGAGATTAAACTTTGTTTATTCATTTAATATGAGCACAGTGTCCATACTGTATCCTGTACAAGGAGATGGGAACCCAAAGACAGGAAGACTTCGAGTTGTCTTGAGTTGTCTCTTTCAATTCCCATTTCCTTGCCACTTTGCTATCCTGACTTCCCAACAGGATTTATAAAATGAAGAAATAAGTCTGCAAGGTTTTTATTGGGGGATAAAGGGGAAAACCTCTCTCTCAAGGCAGGCGAAAGGAAACTTCAAAACATGTGCCACTGAGCTCATGAACTTACAAATTACCTATGGAATTGGAGAGCTCTTCATTTTAAGACAGTGATTGTAAGGTATTGCAAAACAATCAATAAAGGATTCAATAATATATCCTGTACTCTGTTCACTTAGAAAGTAAGAAAATATATGAAATAGTGCACATAGAATAAATATATACAATAAAATCCCCAGTCATCATCTTCTCCCAAATGTTCTCTCTTTCCTGTAATCCTAACTTAGGTAATGACACTAGTACCATGTAGTACCCAAGCCGAAACGTCCCGTATTGATCCTCAAGTCATGTTGATTCCACCACCCAAACATCTTTTGAGTCTGTTTTTGCCTCTGCTTTCACTGCTATTGTGGAGGTTGGGGTCTTCATCATCTCTGTCCTGGACTATAGCACAGAATCAGGACTTTCTAAAATGCCCCATTTACCTCCAGTGTCTCCCTCCTCAATCCATTCTCTACACAGGTTTGTCCTTTCAAAACTATGATTTAACCTATAATCATGTCCCTTCCCTGTTTGAGAGCCTTCACTGGCTCCTCGTTGATGATGTAACCCTTCATTCTACCTTCCACCTTCATTTCCCATTTGTACTCCACACACCCAGGCCACACAATACGCTTTTTAGTACTTCTCTGTCCTTCCATGTATGACTCTATCTATGTGGAATGCCTTTCACCTTGTTTGCCTTGATTTGCTTTAAGGTACTGTTCAGTATCACATCCTCCAATTCTTTTGCTTTTTTCTCTAGGTAGAGAAAGTTATACTTTTCTCTGTGCTTCCAAGATACTTTGTATTTGTTTCATTTTATCTTCCAATTATTTGATTACATTTTGTTTTTCTCTTCTACATACTAAGCTACTGGAGAGTAGGGTCTAGCTTATCTATCAATATATCTCCAGGCTTAGCACATTGACTAATCCAGAGTTGCCACTCAATAAATGTTTGATGAGTGAAGAAACAAGAGTTGCTATGTTCCTGCAATTTATTTGTTAGGTTTGTATAGGATATGGCACCATCAGCTGTGCACTGATTAAGCAAGATATTGATAGCAATAACATAACCAGAATTTTCTTAGTACTTTGTACTCCACAGAGGAAAGCCACTGATATGCATCTAATTTGCTTGAATTCTGGGGATGAAGCAGCATAATTCCCCAAAATACTGGATGAGAAAATTGTATGTGGCTCAAGAGAACATTGTATCCTTTGTCATTAGCCATGAAAGCTTTCAAAATAAAAATAAAAATTCTCCACCCTCTGAGCTGTTTTCCCTGTTCTCTTTCCTACAGAAGGTCCCATTTTTCTTCCTATACACATAACGTGTTTTAGAGCACTGTTGTTATGAAGCATTCTGCAACCGGTAGTTAACCTATTTAGATCTCAGTGTTCTTATCCGTATAATGAGGCTAATGACACTAAGCTGTTCTCCCAGGGAGGTTTGATTAAATATGTTTCTTGACATTGGACAGGTCCTGCATACATTAGCAAGGATTTTCAAAATAAAGTGTTCTATATGCACAACAATTTGTTTCATTTGTCGTTGTTTTAAAAGCAAGCATATTTCCAAGAGGAACGATTGCACCATCAGCAAACATTTCAAAATGGATCTAAGGTAAAAATTGTTATGACTACAGTGAATGTTCTATTTGGGGTTGGTAAGACCGGCAAGTATTTCAAAATATCCCCACCCACAATTTTTAATGGGAAAAGCAAGGCTTGTTGGAATGTGAGATAATTTTATCTTTGCTCAGTAATACTGCCTTTATAGGGGGAGTTTCTAACATTTTTTTTACTCCAAGACAGCACTATGTTGTACCCTCTTACAATACTTTCTGTGCCACTAGAAGTAGGAATAAGGCCCAGATTTCCTGATGAGATGTCCTACCCTGGCAACGTTCCTCTCATTTCACATGGCAGGAAGGGCTGATCTCCCACATAGGCAGAGCTGGACTGACTGAGCTGGACAGGATCTCTTTTTTTACAACTGCAATTTTTTATGTCCATCTGACCTCTCCCTGACTTCTGTCACTTTTTGTATACAACTGTCAGTTTCTCTCTCAGTGATAAGTGGGCCCAGATGCAGAGAAGAAGCCAGCAGAGAAAGGGAGAAGTGAATGGAAACCAAGAGGAAAATATAAACAAAACACATCCTAGAATGCTTCTGAGATGCTGAAAAGTAGTAGGATGAATTTAGTTTTACAAAAAGAAATTATAGGATAATATTTCAACTCATACCCTCCTATCATCTGTCCCAAACCTAGACTCAATTGCTAACAGGTGAATCAATGCTTTCTTCAGTGAAGTTGGCGTGAAAAACAATGGCAGTGTAGCCATGGGAAATAGCATATGAAGGGTTCTGAGTCCAGAAACTAGGCAGAATCAAGCTCTGGCCAAGCCTCTTTCCTTTGCTCTCAAGGCTTCATGTGCAATAGGCTCACCTGGAAATATTTTTTACCACTGAGAAAACCTTTTTATTGAAGCATAATATACATAAAGAAGAATGCATTTAAGTGTAAACCTGATGAATTTTTACAAACTGAACACACTCATTAACCAGCAACACTGGGAGAGTTTTTCATTTTTGTTGTTAAGATATAGCTTTCAGGATGTTTTTCCAGACCAAGTGAATCAGAATCTCAAATTCTGAGGCCCAAGAATCTGTGTTTTAAATAAACTCCTTGAGGAATTCTTTTGGAGCCAGTTGGGCACTGGGCTTCAGTTTACTGCTTTGTTAACTACTGTCTGGATCCCTGTATGCATGAGTTGGGTAGAGCAAGGGAGAGGAAGAGGGAGAGGGAGAGCGAGAGGAAGGGGGAGAGGAGGAAGGGGGAGGGAAGGGAAGGGTAGGGGGAGGGGAGGAGGAGGAGAGAGGAGGAGAGGGAGAGGGAGAGGAAGAGGGAGAGGAAGAGGGGGGAGGGGGAGGGGTAAGGGGAGGGGAGGAGGAGGAGAGAGGAGGAGAGGGACGGGGAGAGGGAGAGGGAGAGGGAGGGGGGAGATGGGAGGAGGAGGAGGGGGACGAGGAGGGGTAGAGGGAGCGGACGCTTTGAGAATGGCTCTAAGAGTTGAGGAAGGAATGATGGCAGAAAACATCCTTTTGCCTCTCAGTATTCATTTACTTTTTATTGTTGAGTAACAGATTCCTAGTTTTCAGTGAGATACATAGTGACCCAGAATAAAGTCTAAATCTTGGCCTCCCTTGCAGCTAGACTGGTCATCAACTAAATTTAGCCAATGGGATGTAAGTCAAAGTATGATATTTGACCTTCTAGAAAGTCTTTAAAAGTTGAAGTACACTCAGGTTGACCTTTACCTATTCAAAGTTTTTTATTAAGGTATCATTGATATACAACACATTTTTTTAGCTGTTGAATAAATAAATATTGAAATGGAAACCTGTTCTGGAAATGCAAGTTCTTATGGAATTTTAGGATGGGAAGGGACCTAGCTCAGTTCTCAATTCACGGCTTCCTTGAGTGTTGCTCCTGCATGCAAATTTTTCTAAGGATGGATAAACCTATTCCACTCAAAGGCAGCTTATTCCAATTTTAGATAGCCCCAAGAGTTTTATTTTTATTTATATATATGTATATTTATTTATTTATCATGGTATCATTAATATACAATCACATGAACAACATTGTGGTTACTAAATTCACCCCATTATCAAGTCCCCACCACATACCCCATTACAGTCACTGTCCATCAGCGTAGTAAGATGCTACAGAGTCACTACTTGTCTTCTCTGTGCTATACTGCCTTCCCTGTACACCCCCTATATTATGTGTGCTAATCATAATACCCCTTAATTCCCTCTTCCTCCCTTCCCACTCACCCTCCCCAGCCCCTTCTGCTTTCATAACCACTAGTCCATTCTTGGGTTCTGTGAGTCTGCTGCTGTTTTGTTCCTTCAGTTTATTCTTTGTTCTTATACTCCACAGATGAGTGAAATCATTTGGTACTTGTCTTTCTCTGCCTGGCTTATTTCACTGAGCATAATACCCTCTAGCTCCATCCATGTTGTTGCAAATGGTAGGATTTGTTTTTTCTTATGGCTGAATAATATTCCATTGTGTATATGTATCACATCTTCTTTATCCATTCATCTACTGAAGGACACTTAGGTTGCTTCCATGTCTTTGCTACTGTAAATAATGCTGCGATAAACACAGGGGTGCATATGTCTTTTTGAATCTGGGATCCTGTTTTCAAGGTAAATTCCTAGAAGTGGAATTCCTGGGTCAAATGGTATTTCTATTTTCAGTTTTTAATTAATTTATTTATATTTTGGTATCATTAATGCACAATTACATGAGAAACATTATGGTTACTAGACTCCCCCCATTATCAAGTCCCCACCACATACCCCATTATAGTCACTGTCCATCAGCGTAGTAAGATGCTATAGAATCACTACTTGTCTTCTCTGTGTTGTACTGCCTTCTCTGTGCCCCCACCTGCTACATTATGTGTGCTAATTGTAATGCCCTTTTTTACCCCTCAACCCTCCCCTCCCACCCATCCTTCCCAGTTCCTTTCCCTTTGGTAACTGTTAGTCCATTCTTGGGTTCTGTGACTCTGCTGCTGTTTTGTTCCTTCAGTTTTTTCTTTGTTCTTATACTGCACAGATGAGTGAAATCATTTGATACTTGTCTTTCTCTGCCTGGCTTATCTCACTGAGCATAATACCCTCTAGCGCCATCCATATTGTTGCAAATGGTAGGATTTGTTTTTTTCTTATGGCTGAATAATATTCCATTGTGTATATGTACCACATCTTCTTTATCCATTCATCTACTGATGGACACTTAGGTTGCTTCCATTTATTGGCTATTGTAAATAGTGCTGCAATAAACATGGGGGTGCATATGTCTTTTTCAAACTGGGCTCCTGCATTCTTAGGGTATATTCCTAGGAGTAGAATTCCAGGGTCAAATGGTATTTCTATTTTGAGTTTTTGAGGAACCTCCATACTGCCTTCCACAATGGTTGAACTGATTTACATTCCCACCAGCAGTGTAGGAGTGTTCCCCTTTCTCCACATCCTCGCCAACATTTGTGGTGGCTTGTCTTTTGGATCTTGGCCATCCTGACTGGTGTGAGGTGATATGTCATTGTGGTTTTAATTTGCATTTCTCTCATAATTAGAGATGTGGAACATCTTTTCATGTACCTGTTGGCCATCAGAATTTCTTTGGAGAAGTGTCTGCTCAGATACTCTGCCCATTTTTTAATAAGTTTATTTGCTTTTTAGGTGTTGAGGCATATGAGTTCTTTATATATTTTGGATGTTAACCACTTCTCAGATATGTCATTTACAAATATATTCTCCCATACTGTAGGATGTCTTTTTGTTCTGCTGATGTCCTTTGTTGTGCAGAAGCTTTTTAGTTTGAAGTAGTCCCATGTGTTCATTTTTGCTTTTGTTTCCCTTGCCTAAGGACATGTGTCCAGGAAAAATTTGCTCATGTTTATATTCAAGATATTTTTGCCTTTGTTTTCTTCTAAGAGTTTTATGGTTTTATGAATTATATTCAGGTCTTCAATCCATTTTGAGTTTACTTTTGTGTATGGAGTTAGACAATAATTCAATTTCATTCTCTTGCATGTAGCTGTCCAGTTTTGCCAACACCAGTTGTTGAAAAGGCTCTCATTTCCCCATTGTATATCCATGGCTCCTTTATCATATATTAATTGAACATATATGCTTGGGTTTGTATATGGGCTCTCTATTCTGGACCATTGATCTATGGGTCTGTTTTTGTGCCAGTATCAAATTGTCTTGTTTGCTGTGGCTTTGTGGTAGAGCTTGAAGTCAGGAGCGTTATCCTCTGCTTTACTCTTCCTTCTAAAGATTAATTTGGATATTTGAGGTCTTTTGTGGTTCCATATGAATTTTAGAACTAGTTGCTCTAGTTCTTTAAAGAATGCTGTTGGTATTTTGATAGGGATTGCACTGAATCTGTAGATTGCTTTAGGCAGGACAGCCATTTTTACGATATTAATTCTTCCTATCCAAGATCATAGGATGTATTTCCATGTTTTAGTGTACTCTTTAATTTCTATCAAGTGTCTTGTAGTTTTCAGGGTATATGTCTTTCACCTCCTTCATTAGGTTTATTCCTAGGTATTTTATTTTTTTTGATGCAACTATGAATGGAATTGTTTTCCTGATTTCTCTTTCTGCTAGTTCATCATTAGTATATAGGAATGCAACAGATTTCTCTGTATTAATTTTGTATCTTGCAAGTTTGCTGAATTCAGATATTAGTTCTAGTAGTTTTGGAGTGGATTCTTTAGGGTTTTTTATGTACAATATCATGTCATCTGCAAACAGGGACAGTTTGACTTCTTCCTTACCAATCTCGATGCCTTTTATTTCTTTGTATTGTCTGATTGCCATGGCTAGGACCTCCAGAGCTATGTTGAATAAAAGTGGGGAGAGTGGACATCCTTGTCTTGTTCCCAATCTTAGAGGAAAACTCTCAGCTTTTTACTGTTATGTATGATATTGGCTGTGGGTTTGTCATATATGGCCTTTATTATGTTGAGGCACTTGCTGTCTCTACCCATTTTGTTGAGAGTTTTTATCATGAATGTGTGTTGTATTTTGTCAAATGCTTTTTCAGCATCTATGGAGGTGATCGTGTGATTTTTGTCCTTCTTTTTATTGATGTAGTGGATGATGTTGATGGATTTTCAAATGTTGTACCATCCTTGCATCCGTGGAATGAATCTCACTTTTCATGATGGATGATATTTTTGATGTATTTTTGAATTTGGTTTGCTAATATTTTGTTGAGTATTTTTGCATCTATGTTCATCAGGGATATTGTCTGTAGTTTTCTTTTTTTGTGTTGTCTTAGCCTGGTTTTGGTATTAGAGTAAAGGTGGCTTCATAGAATTAGTTTGGAAGTATTCCCTCCTCTTCATTTTTTGGAAATCTTTTAAGGAGGATAGGTATTAGGTATTCTCCATATTCAGCAGTGATGTGACCCGCTCCAGGGATTTTGTTCTTGGATAGTATTTTGAGTAATGATTCAATTTCATTGCTGGTAATTGGTCTGTTCAGATTTTCTGCTTCTTCCTTTGTCAGTCTTGGAAGGTTGTATTTTTCTAGAAAGTTATCCATTTCTTCTATGTTATCCAACCTGTTAGCATATGATTTTTCATAATATTCTCTAATATTTTTTTTGTATTTTGGCAGTGTCTAGTGATTTTTTTCCTTTCTCATTTTTGATTATATTTATGTGTGTAGACTCTATTTTTTTTGTGATAAGTCTAGCTAGTGGCTTATCTATTTTGTTTATTTTCTCAAAGAACCAGCTCTTGGTTTCATTAATTCTTTCTATTGTTTTATTCTTCTCAATTTTATTTATTTCTTCTCTGATATTTATTACATCCCTTCTTTCTATTGACTTTAGGCCTCATTTGTTCTTCTTTTTTCAGCTTCTTTAATTGTGAATTTAGACTGTTCACCTGGGATTGTTCTTCCTTTTTAAATAGGTCTGAATTGCTATATACTTGCCTCTTACAACTGCCTTCTCTGTGTCCCACAGAAGTGGGGGCATTGAGCTGTTGTCTTCATCTCCATATATTGCCTGATCTCTGTTTTAATTTAGTCATTGATCCATTGATTATTTAGGAGCATTTTGTTAAACCTCCATGTGTTTGTGAGCCTTTTTGTTTTCTTTGACCAATTTATTTCTAATTTCCTACCTTTGGCATCTGAAAAGTTGGTTGGAACAATTACAATCTTTTTGAATTACCTGAGGCTCTTTTTGTGGCCTAGTATGTGATCTATTCTGGAAAATGTTCCATGTGCACTTGAGAAGAATGTGTATCCTGTTGCTTTTGGGTGGGGTGTTCTGAATATGTCTGTTAGGTCCATCTGTTTTAATAAGTTATTCAGTGCCTCTGTGTCCTTACTTATTTTCTGTCTGGTTGATCTGTTCTTTGGAGTGATTGGTGTGTTTAAGTCTCCTAAAGTGGATGCATTGCATTCTATTTCCCCCTCTAATTCTGTTAGTATTTGTTGCACATATTTGGGTGCTGCTATGTTGGGTGCATAGATATTTATAATGGTTATATCCTCTTGTTGGACTGACCCCTTTATCATTATATAATGCTCTTCTTTGTCTGTTGTGACTTTCTTTGTTTTGAAGTCTATTTTATCTGATACAAGTACTGCAACACCTGCTTTTTTCTCCCTATTGTTTGCATGAAATATCTTTTTCCATCCCTTCACTTTTAGTCTGCGTATGTATTTGTGTTTGAAGTGAGTCTCTTGTAGGCAGCATATAGATGGGTCTTGCTTTTTTGTTCACTCTGTAACTCTATGTCTTTTGATTGGTGCATTCAGTCCATTTACATTTAGGGTGATTATCGAGGTATGTACTCTTTGCCATTGCAGGCTTTGGATTCTTGGTTACCAAAAGTTCAAGGGCCGCTTTTTTACTATCTAATAGTCTAACTTAATTTGCTTATTATGCTGTTTTAAATACAATCTGAACATTCTTTTTTTTCCCCCTTCTTTTCCTTCCTCCTCCACTCTTTATATGTAACGTGTCATATTCTGCATTCTTTGTGTATCCTTTGACTGACTTGTTGAGTAACTGGTTTAATTTTGCATTTGGTTAGTAATTAATTGGTCTACTTCCTTTGCTGTAGTTTTATTTTCTCTGGTGACAGCTATTTAGCCTTTTCAGCACTTCCGTCTAGAGAGGTCCCTTTAAAATACACTGTAGAGATGGTTTTTGGGAGGTAAATTCCCTCAACTTTTACTTCTCTGGAAATTGTTTAATTCCTCCTTCAAATTTAAATGATAATCTTGCTGGGTAGAGTATTCCTGGTTCAAGGCCCTTCTGTTTCATCTCATTGAATATGTCATGTCACTCCCTCTGGCCTGTAAGGTTTCTGCTGAGAAGTCTTATGATCGCCTGGTGGGTTTTCATTTGTATGTGATCTTTTTTCTCTCTTTGGCTGCATTTAGTACTCTGTCATTGTCCTTGATCTTTGCCATTTTTATTATTATATGACTTGGTGTTGTCTGCTTGGGTCCCTTCTGTTGGGAGATCTGTGGACTTCCATGGTCTGAGAGACTAAATACTTCCCTAGGTTGGGGAAGTTTTCAGCAATTATTTCCTCAAAGGTACTTTCTATCCCTTTCTCTCTCTTATTCTTCTGTTATTCCTATAATGTGAATATTGTTCTGTTTTGATTGGTCACACAGTTCTCTTAATATACTTTCATTCCCAGATATAGTTTTTTCTCTCTCTGCCTCAGCTTCTTTGTATTCCTGTTCTCTTATTTCTATTCCATTTACTATCTCCTCTACCTCATCTAATCTGCTTTTAAATCCCTCCATTGTGTGTTTCATCTCAGCTGGTGTATTTTTTAAGGTGTCTATCTTCCTCTTGAATTTGTCCCTTAGCTCTTGAATATTTTTCTGTAGCTCTATTAGCATGCTTATGACTTTTATTTTGAATTCTTTTTCAGGAAGATTGGTGATTTCAGTGTCACTGAGTCCTCTTTCTGGTGTTTGAGGGATTTTGGATTGAACCAGATTCTTCTGCCTTTTCATAATCCTATTGGATAGTGAGAAATATTAGGTTTGTGTAGGTGGTGCCCTCTGGTACCCAGAAGCTCTGCTTTTTGGAGTTTCCCAGTACCTGGAGCAATGGCAGTGGTTGCAGGCGAGCCGTGCCAGTGCCTACCCTAAAGAACAAGCCCTTTCCTGCTTACCCGCAGCAGTGCCTGCCTCTACTGTCAGGGCCAGTGAGCCACCCGCAGGGAGCAGCCTCTGGGTTAATCTCCTAACGTGCTGTGGGTGGAGCTGCCCTCTGGCTCACCTGGAACAATGGCAGGGGCTGCAGGTGAGCTGCACCTGATGTCTGCCTGGAGGACAAAGCCTTTTTCTGCTTCCCAGCAGTAGTGCCTGCCTCCACTGTCAGGGTTGGTTAGTACGCCGGGGGCAGCCTCTGTATTAAGTCATGTAGTTGCTGTAGGAGGGCTGCTCCCTGGCTGATATGGAGCCATGGCAGGTGCAGCTGGTTTGTGCCCAAGTGCCCACATGGAAGAAGCAGCAGCAGGCTGTTTATCGCGGTGGGAGTGCCTCAGGGCTGCATTGCCAGCCAGGAGGATGGAGCGCCTGAAGCTTCTGAAAGTTCCCAAGCTGCTTGGCTGAGTGTGCAGGGGCAATTCTGTCTACCTCTTCCTTCTCCTGAATCCTTGCCATTTTAGCAGCCCTCTCACTGTTGGGAAGTCTTTCAAAGCACTTGACTTTCTTTTGTCTCAGGGGAGCCGGTTGTGGGAACCTGTTTACAGTTTTAGTCTCTGACTGGTTTTGGCCCCTCTAATCTCCAGAGCACCATGCAATGTGGGTTTATGCTCCCGGAGTAGATGTCTAGGGCCAGGTATTTAGCAATCCTGGGCTTCCACTCTGTCCCCACTCTGATTCTCTTCCTCCTGCCCATGAGCTGGGGTGAGGGGAGTGCTCGGGTCCCACCAGGTTTCAGCTTTGGTACTTTACCCTTTTACGTGAGATGTTCTTTTTTTGCAGATGTAGACTGGCTGGTGCAATCTTGTTTCTGGTCACTCTTTTAGTAATAGTTGTGTTTGCTGTATTTTCATATTATATGTGGTTTTGGGCGGAGACTTCTGCCTCACTTCTCATGCTATCATCTTTCCAGTTTCAATCTTACGTTTTTAGTTAGTGGCTGAAATATGGTAGTGTTGGCTGGAGCTTAAGCAACCATTTTGATCCAGGTACATAAAGACCATACATGATAGAGCACAAAGCTGGAAGAATTTAAATTCCTTAATACTTTATGGATTCCAAACCTACCCTGTAGTACCAATTCCGAACATTTTAATACAATAAAAATATTTTGTATTTTGGCTACTATCAATTTGTGTTTTCTAATACTATAACTGAGTGTAATGCTAACAGATACAGAGCATTTTCCTGTTCTATATACATGTCTGAAGGCACTCAGTAACAGGTGATGAGCTCTCAAGAACATGGGTTCTGTTATTTGCCAAGAAACCACTGAGAGCAAGTCTGCGTTTTGATAACTAACACTTCAACAAGATAAACGTGGTCAGTATATTGTAGGGACTTGGTTTCTAGGAGTTATTATGTGGTTGTTCTTTTTCCATAGGCTTCACCTGATTTGGTACCTGGAACACTTTAGTGAGATTATCCAAAGAATGCCTTATTCAGTTTAGGTGAGTATTAGCCTTATCTTATCATAGTTTTAAGGGAATTTTATGGGTTAGGGCAAGTTTCCATCCAACAGCTAAAGATACTGGGTCCAATTCCTAAAGAGGTGAAGCTGGGACATGCTAAGTTTGTTGTCAAGTCTTAAGCCAAGGTAAGAAGGAGTGGGCTCTCACTATAGCTACAGTGCCATTGGGAGATTGGAGAAAGAAACCCAGTCATTGGGACAGGATTAAGGCAAGTTGGGGAAGAGAAAAAAGCAGGTCTGAGGGCATCAGAATGCTCAGGTCTAACTGACTCAGATACTCAGCAAGACCAACTCCAAGGCGTTACCAGCCAATGTCTAGAATTCCTAGTACATGTACTGTATACTCTCTGACTTGGTCAGAAACCAGATCGGGAGGGCTCAAGCTCTGGGGAAAGGTGGTACTGCCTGAGGCTGAAGTGGGTAAGAGAATGGTCATCATCAGACTTTTTGCAAGTTGCTTAACTCCTCTTAGCCTCAATTCCCTCATCTGTAAAACTAGGACTAATAATACCTAGTTCATAGTTATTCCATCATGGATTAAAAGAAAAAAATTTATGTGTAAGGAATTTGAAAATTGTGATGAGTTATACAAATGTAAATTACTATTACTATCTGGGTAGAATGATGGCAGCTATTTTACTGTGCAGAGCAAATCTCCATAGCATTTAAGATACAATGAGTATAATTCATTCATCTGAAATGAAAAGGGGTAGATTTATTGAGCCAGGATATAATTATTAGATTTGTAATCTGGTCAGGAAACTCATGATGTCAGAGAAATACTGTATTCTTATTTAAGAAAAATGGAAAGCTTTTAGGGGATCATGTGGCAAATTTGTTTATTTTTTAATCATTTGATGGGCAATATGGTTTATCTTAGGGAAGCCGTGATTCATGGAAATACAATTCATGATACGCCAGAATAAGGAATAGCCAGGCTGAGAGTCATTGAATGATGTGTGTCGTTCAAGACAACCATTACAGCCCAAATACAAGAGTTAAGAGTGCTCATTTTTTGCCCTAAAAGCAGCACTGGGGTATATAGGTTTACAATAATATTCGTTGTAATAAACCACATGTTATAGGTAACAGGTGTAGCTGACTTATAGCCTAAATTGTGTGAGGCTGTGCTGTCAGGCGGGCTCTAAAGTGATTTGGAAAGATTTATGAGACTGAGTGACAGCCAAGGTGATTCTTGAAATTGACTTTTTAAGGTGTCAATTTGGTGAATGACAGGTTATATTTTACTAAAAAAATACTCATAATAATAAGGAGTTTGTCTTTAAATGGCAGTAGGTTGTTTAGTAAAAACAAAAAAGCTCATTATTTAACTAGAGATTGCTAAATTTTGGACATTTGGCAATTCTAATAGGCTTTGAGCATATGGTCTGACTTGCTCAGTCATTCAGAATCACTTCTTCTGCCAAGCAAAGACAGGGTTCTTCAAACAGGGTTGAAATCTACTCACACTGCTTAAAACAGAACTTTTCTTAGTGTCTTTTCTAACTATTGTAATTAATTTTAAGACAAAGAAATTAGCTATGCTTCAAAGAGAGAGGGGGAAGGAAAATAAAGAAGGAAAAATTTATTCTATGCTCATGTCAGATGTGCTTCTCTTTCCTTCACTGCTCTGTCACCAGTCATCCTGCCCAGGGCCCAGGCTTGCTCCTGTCCCTGAAAGAAATCATGTAATCTCCGCCCTCTCCTGTTTCAGACCAGTCAGCTGGTCTTACAAAGGCTGTCAGCATTTCAACTTAGCATTTTCTGGTTGAATAAGAAACATTTTTTCTTTCATTTTTATTTGTTGTCAAGAACACTATCATAATAACTTTAAAGAAAATTTTAGTGAAAAAAAAGGCCTATAATTCTCCTTAACAAAATTGTTTATTTTGTGTTTACTTTGATTATGTTGTTAATTCATTTGTTTATTTGATAAACATTGATTAAGAGGCTCCAATAGCCCAAGCTCTAGTATAAACACTAGGGACATAGCAGGGAACAAACAACCCAGCCCGCACAGGGTTTTCACCTGAATGCGGGAAAGGAGTAAATAAATGAATAAATATTATGTCAGATAGTGTTAAGTTCTAAGGAGACAAAACAGGGTGTAGGTCAGGAATGTGGTGGTGGGAAGGGCAGCTATCATTTCCTTTATGTCTTCCAACTACACACATATCTTATTCTGTGCAATACCATTTCTGCTTTCCTTAGAAAAATTCCAACACTCCGTCCCCTACCTCCAAAACCATAAACATACATTTAGTGATATGGCCTAAGCTTGATTTTTTCATAGGAATCATATGGTGTTTAATGCAACAAACAGTAACAATAGTCTTGATGCTAACTCTTAAATGGAGAAAATTGGAAGAAGTAGACATAGAAAGATAAGAAAAGATCATGTAAGAGAGGAAACTAGCAAGAGACAGAGGAGAAAAAAATCTAGTCATTAAAAGTTTGCACTCGTATATCAATCTCAGAGAATTTTTGACAAGACCAGATTAGGGTAGAGAAATCCTGAGATAAAATTAGTAAGATAGAAAGCAGTTTATTTCATAGTTTTTAGTCTTAGCCAACATGTGTATCATTGAGTACTTGTGTTTTGCATAAAGTTCCTGGGTTTTCTCTTTTACTCTCTTGTTCTAGAAAACAGTCAAAGATTTAAAACTGAGAAGTCCTGCTTGCCTAGAGATATCAGGATTATTAGCAATGTGAGAGACACAGAATCACCTTAACTGAAAAGTCTAAACCAGAAGGTACTAAGCTCTGATTTGAGCTCTACAAGTCTACTCCAAGTTGAAGTGAGTGGTCCAATTCTCCCTGCCCCCTTTAAAAATAAGTATACTTTCTTGGGTACTATAAACTAAACAAGATAACATAACTAAACAGTTAACATAAAATGAAAAAACAAAGAAAACAAGCATACTTGTATATGGCAAATTTTCATAAACATAATGGTTAGAATAATTAGATGTAAGATTTAAGAGCCCAATTACTATGGGAGCCTCTGTGGACCAGTATTTGCAGATTTGGATCCAAATTCTGGTTTTACCAGCTACTCAATGACCTTAGGCAAAGCAATCTTGCTGGGCCTATTTCCCAGCTGGTGGGGACATTTCTGGTGTTGAAATGGTGTACATTCAAGGGCCTAGGATTGCATTAGGTGTGACTACATGAAATTGTCATTTTGTACATCAAGAACAGACAAATGTCAGCAATTTCATGTGGTACAGCTTGGTACAGAGTGGGTGCTCAATTAAGAATAGCGATTATTATTGCTATGTTCATTCAGTATTTAATGATTTATTCATTTGAAAATATTAGAACATTTTTATATTGATGAAGACCTTTAGGTGTCCAAAGGACAATCATATAAAGTACTTCATTTTTTTTCTAATAACAGCTTTATTGAGATGTAATTCACATTTCATGAAATTAATTAATTTTAAAGTGTACAATTCAGTAGTTTTTAGCATATTCACAGAATTCTGCCACTGTCACCATTACCTAATTTTAGAAATTTTCATTACCCTCAGAGCAACCCTATACCTACTAGCAGTGTCTTCCTGTTCCTCCCTCCCCGAGTCCCTGGTAATTATCTGTCTAATTTATGTGTCTGTAGATTTGTCTATTCTGGACATTTCATATAAATGGAATCAGACAATAAGTGGCTTTTTTGTGACTGATTTTTCTCACTTAGCACTGAAAGGGTATCTCGCCACAACCCTCCTTACCCCAGCATGTCTCAGGAGACACGGGCCCATGCAAGAGATTTTAATAGCTGAAAGAGAGAATGGCTGCCTCTGAGCAGAGAGCAGCAGCTCGTGGGTGAGGAAGTGCATTTTTAAGGAGTAGGGTGTGTTCTGCTATGGGGACTTGGTGATTGGATCTTAAGGGGTGGGGCGAAATGTTTAGAGATAAGGTGAGGCAAATCCAGACATGATTTTCACCGGCCTATGTGCTTGGGACCATGGGGTAAATGGAGGATAAAGTACTATATTCTTACAAGCACAATGTTTTCAAGATTTATACAAGTTATAGCATGTATCAGTATTTCATTCCTTTTTATGACTGAATAATATTCCATTATATAGGTATATCGCATTTGGTTTATCCATTCACCAGTTGATGGACATTTTGAGTTTTTTTCCCTTTTGGCTATCATGAATAGTGCTGCTATGAACATTGGTGTATAATTTTTGTGTAAACATATGTTTTCAATTATTTTAGGGAGGAAAGTGCTGGATCATATAGCTATACAGTTTAACACTTTAAACAACTGCCAAACTGTTTTCTTTATTCTAAATAACTAAAAACTGGGTTATGCTAGCAGAGAAATACAAGATGAGCTTGGGGCATCTGTAGTCAAGAAATGAAAGTGCTAAAAATATAAAAGATAGGAGCCTATAAAAGGGACGCAGGAGCCAGCTGAAAAGAGTGACCAAAGAGCAAACCAGGAACAATCTGAACAGCACGGGACACAGCACAGTGTCGAGCCACAGCCCAGAAATAAGGTACACGTGCACGAGTCCACACTGACTCAAATAAGTATTGAACAAACAAATGGAGAGAGGAGACAACTCTTCCTTAAAGAATTCCAAATATATGAATAGATATTCCTCCTTCTAGGAGGTGGGGCTTAATTCTCTTGAGTGTGGATTGGATTTAGTGATTCTCTGCCAAGGAACAGAATATAGAAGGAGAAAAAAAGTAGTTTTATACAGAGAATCTTGGCAGCGCTCTTTTATCCAAATGATCAATGTCAGCAGTACCCCCAATAAATAATGTTGAGATCACGTGCTCTGTGACATGAATGTGATGAGAAGGGTATTTCACCTGTGTGATATTCTTCCTAAGATCCACAACCCTCCTTTACCCATGACAAAGCATCGTTGTGGGTAAAATTGCAACATTTCCAGAATATCTCGCCTGGCTCTAGTATATCTGCATATCAATAGGTGTTCAGAGGTGGAAAGATGTATGGCTTTAGTGCATTTGCATATCCTCAGGGGTGGAGAGAAGTTCATCTCCATGTCAATGGGTAATAATTACCTGGGTAACCCAGGGCGTGTCTGAACCTGAGAGGTTAATGGGAGGGGCTGGCTTGCTTGCCGGCTTCTTCTGGAGCAGAGGAGAGAGACGGCCCTGGACTGCAGTTTGTAAGCAATAAACGGGTTTTAAACTTTATTTCTCCCTTTGACTGATTTTGGTTTTTAGAGGTATTTTGCCCCAGGATTTCCTCTCCCCGGACTTACAATCATATAAATGCAAATTGAGTGACATTCTACAAAATGCCTGATCAATACTCTTCAAAACTGTCAAGGTTAATAAAGATAAGCAAAGACTGAGAAACCGTCCCAGAACAGAGGAGGCTAAGGAGACCTGGCAGCGGAATGCCCTCCGGCACCCTGCTTGGGATGCTGGAGCAGCAGAAGGGCATTAGTGGGAAAACCGGTGAGAGCCAAATAAAGCCTGGAGTATAGTTAATAGTAATGTACCAATGTTGGTTTCTTCGTTTTGACAAATGTACTGCTGTAATGTAAAATGTTAAGTCAGGGACATACTCTGTACTTTGTACTATCTTTGTAACATTTCTGTAAGTGTAAAATCATGCCAAAATAAAAAGTTTACTTAAAAAATTGATAACATGTAAACATAAATAATACAGTTTACTTTAAATATATTTGCCAAAACAAATTATCTAATGAAAAAAATTTAGTGGGTATAGGAATGATTACAGAGGAATTCAGATAAAAGAATTTGTTACTGAGAATGAATGTCTGAGATTTATTTAAACTAGTGGTTTGCATGGATTAAATTTACTTATCTTTCTATCAAACTGTCTAAAGTTACACAGTCAGGTGGCTTAAAGCAACAGCAACTACTGCAACAAAAAGGGTTTTTAGTGTTTGGCTCCAAGCACTAGCACTTAGGCACAGTTCTAGCATCTTTGGTATATTAAAGTATCTTTTGTCTTGAACAGTATCAGAAGTGACCAAATTAGTGAGCTGGTGTTACACCCAAGAAGATATTAATTTACCTTGAGCTCTTCTGTGTGGATTGGCTAAAACATATTTTCACATGCTTGCCGGCTAATCTCATTCCTAGTTCAGGACTCAGCTCTCATGTAAACAATGATGACCCCAAAATCTGTATCTTCACACTTCTCTCTTGAATTTCTAGCTTGTATATCTGACTCTTTTCCAAAGTTAAACTGGCTGTCCCATTGGTACACAACTGAAAAGATCTCAAAATCAAACACATTCTCTTGCCACCCTTCATTCCTGTTAAAATTGTCCCTCCACCTATTTTCCCTTCCTCAAGTAATGACTGTCAATCACTCAGGGCACAAAACAAATCTGAGACTCTTCTGTGTGACTCCAGGCAGCATCCTGGTATAGATATTCGTTGCTTAACCTCACCCTGGCCTTTAGGACTGAGCCCCTGCTGCGCACTGAGTTTTGGCCTGTGTTCTGCGCACCTGCAGGCTGTGCTTCTTGCTGCTTCCCAGGCTCCCAGAGAACCAGGTGCGACAACTACAGCTGTAATCATCAACGGAGAAGCGATTGTTTAAGCCAGGTGTCAACGCATGTTTTCTGTAAAGAGCAAGATAGTAAGTGGTTCAGGCTTCACAGATCATATGCTATGTTTCACTACTAAACTCCGCTGTGGTAGCTCAAAACAGCCATAGACATTATGCAGATAAATTCAGCTGTACTTCAATAAAACTTTCTAAAAACAGGTAGTGCGTCAGACTTGTCCTGTGAACTATAGTTTGCTGATGACTTTTTAAAGCATAGCTTTGGATGAGACTGCCTTTGACAGTAGGCTGAGAAGGCCAGGGCGCTCTAGAAAGAATCCAGAGGAACATAAGTGTTAAAGTAGTTGGCTTGTTAAAAGTATTTAGTGAAGGACAATAAGGAAGAATACTCAGAGAGTTAGGGAGAAAATTCAGGTGTAGATGTGTCCTAGAAGTCACAACAGCAGTGCATCTGCATCAATTTCAGTGCCGCAGAGAGATGAGGTAGGAGGTGTTGAAATTGGGGTGAGCTTAGGCACAGCCATCCTGAGACCATGGCACTTGTGGCAGAGGTGGATAGAAAGCTGTTCCTAGTGTGACATAGGCTGAAGTTTAATCCTGGGACCCAGACCATTGAATGAAGACTGGGAGTAGGAGGAGGAAGAAGGGAACTTTTCAGGCTATCAAGATGGACAAAATATCAGTTCTGGGTAGCAAATTTTCTGTGGTGGGATTGTGAATTATATGGTCTTATTTTCTGATCCAAAAATATTGGTACATGTCCTGAAACACATTTGAACATTGATTTCTCAGTAAGTCATTACTGTAAGATACTAGTTCTTGGTAACTTATTACTATCTACTTGCCTGTGGGGAAACCAGGCTAGGAGTCTCTGGAAAGCTCGGCATCATGAGTGAAACCAACCAAGCAACAAGCCGACTCCTCACTGTGCCCCTCGATTCCTTCCCCAGCCCTGCTTTGTGGGAGTGAAGAGGCAATTAGACAATTTTAAAATTGAACTCCTTGCAATAGATCTAAAAACCACTTTTGTGTTGTCATCATCTAAGAGCATGATTGTACTTGGCATATTATAATTAGAAAGATTACAATAATGTATACTCACTGAATTTACTTTTAAATGTGTTTACTTTTTTGACTCTGGAAGTATACCATTCATCCTCAGTGTATAAAGATTGAAGTAACCTCAGGTGATTAATGTTTTGAATATATATATATTTCTTTACATAGATTTTAGAGATAATTTTTTTAAAAAGAGCTGAAAGCATTCACTGGAAATCTTATCTCACATTTTATTCACCTTTCATATAACCACATTTTTCAATTTAAAAAATACTCAGGATGGAAGTCTTGTTTTGTCTCCTTCTTTTTCCATGCCCTTATAGTTCTGGGACATAGACTTGAAAGATTAACCACCTCAGAAACCTCCTGGAGTTCAAATCACAGTAAATGGCCAAGAAAACCCCATGGCCTTACTATCTTTTGTTCTAAGAATACTGCCAGAGTTCTTGGGAAACATGAGAAATGGCTTAGTGTCACAGTCCAAGATTTACTTGAGAGTTAAAAACACACTGACAGATGCCTGTGACTGCTCATTTTGCCTTTAGATCATTTGGAGTCAAGCCTGGTACTGATGATCTCACCTCATTAGTGGGCTCTCTGACCACACCTTTCTCTTTAATTCTTTCTGAGTGAATTTGTAATTTGCCTTGGGTTTCTGCTTTTAAAACAACAGATTGTGAAAGATTAAAGGGGAACTGGATAATGACAAAGAGGAAGTGGCAAGTGAGTGACATCTTTGTAGAAGGAATAGTAACTATACACAGTGTGATTATTTAGAAGTCATCTTCTGAGAAGTAACTGCATAATAGATTTCAGTACAACAGATTCCAAGTATCTTATTTGTTTAATTCTTGTTCATCCATTAACTTTTTGTTGAGCATCTACTATATGTAAGACTTAGTAAAAGGGGAAGTACAGAATAATGGATAAGAGATGGAGCTATTAAGTAAAAAAAAACTGTATTGAATCTTTCCACCATTTACTACCTTAGTAATAAGATAGTGGGTTGAACTGTGGCCCTCAGATGATATGTGCACCAGAAATTTCAGAATTTGAGATTTATGGGGAGTAAGTATTTGCAGATAAAATTTAGGTAAGGTTTTTGAAATGAGATTATCCTGGATTAAGGTGGGACCTAGTTTTAAGGACAGGTGATGTTAGAGACAGAAAAGAAGACAAAGAAATAGACCATGTGAAGGTGGAGGCAGAGATTGGAGCAAGGAAGCCAGGCCGAAGAATGGATTAAGGGTTGCAGGCGGCCACAAGAAGCTAGGAGAGAAGCATGGAATGGATTCTCCTTCAGAGCCTTCAGAAGGAAACAGCTCTGCCAATGTCTTGATTTTTGGATTTCTAGCCTCCTGAACTGTAAAAGAAAATATCTGAGTTGTTTTCATCACATTTGTGATAATTTGTTATGACAGCCCTAGGAAACTGATACACTAGCCAGCATGTGATTTTGGGTTAACTAACCCTCTTTATCTTTGTTTCTGCCTCTGTAAAATGAAAAGAGTAATACTACCTATTCACAGAGTCATTGTGAGATACTGTGTCATCTCATATTCAATGAGATGATACAGGTGAAGGGCTCAGCCCAAGATCTGGCACATGGTCAGGGCTCAGTAAGTGGGAGCAATTACTTCTTAATACTTACAGTTCAGGTTGAATTTCTAATTTATCAATATTGTGATTACTTGCATAATCACTTCCCCTTTTTTGTTGGGAAGATCTTTTTATCTTTAAAGAGAGAAAAAGAAAGAGAAGGATTTCAAGCAGAGAAACTGCCCCTCCTGATGTTGCTGGCTGCAGAGACCACACGCCCCAAGAACCTCCGCCCCGAAGACAACGGCATAGTGTGTATTCCTTGAGCGGCTGCAGGGGCTTGCTTGTTGGAGCAGCAACGGCTTGTAAATATTGTTTACAGACTCTAATGCACTTTTATCAAACTGGGTCATTTATATCTCTCCGAGTTTATGGGAATCCCAACAATCCTCCAGGATTGTTTTCCTGCACAAAGATGTGCAGGAAAAAAAGACAAAACACCTCAACATACTTAGGCTTTTGAAAAAATCATATTCAATAACATGTTAAAAACTTCTCCATAAAGTTCATTTAGATTTGTGTTAGATTTATTCTGAAATTTATTACTGCTATTGTAGCTTGTATCTATTTTTAAATGTTTCCTAGTTTTCTAAAAAAGTTTTTTTTATAATAAATGGATTTTATCAAATGCTTTTATTTCATTTATTAAAATCATCACCTGTGAGTTCTTCTTTAACAGTTAATGTGGTGAAATACATGTACAGATTTGCCATTGATGAACAATGCTTGTGTGCCAGGTATATACTTACTTTGTATTCACTCATCCAAAAAATAATATTGAAACCCACTTATGTTCCAGGTAGTGTTTAAGTATTGGGATACATTAATGGGGAAAAAGTAACCAGAAATTACTTCTTTCATGGAACTTACATACTATTATTTTACACACAGCTGGATTGAATTTACTAAATTTTGTTTATAATTTCTGCATCTATGCTTCTCAATAAAATTGGCCTGTAATTTCACTTCCTTGTAATTCTCTTGTCAGTGTAGTTGAAAACTGTTGTACATGTTGGGTTGTAAAGCAGAATCAGAAGAGCACCTCACACACCAGCCTGGACTTGATGTAGAGCCTCTCTTGTTAAAGTCTGTACTCAAAACTGGCAGTCTTACATGTATTTTGTAAATAAATTGAAGTAGCACACTCAAAAGTGATCTAAATTGCTTCCAAAATCCAAAAAGGGTCCACTAAGTGTTTGGCCACTTTCTGTGGTAAATAATGGAAGATGCAGCAACTGGTTTTACTCCTTAGAAGGCAGGGATATCTTGTCATGTTCTAGATCACTGGAGTCCAGAAACTTCACTGAGATGGTGGTCCCTGAATTTTCATGTGGTTTATCTATAACCTTCTGGTTTCATTCTCATACATTTTCTCCAGATCTATGTCAATTTAATCAGTAATCCTTAAGCCTCCTTTGCTTTAGAAGCCATTTCTCCCCAAATTAGACTGTGCATGTTTCCTCTTTGAACATGAGATCTGATCTTCATTATGAACCTGGTGGTAACAAGGAGTATTCAGGCTATGTCTTCAGAAGAATGAGTGCCACCCATATGGCAATGGATGAGGCTATTATAGTGTTCAAGCAAGAGATACATAGTCTCCTTAAAACAGACACACAGTGCAGGCTCCTTCCACTGGCAAGAGAATCTCAGAGTGATTTGATGGTGAGGGGTGGGGAGGTTAAGATTCTCAAAGTCTTCTGATGTCCCCATTCCAAATCTCTATTCTCACTTCTACTCAGCCAGCTCTAACTTTTACGTGAGAGCCTTAGAGAGGCTACAGATTCAATTTATATTGTAATCATGCAACCTGTATTGTTAGATTTTGTGTTTGGTTTTCAACAATATTTGCCCTGTGGCTACAAGAAATGAGAGATTATTTTAGGGCTATAATAGAAATTCCCTGGTAATCTGTGACTTCAGCTGAGTGTATAAAGACATGAGCTTGTAATTTTCTTTCTGTAAGTGCTCCAATTTACTCAGAAGAACCCATTCAATGCCACAATCTTTGTAGTCAACATTACTTCATTACCAATTAAGTGAAGCAATCACTTGTTTCCCCCAAATAATTCATTAGGAACTTCATCACAATCAATCATAGGTATAATTTGATTAATTGCAATGCCAATGCATGGATTATTAGAATCCCATATTCCTTTGTCCAGGGCTTTGGCACTGCATTCAAGCCCAAGGACACAACCAAATCAATCTCCCAAATCATATTTTTGAACGTTCTTTTGTTTGGCATTATTTCTGGTATTAATTCACATATAGTTGATGTCACTCATGAGACAGAAATCTTATCAGTTATTTTAACAGAGATACTTTAATATAAAAAATTATTAACTAGATACTAAATTGCTGATTACATAACTGGAGAGGCAGAAAGAACATTAATATATTATGAAGATAGCAACTGTGGAAATGCTACCTTGCCTATGGCTGGGGGATCAAGGGAAGAATTTGGAATTATTCCAACTTATACTTTTGGAGGAGAGGCCCCCCAAAAGCTGGAACTCAGACCTCTGGGAAGGGGGAACAACTTGGAATTTCTAGAATCTCTGAGCTTGAAGGAGAAGCTCTGTGGGGCTGGCATCCAGACACTGGCCACTTTGTGCTAGTTTCTCTGAGGGTTTGTAATGAGGTTCACCCTGCAAGTGTTGGAAAAATTGCAAACTGGCTCCAACTATCGCTATAGGAAGGGACCGTGGCTAACAAGGTATAGGGTGATACAGTAACAGGAAGCAGACAGGAAGTGTAAGTGCCTTCTTCGTCCTCCAGCCTTTCCGTCTCCCTCTAGCCTGTCTTATGGCAAAGTCTGACAGGGAGCCAGCCTGCAGAGCAGAAATAGGGTTTGCAGGGTCCCGGCATCAGCACCACAGAGCAGAGAATGGAAGGGCAGGTCTGGAGTCAGGGGGCGAGCCTATGGACTGCTGTATGACTCTCTTTCCTCCGATTTCTTACTACTCAGTCTATGAGACAGCAAAGCAACTTGAGAATTAAAGAAACCTTTATTTACAAACCATTAGAAATAGTTATTGCTTTGGTAAGGGTAGCAGGGTAGCTATCTACTCAGAAATCCAGTATTAAAAAACAAAAGCCTTTAAAGGATTATGTCTATTGCTTATAAGAAGGGGATTTCATATTGCAGTGATGGAAATACTGAAATCTGGAAAAATTGAATGGATTGGATGGTTTAATTACAAGGGAAAATAAAAAAGTATGACTTGAAATTTAGTTTAAACACAGAATTTATTTGTATCCTTATTCTATACTTTGCAGGCATTTGACATTCTACAGATTCCTTATAAAATCTTGACCCTTATTGTAAGAAAACTCTCTTAAAAGGTAAAATTCAAATTTTGTTGCTACCTCACGAGTTAAAAGAGGCTCTCTTTCTTTTTAACTGAAGATAAATTTGTTCCAATTCAGTGATTCATAATAGATTCATGGCTGATGAAGCTGGCCTTAAAAACAAGGAACAAAATATGGAAACATTTTAGTCAGGGATAAGTTTCCTACAGGGTCTAATTGCAAGGATTCTCTGTAATTAAACTGCTCTGAATGTTGGCTTAAGTTTTAATAAGCTGATATCTAACTTTCCCATAATTGTCCTCATTCAAAATAAATCAGACCTAAGAAAAACACTTTTTCCCCAAAACTACAGTGCATTTCAGAGGCAGATATACTTAAAATGCATTCAAATAATAAAATGCAGTACCAAATGCTGCATTTAGACCTTAACGTATTTATTATTTCCAAAGCAGCCTAACAGCCTTTTTCTTTAGCATTGTCAAATATCATAGCACATACGGTGTTTCTTGAGATTTTTCAGTCAGATTGCAGTCCTGTGCCACAGAAGCGCCTTCTATCAATATGGCTTTTTTGGTAAATGGCTTCACTTTGCTGTTGACAAGGCTGATATAAACAAGTCATGTAATTTACTCTTATTACCAAATAAACCACATGTGAACATTTAAGTTTTAACTGTGGTAGGATAGTCTGGTAAGTGTTTTTGTCTGCATGGAGAATCTTTGACATTTAAGTTAAACCCAGGAAAACAAAAACAAGAACCTGAATTTATTCTCCTGTGTCTAAGGAAAGGTTTTTGCAAGCAAAAGGTGGTTTATGCCAAATAAGGTTAAAGAGGCATATTTTCTAAGGCCCTTTCTAGGTAAGCTGTTGTTAAAGAAATCCTGAGCTTTCTCCTGATAAAGTAAATGGTGTGATGTTACAGGATGATTTTGATGTAAGCCAGAGCCTGTGATCTAAATCTAAAGATGCTTGGTTCCATACTACTGGAAAGTATAAATTCTGAGTTTCTGCTAAGGAGGAGTTAAGCACTCATGGGATTAGAGGAGATATGCTCAGAGTCACCTACATTACTGAGAAGGAGGTGCTTTCATTTCCCTCATTTCTTTAGATTTCAGCATGATAGTTGGGGTGATAAGTGGGTTCCCCTATTCAACACTTTCCTTTAAATGCCTAATGGACATTTCATATTTAACAGGTACAAAATTTAACTTCTGGTTTCAACCCTTAAACTTGATCTTTCTCTGTCCTACCAGTTGCTCAAGCCCCAAACATAAGTCATCTTTGAGTTTTTCTTCATCTCACAGTTCATATCAAATCCATCCACAGCAACTCAAGTTGACACCGTTTTCCAAACAAACTGAGAATTTGACCCCTTCATCACCTCCCCACTGTTATCCTTGTCCAAGCCACTATGATCTCTTTCCTGGGCTATTGCAAGTGTCCCTAACTGGTATTCCTGCTATTATTCTTGTCGCCTCCCCCACCCCAGCCTCTTGTTACAGTCTATTCTCAGCAACTTTTTCACTAAATCACTCCCTTCTTGCCATTCTGGTCTCTTGGTCATTGCTTGACCATGCCAAACCCATTCTGCCCCAAGGCCTTTGCACCTGCTGTTCTTAGCCTGGAATGCCTTTTGCCTTCCAATAGCCATAGGGTTTACTCTCTCACTTCTTCAAGCTATCTGCTCAAATCTCACCTTGTCAGAGATCTTCCTTCTTAACCCTTTCTCAAATAGTATCTCCTCCCTTCACTCCCTCACATTGCTTCACATCTCTCTGTAGAGGTGCCACACACTGTATAGGATCTGATTCCCCCTTCTGCCATGAGTTTGCCTGTCTTGTTCACTGCTGTATCTCCAAAGTGTAGAATAGTTCAAGGTACATATTGGATGCTTTAAAAGTATTGATTGAATGAATAAATGATTCCCTTCAGAGAGGAAAACAACATTGCAAAGACTGTTGAAGTTCTGGATGCAACATCTAGGGAAACATCTGTTGTATGAGCTTTTCCAGCCATGACCAGGGACTTGAAATCCAGCACAAAGGCTAAGAGCATGAGGTCAAAAAGTAGTGAGTTGAGCGTGCGGCAGTATAAACCATGGTAATGGAGACCTGACTAGCCTCATGGCAGCCCGTCTGGGCCTGTGGGCGGAGTGACTTCCGGGGTCCTCCCTGCAGAACCAGTGTTGCTACTCCTGTGACCTCGGGGTGTCTGACTAGCCTTCTGTGGAGGAGTTGGGAGTACAGTGCAGTGGGATGAAGTTGAGTTGGTATTCCTCTGGTGTTGAGATAAAGGATCAGAAAGAAGTGTGAGAAGGATAACTCCTTCTTATCAAATAAATATACTGAGCCATCTGTCTCTGTTTTTAAACATTTCAGTGCCATATCTGAGTGCTTTTTAGAATAATGACAAGTTGCTGTAATTTGATAGTTTAAGGAAATTAATATTTATTGAGTAATTAGACTTCAACTGGATATTATAGGAGCAGGGACCTAATCAATCAAAATCAATAAATATCTACTTGAACAAGGCAATATGTGTGTCTTAAAATACTGAAATAGGACTCAGGTCACTGATTCATATAGTCATTGGGTATCCACTGTGGAGATCACTGTAAAGCTGACTTGATGTTGACTTGTGTTCGGGTACATGTTAGATGAGGCATTTAATACGACAGGAGCAGCAGAAAGGAAGGGGGACGTGGCAGCTGGTAACTTTTCTCAGTGGGTACACCCACTCTGCCTCAGAGAAAAGTAGTACAGAGCCTGGAAATCCCCGAGGCTGATGCTTGCACAAAGGACACCAAGACAGATCCAAGAAGGACCATGGCCCATTCACATGATCATTAGATTCTGCCCCCAATAACCCCATGGGTTTTTCTGTATATCATGGATAAAAGCATGCTCAGAGCCAGAGCAGTTATATGATCTCAACCTGTCAATCAACTAGCGTCATCTCAACCCACCCCTCGCACTTTCCTATAAAACCATCAAGAATTCAGATAAACAGGGCTGGTCCTTCTCTTTCAGAGTGTACTTTCCCCTTGCTAAATGAAACTGTCTTCCATCCTTCTGATTTTTTTTCCTATTCCTTGTCCATGGGCACCAGAGAATCAGTAAAAAAGACCCATTCCTGAGACACACAGAGCCTTGAATATGGTAGAAGCTCTGTAATTATTTGTGAAATTGTTTTCCATTCTCTTGTTGAAGCACATCTCTGCAATGGAGAATGGCTCTCTTGCCAGGATTTTGTAATCTTGAGTAGATGAAACTACTCAAAATTTTCCTCCTATTTCTAATTTTTTGGAAATCTATTGGCATAGCTTTTTTGATCTACTCATAACCACTTAATGTATTTTTCAGTGACATCAATAGTATTTCCAGAGATTCTACCAAGGTCTTTTATGGAGGCTTTCATAAATAAAGTAACAACACAAAAAAAAACATCCTAGCTCATTCCACTCCCAGAGAAACGTCCAAGTAACTGTGGAGTAGACCAGATCTGGTCAGTTGAGGTGAAACAAAAACTGAGTCTTTAAGCAGGACAGTAGCTATCACCTGAATTAAAAAAAACTCGTGCCCTCTGGGTAGGCCAATTAAAAAAAAGGGACCTGTCCTCCAAAGCTGACAGAGTCCTGACTAGAGCACACAGTTTACAGTGAGTGGAGCCAGATGTGGAATTTTGCACTTCTTTCTACTCTTTCTGGGGCCCGTTGAGATCCTGTGGGCTGGGTGCCATCACAGGGTTTTGGAAAGTTTGAACAGAACTAAAGAAATCTTTGGCTAGTGAGCAGATAGCTGAAGTGAAGTTCCTTTGCCACATTTCTACCCCAGTGACACTGTACCTTAACGGGGGAGACTTCAAGTCTCAGGGCCTCAGGGTGTTCAACAGGTGATACAGTGAATGAGGGAATAAAATGAGGGCTTTGTTCTCAGTGCTGCCTTTAAACAGGGTGTCAGCTACCATCTCCTCTCAATCTTTCTTACCGCCTCTTTCCATTGAAGCCCTTAATTCATTGTCTCACCACATTGATCTGATTGGTTAAGCCTTACAGTTTGTGATTTTTTTTTTCCAGTTTCCTTCCAGGTCTGAACAAGTAGATTGCAACTGACAAACACATGGTTCTCTGATGACGGTAATGAACCTGATGAGTGGTCAGGCTTCTCCCAGCCCAGTCCACAGGAGCAGGTGCCCCTGGCTGTCTTACTTAGAATATTAAAAAGTGTTTGACCTAAGGGCCAGGGTTCTTGATGAAGCAGACCTGAGTTCAAGTCTCAGATTTGCTCCTTACCAACTGTGTGACTCTGGGAAGTTTTTTAGTTAAGGAGCTGGAGCCTTACTTTCTTTGTTATGAGGAGTAAATAAGAATGCATGCAAAGTGCTTAAGCCCAGGGTCTGGTGTGCAGCAAGCATTCAAACATTAGAAGCTTTTAACGATGGCATCATTATCATTACAAAGAGTACCTTTTGCACGCCAGAGCTTGCCAGTCAATCGTGGTATGCTGTGAGACCGTGATTTATGATAAGAAATATATATTTCATCCTCATCCCGTTTCTGGCACGGAGTTCCTAAAACCCTTGGGATTTCCTATATGATGAGAACAGCAAAGTTGTCATTTGTTATATTAATGAGGTGTCTTTTGGACCCCACCTAAGGATGGGGGCTGATTGCCAAGAGAATCAAACATGTGATTAGAGGGTTGGAACTTTCAGTCCTATCCTCTGACCTCCCACTGAGTTCAGTCACCAATGGCTGATGATTTGATCAATCACATCTATGTAATGAAACCAATTACATAAAACCCCAGAGGACTTACTTTGGAGAGCTTCTGGGTTGGTGAACATATGGAGGTGCTGGGAGAATGGTGTTCCTGGTGAGGGCATGGAAGCTTTGCACCCCTTCTCCCCATGCCTGGCCCTATGCATCTTTTCCATCTGGCTGTTCCTGAGTTATATCCTTTTACAATAAACTGGTAATCTAGAAAGTAATATGTTTTTCTGAGTTCTGTAAGACACTCTCCCAAACTAATGGAACATGAGGAGGGGCTTTTGGGAAATCTGTAGCTAGTCCATCCGCAGCATGGGTACCAATCTGGACTTTTGACTGGTGTCTGAAATGGGCAGGGGATGGGACAGTTTTGTAGGACTGAACCCTTAACCTCTGGAATCTGATGCCATCTCTGGGTAGACAGTGTCAGAATTGAGTTGCATTGTAGGACACCCTCAGCTGGGGCCAGAGCATTGCTTATTGGAGGCATATCAGATGGAACTGGATCCGGAACTCAGTTTACACGTATTGCAGCTTGGCCTTAGAATACTTTCCAAAAGTGGATTTTGAGTAGTCACTCCTAAGAGGCTGGCCTTATCACATGACAGTGCCCCTATTGTCATCCTTGTCTTAGAAAGTTGTGTAACTAGCGCAAATATGACATTTTATTGTGGGGATAGTGGGATATGGCGCATCAAGCCAGGAGGGGTTGGGGCTTACTTGAGCTACAAAGACGTCTGTTAAGGTGAGAGGGAGGAAATGGAGTCAGAACAATGAATCAAAAGTATGAAGCCATGATCAGGGGCCAAACAGAGGAAACAAATTAAATAAGGAGTCTGAGAAGGAGAGCCAGAAAGGAGTTCAAAACTTCTAATGGCCAACAGGAGCCTGAAAATGCTGAGTTGAATCCTAGGGGTTCATGAGATCTTTCAAGGGAATTTCATACCTCTAGTGGATTTAAAATAATATAGGATATTCAAAATGTTAGAATTCCTCTAAGTATTCAAAATATTAGCATTTTCCCTGGGGAAACCTAAGGGGAAAAGGAGGAAGATAAAAAAAAGTCTGGAAAGTTGACCTGCAGCTGTTGACACAGAAGCGAGTCCCACCCACCCTAAGCTGTGACCTGGCTTGAAGACAGGTATTGTTAGACTTCCGATCATGTTTTTGATTAGCCTCGTAAGGACTGTGTGTTACTCTACAACTTTAAGCTGGGCTACTGACATGACTCATATTACTTTTAACCCATTTTCTCATTCATAGATGAAGATAATGTTCCTTTAAGGCAAAGGTTTCTTTATCTGCCTGGATCCTCAGTTTCAAAGCAATCCATAAACCTGGTGAAGCAATCCCACTGCAAGTTTCAGAGAGGAGAGAGAGATGTGTTTTGGCATTTTGAGCTGGACTGCAGTGCATTTTCCTACAATCATGTGTTCTACTTTGAAGTTGGGAGAAAATGTAATAATGGTGCAAGGATCTTAAATTTAAAATTTTTAAGAACTGTATGATTTCAAGTATTTTGTCCCATTGTCCATGCGAATTCTAATATTTTGAATATCCTAGATTACTTTAAATCCTGAAGGGGCATGATATTCTCTTAAAAGACCTCATGCCTTGGAAAATATGGTTACTATAGTTATAGTTTAAAAGGACTCTTGCATGTTTATTTGGCAAATGAACCATTACATAATATTGTTTCTTTGGATAATCTTGAAGTCATGAGCTACTGACTTTCAGAGAAGTACTATAAAGACAATCAGTTCATTTGGGGAAGATGGACTATTTGTAAGGCCCCCTTATAGGCTGTGTACCTCCATCTGGGGCCAGGTGATTGAAAAATGCAGCTGTGTCACATGACAAAGAAATTCCCAACCTGCGTGTCCTTGTCCGTCTACAGGACAATCCTTTCCCTGCTTGTATCGTTTTAAACCACTAAGTTTGTGGCAATGTATTACAGTAGTAATAGGAAACAAGCATAGTCTTATTCAGGATTGTGATTTCATCTTCTTTGGTATATTCTGACATTTAGTATCTACCCATGAGCTTTGAAAATGTTCATACCAAATATATCTCTTGACTCCATCTCTGTGTCATCATTTCATTCATTGAGTAAAAAATGTCAGCTTAGCATAGCGAAGAAGAATGAGGCTCAAGAAATGGTTCAAACTCTGCTGATGCCATTAGCAGCTCTGTGATCTTGGGCAAGTTATTTAACTTCCCTGGGTTTCAATTTCCCATCTTCAAAATAGGAAAGGGGTCAGTGAATTATGGCCTTTGGGTCAAATCCATCCTGCTGCCTGTTTTTAGAAATAAAGTTTAATTGGAACACAGCCACGGCACTTATTTACATATTATCTATGGCTGTATTCACACCACAACAATGGAACTGAGTAGTTATGACAGAAACCATACGTCTCACAAAATATTTACTATCTCGCTTTTTATAGAAAAAGTTTGCAGTTTCCTAAGATAGGATAATAATATTACTTACGACATGGCATTTTTACATATGTGCTTATGTAAACAAAGTGTTTAGAAGAGTTCTTGACACATTGTAAGAACCTAATAAATACTAGCTTCTGTTATTATTATCATTATGTAATTTATCATCATTGTTATTATCAGTCAGTTCAGCACTAACTGTATACCAGGCGTTGGGCGCTCCCACTACCTCTGCTGTCATTGCCAGGAAAACCCCTGGCCACGCATTGAGCCTGAACTACAGGGCTTCTCCTGGAGCTCTGCCCATCCATGCCAAGGCCTACTTTCAGGTTTTGAACTGCTTTGAGTCCAGGCCAAGGGAAATGAGAGGAGGAAAATTACTGTAAACTCATTGAGGCTTTGATTGTACTTAGGAATCTATCTTATTTCCCAGTCTTCCTACTGCTATTTACAGTCTCTTCAAATAGCTGTTCCATGCATTCTGTAGCTGTAGTCAGTGGGAGAGACAGGAAGAGTGTGCTTACTCCATCTTACCTGGAATTGGCATCTCTCAAGACAGTTTAATATTATAAATTTCAAGGTAGGATGCTAACCACTATGGGGTTATAACAAGATAATATGACTTAGTCCCTGTCTTAAATAATCTTGGTAGAAAGTAGGAAAGGTCTGGGTAATCCCCATGTATTAGAGTTTGGTCTTTTTTCCCTGTGCATGCAATGGGAGAGAGCCAAAAGGAGACCAAGATCTCAGCCAAATGAATCTGATGGGGAGCAGGCTGAGGCAGAGACAGGAAAAGGTGGGGTGACAGGAAGGACAGGAAATCTTACTGAGTTGGGGGGAGCATGTGGATTGTCCAGGTACACTGAGGAAGGTTTAGGGGATCTCATCCCAGATCTGAAGGTGTCCAGGAATATCGAGTTAGGGTATATGTCAGCACAGGAGAAACTCATGAAATGGTGGACCGTGTGGGAGTCAGTGGTGTGGTATGATTCAGGAAGACCTGTTTATAAGCTTTCACATGGCAGGCAGGGAGTGGATCCAGTTCCCAGGAGACTTGGGATTCAATGTCATGTCTGCATCCTAGAATGAGCTAGAGCAGAGGCAGTGCAAGAAGGGGTACTCAGGAGGGGAGGGGTTTGGTGAAGAAGTCTAGTCTTTAAGGTAAATTTACACTGGTGGTAGGGAGTACTGCAAGTTGGAAAGCTACATAAAGAATATGGAATATCCCAGACTTGCTAGCAAGAAGGAAAACAGGCTGAGGAGACCTGAGGTGCTCTGCAGTCCTGTCTGGGCCACCTGTCCTCGAGATGATTTAAATGTAAACCCAACCAACGGAACTGTGATTCTCAAAGTCTATGTGCCCTGAAAAGCAACTGTGACATCTACTTAAAAAAATGCAGATTCATTATTCTCTAGTGCACATGGAACATTTTCCAGAATAGACCACATACTAGGCTGCAAAAAGAACCTCAGTATATTTAAAAATATTGAAATCCTACCAACCAACTTCTCAGATCACAAAGGTATAAAACTAGAAATGAATATTAGAAAGAAATCAAAAAGGCTCACAAATACATGCAGACTTAACAACATTCTCCTAATTAATCAATGGGTTAACGACCAAATCAAAACAGAAATCAAAGATTATATGGAGACTAATGACAACAACAACACAAAGCCACAACTTCTGTGGGACGCAGCAAAGGCAGTTCTAAGAGGAAAGTATATTGCAATCCAGGCCTATTTAAAGAAGGAAGAACATTCCCAAATGAATAGTCTAAAGACACAATTACTGAAATTGGAAAAAGAAGAACAAATGAGGCCCAAAGTCACCAGAAGGAGGGACATAATAAAGATTAGAGAAGAAATAAATAAAATTGAGAAGAATAAAACAATAGAAAAAAATCAATGAAACCAAGAGATGGTTCTTTGAAAAAATAAACAAAATAGATAAACCCTAGCCAGACTCATTAAGAGAAAAAGAGAATCTATACACATAAACAGAATCATAAATGAGAAAGGAAAAATAACGATGGACCCCACAGAAATACAAAGAACTATACGAGAATATTATGAGAATCTATATGCTAACAAGCTGGAAAACCTAGAAGAAATGGACAACTTCTTAGAAAAATACAACCTTCCAAGACTGACCAAGCAAGAAACAGAAAAACTAAACAGACCAATCACTAGCAACAAAATTGAATCGGTAATCAAAAAACTACCCAAGAACAAAACCCCCAGACCAGATGGATTCACCTCTGAATTCTACCAGACATATAGAGAAGAAATCACACCCATTCTCCTTAAAGTTTTCCAAAAAATAGAAGAGGAGGGAATACTTCCAAACTCATTCTATGAAGCCAGCATCACTCTAATACCAAAGCCTGGCAAAGACCTCACCAAAAAAGAAAATTACAGACCAATATCCCTGATGAACAGAGATGCAAAAATACTCAACAAAATATTAGCAAACCGAATTCAAAAATACATCAAGAGGCTCATACACCATGATCAAGTGGGATTCATCTGAGGGATGCAGGATGGTACAGCATTCGAAAATCCATCATCATCCACCACATCAACAAAAAGAAGAACAAAAACCACACGATCATCTCCATAGATGCTGAAAAAGCATTTGACAAAATTCAGCATCCATTCATGATTAAAACTCTCAACAAAATGGGTATAGACGGCAAGTACCTCAACATCATAAAGGCCATATATGACAAACCCACAGCTAACATCATACTTAACAGGGAGAAGCTGAAAGCTTTTCATCTAAGATCGGGAACAAGACAGGGATGCCCACTCTCTCCACTGTTATTCAACATAGTACTGGAGGTCCTATCCACGGCAATCAGACAAAACAAAGACATACAAGGCATCCAGATTGGTAAAGAAGAAGTCAAATTGTCATTATTTGCAGATTACGTGATATTGTACATAAAAAACCCTAAAGACTCCATTCCAAACTACTAGAACTAATATCTGAATTCAGCAAAGTTGCAGGATACAAAATTAACACACTGAAATCTGTTGCATTCCTAAACACTAATGATGAACTAACAGAAAGAGAAATCAGAAAAACAATTCCATTCACAATTGCATCAAAAAGAATAAAATACCTAGGAATAAACCTAAAGAAGGAAGTGAAAGACCTGTACTCTGAAAACTGCAAGACACTCCTAAGAGAAATTAAAGAGGACACTACCAAATGGAAATGCATCCCATGCTCTTGGCTAGGAAGAATAAATATTGTCAAAATGGCTATACTACCTAAAGCAATCTACAGATTCAACGCAATCCCTATCAAACTACCAACAGGTTTCTTCAATGAACTGGAACAAATAATTCTAAAATTTATATGGAACCACAAAAGACCCCGAATAGCCAAAGCAATCCTGAGAAGGAGGAATAAAACAGGCGGAATTATGCTCCCTGACTTCAGGCTCTTCTACAAAGCCACAGTAATCAAGACAATTTGGTATTGGCACAAAAACAGACCCATTGACCAGTGGAACAGAATAGAAAATCCAAACATTAACCCAAACATATACAGTCAATTAATATTTGATAAAGGAGCCTTGGATATACAGTGGGGAGATGACAACCTCTTCAGCAGCTGGTGTTGGAAAAACTGGACAGCTACATGTAAGAGAATGAAACTGGACTACTGTGTAGCCCCATACATAAAGGTAAACTCAAGGTGGATCAAAGACCTGAATGTAAGTCATGAAACTATAAAACTCTTAGAAAAAAACATAGGCAAAAATCTCTTGGACATAAACATGAGCGACTTCTTCATGAACATATCTCCCCAGGCAAGGGAAAGAAAAGCCAAAATGAACAAGTGGGACTATATCAAGTTGAAAAGCTTCTGTACAGCAAAGGACACCATCAGTAGAACAAAAAGACATCCTACAGTATGGGAGAATATATTCATAAATGATATATCCGATAAGGGGTTGACATCCAAAATATATAAAGAACTCATGTACCTTAACAAACAAAAAGCAAATAATCCAATTAAGAAATGGGCAGAAGACATGAATAGACACTTCTCCAAAGAAGAAATTCAGATGGCCAACAGGCACATGAAAAGATGCTCCACAGTGCTAATTATCAGAGAAATGCAGATTAAAACCACATGAGATATCACCTCACACCAGTGAGGATGGCCAACATCCAAAACACAAACAACAACAAATGTTGGCGAGGATGTGGAGAAAAGGGAACCCTCCTACACTGCTGGTGGGACTGCAAATTAGTTCAACCATTGTGGAAAGCAGTATGGAGGTTCCTCAAAAAACTCAAAATAGAAATACCATTTGACCCAGGAATTCCACTCCTAGGAATTTACCCTAAGAATGCAGCAGCCCAATTTGAAAAGGACAGATGCACCACTATGTTTATTGCAGCACTATTTACAATAGCCAAGAAATGGAAGCAACCTAAGTGTCCATCAGTAGATGAATGGATAAAGAAGATGTGGTACATATACACAATGGAATATTATTCAGCCATAAGAAGAAGACAAATCCTACCATTTGCAACAACATGGATGGAGCTAGAGGGTATTATGCTCAGTGAAATAAGCCAAGCCGAAAAAGACAAATATCAAATGATTTCACTCATATGTGGAGTATAAGAACAAAGAAAAAAACGGAAGGAACAAAACAGCAGCAGAGTCCCAGAACCCAAGAACGGACTAATAGTTACCAAAGGGAAAGGGACTGGGGAAGATGGGTGGGAAGGGAGGAACAAGGGGAAAAAGGGCATTACTATTAGCAGATGTAATGTTGCGGGGCCATGGGGAGGGCTGTACAACTCAGAGAAGACAAGTCGTGATTCTATAGCATGTCACTACACTGATGGACAGTGAGTGTAATGGGGTTGGTGGGGGGGACCTGATGAAGGGGGTAGTTTAATAACCATAATATTGCACATGTAATTGTAGATCAATGATACCAAAATAAATTATAAAAAAAATGCAGATTCCTGGTACTTATCGCCCTAATAAGTCCATCTGGGGTGAGGCCCAGAAACATGCCCTTTCAACAGATGGTTGTGATGTGCCTTCTCACAGGTCATACAATGAGTTTTTCCTCTCTGTTAGGATTGGCCGATGAGTATGAGCCACAGGTGAGGCCAGTCATGTCGGTCATCCG
Source organism: Smutsia gigantea (assembly GCA_032199065.1). NCBI lineage: Eukaryota > Metazoa > Chordata > Mammalia > Pholidota > Manidae > Smutsia > Smutsia gigantea. The sequence continues at coordinate 296,302 of JAVSCE010000935.1, forward strand.
TGCTGAGCAAGTGACCAGAGGGATGGGAAATGGGGTGGCACAGGGTGTTTACGTCTATTCTAGGATGTTGGAATTTGGAGCTTGAGTTTTCCAATTCATCACACTTCCCCACGAGCATGCATTGCCTAGGCAATTGCTCAAAGACAGAGTACTGCTTATTTATAGAAGGGTAGGCATCTAACACTCCAAAGCAGGGTTCTTTGGTAAAAAGTTGTATTTCCAATGTGGCTTAGGCTGGGAGTCCCCAACAATGCTTTTCACTCTTTTCTTCTTGAAAAAAGAAAGTCAGATTCTGAGGCTGTCTGGGATAGAAAAGAACTGATCTGAGAGAGGCCTTGGCTAGGCTGCCCCAGAGGGCAAACCTTGCAGATTAGCTGCCCCCACAGGAACAGCAAGGAAGAACGCAGGGCGTGGCCATGTCTTTTATAAGCACTGTGAGCTCGCTCCGCAGTGAGACACAGCCACTGAGTATTTAGTCTCTAATCAGACTGGCAATGCTCCTTCCCTCTGGGGAGGAGCTCATAATAATAGACTGGAGAGAAGAGCAAGGACGGCCATTCAGTGGACACTCCTTTAGCTGTGGGAGAGTTGCCTCCCCAAAAGGGATGAAAGTGATTTCGTATGTTTGATTGGAGGAACTCCAAAGGATATTAACCCATGGTAATACTTGCTGGATTTATGGCAGTGAACACACACGTAAATGAATGTCTGTCCCCAGGCAACTTTGAACAGAGTCCAAAAGCTCCATCTCAATATATGTGTTTGCTACAGGGCATTTCTACAATGAATGAGCAGGACAAAACACATCCCTGCAACAGTTTCTCAAAAGGCTTCAAATGGCCTGAGGTCTCCCCTGTGGGTCTCCTCAGAGACAATTGTGAAACCCTTAAGTTCTCTTGGGGCTCCCCATGGCCAAGACTGGGACAATTTGAGCAACAAAATAAACACAGATATTAATTGATTATAACCCATAAAATAACAATAAATATCCAAGAGTCCATGTTGATGTAAATAAATAATTGAATAATAAATGAGAGAGAAGGACTGCTCTTCTTTACAGGAGAATACCAATTTAAAAATGTAGAAGAAATCATAGAAACAGAGAAGTCATTCTCTGGCAAACGTCACTGTAATAGCTGTTGCAGGTGTCATCAATGGCTGCTAAAATTAGTGGTGAAGATAGAGGAGAAACAGATATTTGTACAGTTTTAAAATACATTCTCCTCAAGATATTCTTAATTATAAGGGGAAAATAGTAACTTTATTGAGTAGCAACCTGGCAAACAGTCCCTCTAGCCAAGGGATTGAGGTCGACACCAGCATGATGAGACATATAGACATCACGTAACCCCGGTAATGCACGAAGATGGTTTACTTCTGTGGTGTTCTTGCCAAAAATGTATAGCCTAAGTGAGTCATGAGAGTAAATCAGACAAATTCTGAGAGACATTCTACAAAATAACTGGCCTGTACTCTTCATAAAAGGCTGGGTGTTCCCAACTGAAGAGACTAAGAGATGTGACAACGAACTGTGATGTGGGATGTGGAACTAGGTCCTGGACCAGAGGAAAAGGGACATTAATAGAACAACTGGTGAGATTGAAATAATATCTGTAAGTCAGTTAGTTTTGTTGTATTAATGTTAATTTTCTGACTATGGTTATATAAAGCGATACAATTAAGAGAAACTGAGTGCAGTATTTTTGCAACTTTCTTTTGTAAGTCTAAAACTGTTTCAAAATAAAAAGAAAAGAAAGAACTCTTCTGGATTCTATGAAAGTATTATTTCACTTTGAGATAAATCCGATGAAATAAGGCAGAAATCATGCAGAAGATAAAAATTTGATACATGACAATATTTTGTAGCATATATCAGTATGTAATTCATAATCATCTAAATATAGTCTTTAGGTCCATTTTAATAAAAAGCTGGACATTGAACATCCTAACATTGATTAGGAATTTAAAACCCTAATATAACTTTAAAACTGTGGAAAAGTAATTTTCAACTTACATAATTTTCACTTATGACACCTTTTCTAGAAAAGGAATCCTCCACAAAAATGAGAATGGTCCACAAACTAATCATAGTTATCAGAGACTAAATAGATTGACAGAATCTGACTTTCAGGGGGTGTTCTTTCGGATTACAAATTATCATTGATTTAAATGGATAAGTGCTTTTTGGCATATATCATTATTCAAGAGGGCAGTGATGGAAAATAACGGAGAAGAAAAACAAGGCCTAATTCAGTTCTAGATTCTGAGAATAACTTTCAATCCTACAGTCTCAGAATTGACAGGGATATTTTTTGGGCAAATTCATTACCTGAAAAAAACACTTTTGTTCACTCAGAAGGTTGTATTAGAGAACCAAGGAAGATGTATGAGAACATACTTGATTCTCCAAAATGAAATGAATTTGGGTACAGATGCAATTCCTGTTCAGTTTGGGTGATGAGTGTATTCCCACCTTTTATGCTGTAGAATACCAATCTTTTGATTTTGGAAAGCGCAGAGACCAGTACTGAGGAATAGGAATGGAAATAGTGTGATATTTAGTGTGACTGTCAGTGTATGTAGAGATGTATGTCACTTGCAGAGACTCAGGTGAATATGAGCATTTTGTAAAAATACCGGTTAATTTTCTTTGGCAACACTAAAGATGGTAGTAGTTGACATTTATACTGTGCTTGCTATGTGGTAGGCTCTGTGCTACACGCTTTCCACACTAACTCATGTGGCCATCACAGCGACCCTGCAGGGAAAGCACAAACAGCTCCTGCTTTGCAGATAAGGAAACTGAGGCTCAGCAGCGACCTGACTTGCCGACTGGGTGAATCTGCCAGTCTAGCTCCAGACTATTAACTTCTCCACTATATTCAGTGTAGTTCAGGGTTTGCCTCCTTGGTGTATTACTTTTCTGGGCACACGTTCTCAATTTTCTGTTGGTTCTGGACAGATATAAATAAATACAGTAAACATTCTATAAGCTCTTTGTATAAATTAAGTCATTTAATTCCAATGAGTTTCAATGTTTCCATTTTGCAAACTGAGGTTATGTAAACAGAGAGCTAATGATTTAGTCCGGGTGGGAGCCAGCACTGGAGAGGTGCTGGGCCAGAGTGCCTGTTCTTCAGTGTGCCCTGTGCTAATTTGGAGGATACGGCAGATTGCTGTTCCCACCCCCACCCCCAGATCTGTTCTCCCCTTCTTCCATATCATGGATTTTGGGTAAATACAAGGCTACCTGGGCTTCATTTACCAGATGCCCTTGAAGCTATATTTGGCCACAAAACAGCTCTAGCCAATGGTGTCTGAGCAGAAGGAACGTCTGTAACTTCAGTCAAAGAATTGCTTACCCTGGACTTCTCTTTTTCCTGCGGGGAAAGCAGATCTGGCAAGCTCGGACTGGCCAGGCTGTGACGCCCAAGTTCTTCTCATCAGGTATGAACTCACAGTCCTTAAATACCGACCTCCCCTACAGCCCATTGTCAGGACCTCAGCCTTGCCACACCTAATTGCGTGCCATCAACATTAACACATGAGGTGACATGGTCATTCCCAGCTCTCCATTCAGGTAAACAAATGCTGAACAGTATGACTTTTTATTTTTAATACTTAGGCTTTTTTTTCTTCAAACTTAGTGCTGCTAAAAGATAATTTATCAATTTCCCTGTCAAAAATTTTTTTTTCGTAAAGAGCAGGAATGAGAATCTTTTCTCCAAAAAGATTCAGGACTTAGCCTGTTATTTATTTAGCTTTGTAACAATCATATTGATTCACTTGTTATTCCTCTCTAAGTTTCATTTCTAAGCAAGTGGCACTTACTATTTATAGGTCAGGAAAATAGTTGACATTCAGTCTCCTATCTTGGGTGAAGCTAATGAATTGTAAGATTGGTTCATTGTGAATAAATTAGTTTTGAAACCACAGAATTTAGAAGTTTGGTATTTTCTTTCTTTAAATACCACATTGCTACCTGTGACTCCCTGTGGTTTGCCTTTTAACTTTATTGATCATATGAAGTAAGCTCTTTGCATTCTTACCTCCACCCTCTTCTTTTCTATTCTCTCTTCAAGTAAAGTGGTAACTTATTAAATACTTAATACAGTCCAAAGAACTATGTGAGACTTACTTTCTCTGGTGGTGGTAACAACAAATTCCTTCTGATCAAGGAAAAGTCACAAGTCCTTAAACAATTTCTCCCTCCCACCCTAAATGAAATATTCAGATGACAGAAATGTCTCCTGCCTTCTGACCATATTATTCTAGTGATAACACAGAGGAAGTGGGTTAACAGACCTGAAATTCTATGTCAGGAGAGTTAGGAGTGATAGATGAATAGCCCTGAAGTTTTAAAAATTAAGGTTAGGAGAAACTAAAAATTATGAACAATATTTTGAAAGCTAATTAGCAACTCAAAGGACAAGTAAGAAAGGGACCAGACTCTGAAATGTATGGCTTAACAAATGGAAAAGTCAGTAAGAGCAGGTGGTTCAGTGCTCTAGAACCTAGTGGTACAGGCCTCTCTATTACCCACATATTCTCTTTCTCTTCTCTGCTCCTTTCTCTGACTTTCTTGCCTGATTTTCTTTCACACCTGTTTTTTCCTGGTACCATCCTCAACTATTTATATATTTCTCTCACACCTTAAGATGGCTACAACATGGAACAGAAGAATCTAAAATACATACATTAATTCACAAAATTTTAAACACTAAATGTCAATGTCTATGTTAAGTCCTGGATGTTCAAAGATGAACAAAATGTACGTCCTGACCTCAAATAGCTCACAGTCTGTTTGGTCAGATACTTCCCCTTTTTGGAAATATGAAGGGCAGAAAAGGTAATTTTGCCAGGAAGAATTAAGGGAAGATATCCCAAAGAAGGCGACACCTGGGTTTGAGTCTTAAAAGATAAGTAGGAGTTTACCAAGTAGAGGAGAAAAGAAACTTTCCTGCAGAGGGAACAGCATGTAAACCTTTTTTCATAAAAAAAGATTTCCAAGTGATAAATAAATATGACTAAAAATTATCAGAGGAGTATTTCCTTCCTTTTCTATCATGAGATATATTACCCTTCCAAATGATGTCAAAGTAAGCTTTCCCTATCCAGATCCCAGTTAGCTGGAATCCAGATCATTTTAGAACATAGCTGAACACAAAGTAATAAGTGAATAAAGGTGTCTGAGTAACCAAAAGTTCTGTGGCAGTTTCTCTGCTTATTGAAGAATCACTCAGTCAGAGCCTCATTCTGTGTATTAGGGGGTATCATTCTAACCAAGCAAATCAGTAACAGTCGTGTGGGATGGGAGTAGGGAAAGGCTTACTAGGTGTGCTAAGAAGTAGTATCTAGACGGCTGAGAGTATGGAAGGAGTCAGGAAAAACTAGCAGTGGACTCAGAAGCCCCAGTCACAGCTGTCCGGGAGTGATGAATGAAAAGGCAAAGACGTGGGCGTGCTCCGGTCAGCTCTGCGTGATTAGTGTGCTCTGATATTTGTGAAGATGATAATGGGTCGCTTACAGAGGAGATTAAGTTTGGTATTGTGTGCTCTGTCCTAGAAAGCAGTTTATAATAAATTCTAGAAGGATTGATACCTAAAGTAGTTAAAATTTGCTTTTGAAAGGTGATGCTATAACCCAAAATAGTCTGCTATCCAGCTCTATTAATTCCTTGTACAGTTTTATGGTTTTACTGAATATTACTGAAAATCATTACTACTTACATTTTACCTTAAAAAAAACTATTTTCCTTTAAAAACTATTTTAACTGTCTTTATTTTTTAACTCAGCAGTTAGTTTGCAGGATCAGGGAACGATATAAGCCCCTGAGCCTTGTTCCAGCTTGGGGCTGAGGTGGGTATGGAGATGAGCCACGATATGATGCCTAGGAGTCGGGTAATGTTCAGAGGAACCACATTAAACCAGACAGTTCTATATTTAATTTCTTTCTTTCTTTTTTTATTAAGGTATTATTGATATACAGTCTTATGAAGGTTTCACAAGAAAAAACAATGTAGTTACTACATTCACCCATATTATCAAGTCCCCACTCATACCCCAATTCAGTCACTGTCCATCGGTGTAGTAAGATAACACAGATTCACTGTTTGCCTTCTCTGTGCTACACTGTTTCCCCTGTGATCCCCACACCATGTGTACTAAACATATTACCCCACAATCCCCTTCTCCCGCCCTCCCACATCCCTCCCCTTTGGTAACCACTAGTTCCTTCTTGGAGTCTCTGAGTCTGCTGCTGTTTTGTTGCTTCAGTTTTGCTTCGTTGTTATACTCCACAATTGAGGGAAATCATTTGGCACTTGTCTTTCTCCACCTGGCTTATTTCACTGAGCAAAATATCCTCCAGCTCCATCCAGTTGTTGCAAATGGTAGGATTTGTTTCTTTCTTATGGCTTATATTTAATTTCAAGTGAAAGTTTAAAACATTTCCAAAGATCTATTTATACTCAGCTACCATTTGTTTATATAAAGAATCATTGCTAATGTGAAATGATCCTGGCAAGCAACATCTTAAACTAAAATGAAGCACTGAAGCCTTGGCATGACCACTTCTGAACATGTTGCTGGAAACCAGAGCCTCCTTTGCCACTTCTTTCTGGATTGTTCCCCATTGCTCAGTCTCTTGCCTTGGCTAATTTAGGGCCATGCAACAAATATTTATTTAGTACTCTATGGGAGACATGTGCAAGAAAATTGTGGGTGGGGAAAAGATGAAAAAGGCATTTTCTTACCCATCAAAGAGTTTGGTGGGGAGACAAGGGTTTTGTAGAGGATTCCAGTCAGGGTATAATATGAAGAGTGTGAAAAAAAGCTACAACCAAATGGTGTTGGAATAGTTGGTGGAATGAGATTATTTTCAGCCAGGCAGTAGGTGGTTTAGGGGTTGAGTCAGGGAATTTTTTGTAAAGGAGTATTGAAAGATTCTGAGGATAGGTATGATTTCCACAGGGAAAGAGCAAAGAAGGTCTTCTGGGTAGAGAGAACAGTGAGCATGAAAGCATAGGGTTCAGAAACCACAGGGCAGGTTTCAAGAAGTTGGCTTTGAGGTGCTCAGGGACTGGGAAGAATGTTGTTGGAAAGAACATCTGGAAAGGTAGGCTGGGACCACGCCATTGCTGGGTTTAGGGCTTCATGTTTGGGCAGGGAGGTGGGAGGGGGACCATTTTATTGTGCTGAATAAGCCCATTGTATTGCTGCCCACATGAGCATTATATCTGCTCTACCCACATGACTGAAGAAAGGGGGAGCCAGGAGCTAAAGGCTCTGAAGCAAGAAGCCCTCTCCAGTCCCCCTCCCACCCTTGGACGTCACAGTGACAGAGGCCGTGGCTGAAGCCCCAGTGGTCTGGGTGATCCAGCATGGCCCGTGTTTGCCTGGTGTGAAGCCCGTTGCCCACTCTAATGTCCTCTCCTATACCACAGAACACACAGCTACCTTCATTCTTGAGCTCCAGCAGCAGTGGCCACGTTGACCATTCTGCGGAGTGTTTTGCTTAATGAACAGACTGTTTCCAGCCCCTTGAACCAGACATGAATTGATGGAAGGCATGAGTCAGTGCTTATGCTTCTTTTATTGATCCCTATACAGTGATGGACACATAGTAGGCTTGCAAAGAAAAGGTCTTTTTTTAATATAGTTTATTTTATTATCATTAATCTACAATTACATGTGCAATATTATGGTTATTAAACTACCCCTTCATCAGGTCCCCTCCACCAACCCCATTACAGTCACTGTCCATCAGCGTAGTGAGATGCTATAGAATCACTACTTGTCTTCTCTGAGTTGTACTGCCCTCCCCGTGCCCCCCCAACATTACATCTGCTAATCGTAATGCCCCTTTTTCCCTCTTATCCCTCCATTCCCACCCATTTTCCCCAGTCCCTTTCCCTTTGGTAACTATTAGTCCGTTCTTGGGTTCTGTGAGTCTGCTGCTGTTTTGTTCCTTCAGTTTTTTTCTTTGTTCTTATACTCCACATATGAGTGAAATCATTTGATACTTGTCTTTTTCGGCTTGGCTTATTTCACTGAGCATAATACCCTCTAGCTCCATCCATGTTGTTGCAAATGGTAGGATTTGTTTTCTTCTTATGGCTGAATAATATTCCATTGTGTATATGTACCACTCTTCTTTATCCATTCATCTACTGATGGACACTTAGGTTGCTTCCATTTCTTGGCTATTGTAAATAGTGCTGCAATAAACATAGGGGTGCATCTGTCCTTTTCAAATTGGGCTGCTGCATTCTTAGGGTAAATTCCTAGGAGTGGAATTCCTGGGTCAAATGGTATTTCTATTTTGAGTTTTTTGAGGAACCTCCATACTGCTTTCCACAATGGTTGAACTAATTTGCAGTCCCACCAGCAGTGTAGGAGGGTTCCCTTTTCTCCACATCCTTGCCAACATTTGTTGTTGTTTGTGTTTTGGATGTTGGCCATCCTCACTGGTGTGAGTTGATATCTCATTGTGGTTTTAATCTGCATTTCTCTGATGATTAGCGATGTGGAGCATCTTTTCATGTGCCTTTTGGCCATCTGAATTTCTTCTTTAGAGAAGTGTCTATTCATGTCCTCTGCCCATTTCTTAATTGGATAATTTGCTTTCTGTTAGAAAAGGTCTTATTAATTATACCAGCCCACTTTCTTCCCCACAAAATGGTTGAATGAAGAGTGTTAATATAGCAAACTACTTAATCTTTTAAAGATTATGCAGAAGAAAGTTCTAAGTAGTCAAATAACTTAGATGTTTTCTTTAAATTAATGTAATTGATTTTGTGAATACTTTTAGCTGCTAAAAAGGTACCTAAATCTCCAGAATGCCAGTGGCTGCTCACACCCACTTCTTGGCCAATATTTCACCAGCCCCTGAGTCATAGCTCTGAAATCAATTTGCCCTTTACTGCAAAATCATTACAGGGCCAAGAAAAATGATCCTTGCTGTTTAATCAGTGGGGGTGCTGGAAAATCAGGAGACACTGATATTGTGCTTTGTGATAAGGATCTCAATGAAGTATGCCAACCAGAGATGTGGGGAATGTGATTACATTCAACTCTAAGTCTGTCTCTAAAATGAACTCAAGGGAAAGGAAAGGATGTTCTGATGCCCTCTCCATAATTCAGAGTCACAAAATTTTTGCACATTCAATTTCTCATAGAATTGAATCTTGTTAAATCTTTCCCCAGTAAAAAGAACATTCTAAAGGTGAAACATTTGTGATACAAGAAATTGAAACTAGGTACAAAATGATGTCAATTATTGCCATGTGTTTTTGTTTTTGGTGCTATCCTCCTTACTTTAAAAAACAAAATCTGAGTCCAAGAAAACGATGAGAGGGAAGGGAGAGAAAGTATTTACCTTGCATTTAGAGAAGGCACGGAGCTCTGGAGCCTCCATTACAAAGATGTCGCTGTTCTTTTTGCCATACCGCACATTCCAGCGAATGTAAAGCTGTGGTGCCCAGAGGGAATTTAAGAGCTGCGGGAGTGGAAATGGGTCCTCCTTTCATCTTTCCCTGGAGGCCCTGAAAGTGGTGCTTTTCCTGGGGGGCCTAAACAAGGGGGTCACTTCTTTGCTCATTTGCACATCTGCAGGCTTGTTCACCAATTTCCAGGTGGTGGTGTTGGAGCCAAAGTGGAAGGGCCACATCATACAAAGCCTGGTAATTTAAATAAGGAACCTGCTCTGGCCTCTTTGTGAGTGGGTAGTTTGGGGCTGGTAGAATTGGAACCTCTATGTCCATAATCAGACCACGACCAATTCAGGCCCATGAGATTTCTATGCTGTTTTCATTGTAAATTACTGAGACCTGAGCCTCCTTTACAATTGCTTTCTGGATTGTTCTTCATTGCCCAGTCTCTTGCCTAGATTAATTTAGGACCATGCAGCCAATATTCATTTAGTGCTCTATGGGACACACATGCTAGGGAGTAGAGGAGAACAGAGACAAATGAGGCATTTTTTTTTTTGGCCCCTCAACATGCCAAGAGGGGAGTGAAGGATGTCCACAGAGAATTCAGTACAGGTACCTCTGTAACCCACCGTCTTACCATATATATCCTCTTTTACTGGTCAGCAGCCTAATAAGTATCCAGGAGGGAACGTCTGCCCAGTGGGGATACTCTCTTAGAGGGCCTTGTCCTTGGAGCACATGAAGAGGACAGTAGCGTGGCCTGACAACTTGTTCGTTTCCCCTCAATACGAGGGATAGGACTGTGAGGTCCTACTCTTGCTTGTCTTTACTGTATGGCTCTGCAGGCAGTGGCTGCATTGTGGGCTTCTGGTGATAGCAGCTGTGAATAATGACAACAATAATAATAACCATTTAATGAAAAACTCAGTATGTGCCCAGAGCTTTGCCTGCCCTTTTTCAGTAAGTCATTATCACAACTCTCTGAGATATAACATTATTTTCATTTTCTGGATGAATCTCTGAGACGTCAGGCACCCAACATAGTATCTGAGTGGTATGTCCTCACTGTCATGGACAAACCAAGGGCATGCTTCGTATGATTAAAAATTCTTCCTATGTTATTTCATCCATTTATTAATTTTGCAAACCTTCATTGAGCGCCTACTTATGTGCTAGGAAGTTCTGAAATAAGGAACTAGCGACAGAACAAATTGTTTAAGACAGTTCCTTGTTTTGAGAAATTCCCTTTCCTGCAAGGGAGACAGACACATGAATCAACAATTTTATTTCAAAGCCCTCATAGGACAATTGATCAGATCTACCTGCGTAGTTAAGAAGTTATGAAAGCACAAGATTCTAAAATGTTTGGGATGCTAAAATAGTTCCAGATAAGGACATGGCAAGTCTATATTTTAACAAGAAATGTCTTTGCTATGGCATTTTCTATGATAGTGCCGCTGTTGCTACTTAGTTCTTCACAGTGCTCTTGGTTTAGAGAAAGAATCTCATGGAAACCCAATAGTTTGACCTCAACACTTACTATTTAAATTTTCTTCTTGTCATTCTTCCAAATACTTTCTGTCAGCAAGTTTATTCCTTTAGATATTTTACAGTCAGCATTTTGGAGACAGCCTCTTTTTTAATATGGATTTTGGCACCTTAAAAATAGAGCTTGATCAAGGAAAATGTGATATTCTTTCCTCAATCCTGAAGTGCCTAAGACTGCCCTCTTAATAATACTTCACTTAGTATTATTAGTACTTAAGAGTTTTCAAAGTGCTTTCCTATACATTATCTTAATACTTAATGGGATAGGCTGGAAAGTATTCTTATTGCCATTTTTTATTAGTGCTACAAAACTAATACATGTGGAGGACAGAAAAAACTCAAATAATACAGTTATAAAATTAAAAAGAAAAGTTTACTGCTTCTCTACCCTTTTCCACATCACTCCTCAGGGATAAACATTTTCAACTGTTTCTATTTTTACCTCTGCTAATATTTATCTCCAAAACTACAAATAATATAATGTGGCCATTTCTTGATATATCATCTTTAAGTAGAATCTACTGATTCTCTTCTGTGAAAGATGAAAAATTTAGCTTATTTATATTAACTTCTTTCAAAGTTTTGTTAGTTTTATATTTAAGTCCTTTCATTACATGTTTATAATATTAAACAGCATAGTGCTTAAATCTGTATTTCTTCATATCTAAACTTTAGAAAACTTTAGAAAATATAGTAACTCCATTTATGGAAGATGAAGAATTTTTACTCTCATACTTCATTTCTCCCCCTTTTTTCCTAACTTCTATCAGCTTTAACTATTACTTTTTTTTATTAAAGTGTTGCTAATATACAATCTTATGTTGGTTTCAAATGTATGTCTCAGTGGTTCAAGAATCCCCAAGATCAACTTATATTGTGCTTGCAAATTATTGTGCCCTTTTACCCCCATCCCCCTCCCTCCTGCCCCAACCCCTCTCCCTTGGTAACCACTATTCACTTCTCAGTGTCTATGAGTCTACTGCTGTTTTGTTCCTTCTGTTTTGATTTGTTTTTATATCCCACAAATAAGTGAAATAATATGGTATTTGTCTTTCTCAACCTGGCTTATTTCACTGAGCATAATACCCTCTAGATCCATCCATGTACAGTTACTTTTAACTGTTAAGGTTTTTAACTTTTGCCTTCTGTTCTATAACTGTAATTAAGTCTTAAATTCTTTGTTTACAGGTTTATTAAAAATATTAAAACATGATATTTATATTAATATGATTATGAAAATATTATTTACGACAGGTCTAATTAGTGATTAGTTCCACAAAGGAGAAAATATAATATAGTTTTGTCTCTAAAATGATATAATTCAAAGGAGAATCATTCAAGCATCATTCATACAAGACTTACATAATATTGGTTGTTCAAAATTACACTAAAATGTTGCAATTTGTTTCATATTTGGATCTATGGCTTTCTTATGCAGCTTTTTGTATTTCCTGGAATTTTTAATTGCCTTCCTTTTTAAAATCCCTTATGCTTTGGATCACTTTACAACTATGCCTCAGCTGCAATTAGCTCACAACTGCCCACTTTTCCAGAGAATTGCTCTTAGCCTATGGAAGCTGCCTCACCTTGGAAGTTACCTTTTCCCAAACAAGCCTGCAGCTGACTGACTGGTACAGGGTGTAATAGACCAGCTTGCCTTAAGATGGGACCCATTCTCTGAGGCAATTTTTGATCCCTATCTCCCTGTGGAGTCAATGTACAGCTCATTCAGCTCAGCCACATTCTTGCTTAGCTTTTTTCTTGCCTTATATTTTTTCCCTAATCCCCATTCTCCAAATAGCACTCCTTTAATAAATTACTTGTAAAACAATCTTCATCACAGTTTCTACAAGTTATGGACTGAATGTTGTTCTCCCCAAAATTCATATTTTGAAGTCCTAAACTCCAGTGTGGTGGTATTAGGAGGTAGGGCCTTTGGGAAATAATTGGGTTTACATGAGTTCATGAGGGTACAGGATTAGTGCCCTAATAAAAAGATGCAAAGAGACAGAACCCATCTTCTCTCTCCATGCAAACAGGCCAAGAAAAAGCAATGAAACACATGAGAAGTTGGCTGTCTGTGAACCAGGAAGAGGGCTCTTTCCATGCATCAAATATGCCAGCACCTTGATATTGAACTTCCCAGGCTTCAGAGCTATGAGAAATAAATGTGTTGTTTAAGTCACCTAGTGCGTGATATTTTGTTATAGTAGTTCAAGCTGACAAAGATAGCTAGGAAACCCAACCTCAGACACTTACCGATAGAAGGTAACAAATCTTCACCAAATCATTAAAGATGATAGAATTTTTTTACTTTATGATTTTTCAGGAATCCACCCTCTTCTCTAATTTTTCTTAGAATTTTCTGACTTCCTGATGAAATTTGGATCAATTTCTCGTTAAGTATGCTATGCCTCTAAAATATTGAGATTTCTTTAATTACGTTGGCTACTGGATTATGTCCCCTAATATTTGATTCATGTATCTTCCTCTTTGTATGGTTCCCTTTTGTGTTAATGTAAAAAAATTTCAAGCAGTTGTCAACAAAGCTGGACAGGGTATAAATTTCATGAGTCATACATAACAAGTCTGAATTTCTGTTTTCATTAACTTTATTTTTTTTCTATTTTTATTTTCTATATATACATATATTTTTTATTAAGGTATTATTGATATACACTCTTATGAAGGTTTCACATGAAAAAACAATGTGGTTACTACATTCACCCATATTATCAAGTCCCCACCCATACCGCAATGCAGTCACTGTCCATCAGTGTAGTAAGAAGCCACAGATTCACTATTTGCCTTCTCTGTGCTACACTGTTTTCCCGGTGACACCCCACACCATGTGTACTAAACATAATACCTCTCAATCCCCTTCTCCCACCCGCCATCCCCACTGGCCCTCCCACACCCCTCCCCTTTGGTAACCACTAGTCCCTTCTTGGAGTTTCTGAGTCTGCTGCTATTTTGTTCCTTCAGTTTTGCTTCATTGTTATACTCCACAAATGAGGGACATCATTTGGCACTTGTCTTTCTCAGCCTGGCTTTTTTCACTGAGCATAATATCCTCCAGCTCCATCCATGTTGTTGCAAATGGTACGGTTTGTTTCTTTCTTATGGCTGAATAGTATTCCATTGTGTATATGTACCACTTCTTCTTTATCCATTCATCTACTGATGGACACTTAGGTTGCTTCCATATTTTGTAAAAAGTACTGTGATAAACATAGGGGTGCATATGTCTTTTTGAATCTGACAAGTTGTATTCTTTGGGTAAATTCCAAGGAGTGGGATTTCTGGGTCAAATGGTATTTCTATTTTTAGTTTTTTGAGGAACCTCCACATTGCTTTCCACAATGGTTGAAATAGCTTACATTGCCACCAGCAGTGTAGGAGGGTTTCCTTTCTCCACATCCTAACCAACATTTGTTGCTCTTAGATTTTTGGATGCTGGCCATTATTACTGGTGTGAGGTAATATCTCATTGTGGTTTTAATTTGCATTTCCCTGATGATTAGTGATGTGGAGCATCTTTAAATGTGTCTGTTGGCTATCTGAATTTCTTCTTTGGAGAACTGTCTCTTCATATCCTCTGCCCATTTTTTAATTGGGTTATTTGTTTTTTGGGTGTTGAGGCATGTAAGTTCTTTATATATTTTGGATGTTAACCCCTTGTCGGATATGTCATTTACAAATATATTCTCCCATACTGTAGGATGCCTTTTTGTTCTGTTGATGGTGTCCTTTGCCATACAGAAACTTTTTAGTTTGACAGAGTCTCAAGAGTACATTTTTGCTTTTGTTTCCCTTGCTTGAGGAGATGCATTCAGGAAGAAGTTGCTCATGCTTATATTAGGGAGATTTTTGCCTATGTTGCCTTCTAAGAGTTTTATGGTTTCATGACTTACATTCAGATCTTTGATCCATTTTGAGTTTACTTTTGTGTATGGGGTTAAACAATAATCCAGTTTCATTCTCTTGCATGTAACTGTCCAGTTTTGCCAACACCAGCTGTTGAAGAGGCTGTCATTTCCCCATTGTATGTCCATGGCTTGTTTATCATATATTAATTGACCAAAAATGGTTGGGTTTATATCAGGGCTCTCTAGTCTGTCCATTGGTCTATGGGTCTGTTCTTGTGCCAGTACCAAATTTTCTTGATTACTGTGGCTTTGTAGTAGAGCTTGAAGTCTGGGAGCATTATCCCCCCAGCTTTATTCTTCCTTCTCAGGATTGCTTTGGCTATTCGGGGTCTTTTGTTGTTCCATATGAATTTTACAATGATTTTCTCTAGTTCATTGAAGAATGCTGTTGGTATTTTGATAGGAATTGCATTGAATCTGTAGATTGCTTTAGGCAGGATGGCTATTTTGACAATATTAATTCTTCCTATGCATGAACATGGGATGTGTTTCCATTTAATGGTATCTTTAATTTCTCTCATGAGTGTCTTGTAGTTTTCAGAGTATAGGTCTTTCACTTGCTTGGTTAGGCTTATTTCTAGGTATTTAATTCTTTTCAATGAAACTGTGAATGGAATTGTTTTCCTGATTTCTCTCTGTGCTAGTTCATTGTTAGTGTATAGGAATGCCACAGGTTTCTGAGTATTAATTTTGTATCCCACAACATTGCTGAATTCAGTTTTAGATCTAGTAGTTTTGGAGTGGATTCCTAGGGTTTTTTATGTACAATATCATGTCATCTGCAAACAGGGACAGTTTAACTTCTTCCTTGCCAATCTGGATGCCTTTTATCTTTGTGTTGTCAGATTGCCATGGCTAGGACCTACAGTAATATGATGAATAGAAGTGGGGAGAGTGGGCATCCTTGTCTTGTTCCCGATCTTAAAGGAAAAGCTTTCAACTTCTCGCTGTTAGGTATGATGTTAGCTGTGGGTTTGTCATATATAGCCTTTATTATGTTGAGGTACTTGCTCTCTATACCCATTTTGTTGAGAGTTTTTATCATGAATGGATGTTGAATTTTGTCAAATGCTTTCTCAGCATCAGTGGAGATATTCATGTGGTTTTTGTCCTTTTTGTTGATGTGGTGGATGATGTTGATGGATTTTTTAATGTTGTACCATCCTTGCATCCCTGGGGTGAATCCCACTTGATCATGATGATAATCCTTTTGATGTATTTTTGAATTCAGTTTGCTAATATTTTGTTGAGTATTTTTGCATCTATGTTCATCTGGGATATTGGTCTGTAATTTTCTTTTTTTGTGGTGTCAATGCCTGGGTTTGGTATTAAAGTGATGTTGGCCTCATAAAATGAGTTTGGAAGTATTCCCATTTCTTTTACTCCTTGAAAAACTTTAAGGAGTGTGGGTATTAGGTCATCACTAAATGTTTGATAAAATTCAGCGGTGAAGCCATCTGGTGCAGGTGTTTTGTTCTTAGGTAGGTTTTTGATTGCCAGTTCAATTTCGTTGTTGGTAATAGGTCTGTTCAGATTTTCTGTTTCTTTCTGGGTCAGCCTTGGAAGGTTGTATTTTTCTAGAAAGTTGTCCATTTCTTCTAGGTTATACAGTTTTTTTAGCATATAATTTTTCATAGTATTCTCTAATACTTCTTTGTATTTCTGTGGTGTCCTTAGTGATATTTCCTTTCACATTTTTGATTCTGTTTATGTGAGGAGACTCTCTTTTTTCTTGATAAGTCTGGCTAGAGGTTTATCTATTTTATTTACTTCCTCGAAGAACCAGCTGTTGCTTTCATATATCCTTTCTATTGTTTTATTCTTCTCAATTTTATTTATTTCTGCTCTAATCTTTATTATGTCTCCCCTTCTACTGACTTTGGGTTTCATTTGTTCTTCTTTTTCTAGTTTCATTAATCTTGCGTTTAGACTGCTCATCTGGGATTGTTCTTCTTTCCAGAGGTAAGCCTGTATTGCAATATGTTTTCCTCTTAGCATGGCCTTCGCTGCACCACACAGATTTTGTGGTGTTGAATTATTGTTGTCATTTGTCTCCATATATTGCTTGATCTCCTTTTTTATTTGGTCATTGATCCATTGGTTATGTAGGAGCATGTTGTGAAGTCTCCATGTGTTTGTGACATTTTTCATTTTCTTTGCATAATTTATTTCTAGTTTCATACCTTTGTGATCTGGGAAACTGGTTGGTACAATTTCAATCTTTTTTAATTTCCTGAGGCTCTTTCTGTGGACTGGTATATGATGTATTCTTGAAAATTTTCCTTGTGCACTTGAGAAGAATGTGTATTCTGCTGCTTTTGGGTGTAGAGTTCTGTAGATGTCTGTTAGGTCCATCTGTACTATTGTGTTGTTCAGTGCCTCTGTATCCTTACTTATTTTCTGTATGGTTGATCTGTCCTTCAGAGTGAGATGTGTTGACATCTCCTAGAATGAATGCATTGTATTCTATTTCTCCTTTTAATTCTGTTAGTATTTGTTTCACATATGGAGGGGCTCCTGTGTTGGACGCATAGACACTTATAATGGTTATATCTTCTCGCTGGATTGACCCTTTTGTCATTATGTAATGTCCTTCTTTGTCTCTTGTGACTTTCTTTTTTTTCAAGTGTATTTTGTCGGATACAAGCCCTGCAACTCCTGCTTTTTTCTCCCTATTAGTTGCATGAAATGTGTTTTTCCATCCCTTCACATTTAGTTTGTGTATGTCTTCGGGTTTAAAGTGTATCTGTTGAAGGCAGCATATATTTTGGTCTTGTTTTGTTATCCATTCAGTGACTGTATGTCTTTTGATTGGTGCATTCAGTCCATTTACATTTTGGGTGATTTTCGATAGGTATGTACTTACTGGCATTGCAGGCTTTAGATTCATGGTTACTAAAAGTTCAAGGTTAACTTCCTTACTAAGAGTCTAACTTAACTCACTTAATATGCTATTACAAACACAATCTAATGGTTCTTTTTTTTTTCTCCTCCTTTTTCTTCCTCCTCCATTCTTTGTATATTAGGTATCATATTCTGTATTCTTTTTCTATCCCTTGATTGAGTTTGGGGATAGTTAATTTAATTTTGCATTTGCTAAGTAGTTAGCTGTTCTACTTTCTTTACTGTGGTTTCATTGCCTCTGGTGAGAGCTATTAAACCTTTGGAACACTTCCTACAAAATACCGTGTAGAGATTGTTTGTGGGAGGTAAATTATCTCAGCTTTTGCTTATCTTGGAATTATTTAATCCCTCATTCAAATTTAAATGATAATCTTGCCAGATAAAGTATTCTTGGTTGGAGGCCTTTCTGCTTCATTGCATTAAATACGTCATGCCACTGCTTTCTGTTTTGTAAGGTTTCTGTTGAGAAGCCTGATGATAACCTGATGGGGTTTCCTTTGTATGTGATCTTATTTCTCTCTTTGGCTGCTTTTAATAGTCGGTCCTTATCCTTGATCTTTGCCATTTTAATTACTATATGTCTTGATGTTGTCTTCCTTGGATCCCTTGTGTTGGGTGATCTGTGCACCTCCATGGCCTTGAAGACTATCTCCTCCCCCAGAGTGGGGAAGTTTTCAACAATTACCTCCTCAAAGACACTTTCCATCCCTTTTTCTCTTTCTTCTTCTTCTGGTACCCCTATAATGCAAATATTGTTACGTTTGGATTGGTCACACAGTTCTCCCAGTATTCTTTCATTCTTAGTTATCCTTTTTCTCTCTGTGCCTCAGCTTCTTTGTATTCCTCTTCTCTGGTTTCTGTTTCATTTATCGTCTCCTCCACCATATCCAATCTCCTTTTAATACCCTCCATTGTGCTCTTCAATGATTGGATCTCTGACCAGAATTCATTCCTGAGTTCTTGAATATCTTTCTGTACCTCCATGTGCATGTTAATGATTTTTATTTTGAACTCCCTTTCAGGAAGAGTCATTTAAATTTTTCTCAGGAGTTGTATTAATAATTTCACTCTGAACCAGGTTCCTCTGGCATTTCATATTTGTGTTTGGCGCCCTCTAGTGCCCAGAAGCTCTACTCTCTGGAGCTGTTCAGCCCCTGAAGCAATGTTGGGGGTTGCAGGGGAGTGGTATTGGTGCCTGCGGGGAGGAAAGAGCTGTTTCCTGCTTCCCAGCTGCTATGCCTGTCTCCTCTGCCTCAACCAGTGGGCAGAGCACACAGGTATAAGCCTCTGTGCTTTGCGTTTGTATTTGCTCTAAACAGATCTTCCCTCTGGCTGGGCTAATGCCAGGGTAGGATTTGCCGGTTTGCGAGCCAGGTTGTTACTGGCCAGTAGAAAGTCACAGTAGGCTGCGTATCACAGAGGGGGTCCTTGGAGCTGTGTAGGCAGCCAGGGAGCTGGGGCACCTGAAGATTGTGAAAGCTTCCAACCTGCTGGGCAGAGTGCATCTGGACAATTTTTTCTACCTGTCCTTTCTCCTGAGCAGTAAGCTCTGTGCCATCCTTGCCCCTTTAGCAGCCCTCTTGCTAAGGGCTTCCTTGTTAGGAAATCTCTCAGACTGCCCACCTTTCTTTTGTCCCAGAGAAGCCAGGTATGGATCCCTGCTTTCCTCAAGCGGCTGGAATCTCTGTCTCTCCTGGAATTCTGCCTGTCTTAGCTTTCCAACCACATAATTACGAGAGTATCATCCAAGCACCATGAGCTGTAGGTTTGTGGTCCCAGAGCAGATCTCTGGAGTTAGGTATTCAGCAGTCGCAAGTCTCCACTCCCTCCCTGTTCTGTTTCTCTTTCTCCTGCCAGTGAGCTGGGGTGGGGAAAGGGCTTGGGTCCCACTGGGACACTGCTTTAGTACATTACCCTGTTCTGTGAGGTCTTTTCTTGTCTCCAGGTATATGCAGTTTGGTGCAGTCCTCTTTCCTGTTGTGTATTTTTGTATTTTATGCAGTTTTATGAGGAAGCCTCTGTCTCATCTCTCACACTGCCATCTTTAATCCATGTTTTCATTAACTTTATGATTGACGGTTTGTCCAAACATATAATTCCATCTTCAAAATAATATTCCTTCATACCTTTAAAGGCAATTCTCCATTGTATTATAGTTTTTAACGTTGCTGATGAAAAATCCAATGGCAGTGTGATTCTTTGGGGGTGGGGGTGGGTGCATAGGAAATCTTATTTTTTCCCAAAGTTTTTAGATTTTTTTTCCTTCAAGTTTTGAGATTTCATCCATATAGAAATCCAGCCTTTCCTCAGCTCCAGGATATTTTATTGTATTCTTTAGCTGTTAAAGCTCCTTTGTTTTCTCTATTCTCTTTCTGGAATTCCTGTTAGATGTACAATGGCTTTCCTAAACTGATCTTCCATATTTCTTAGTTTTTTGTTCTCTTAGTTTCCTTTTCTTTAAATTTTGCTTTACTTTATGAGACTTGCTTTTTTTTTTTTTTTTTTACAATTTTACCTTCCCCTTGGTCACTGTCCTTCGGGCCATTTTTTCACCCTTAAATGTGAGGAATTCTTGGCTTTCTATTTATACTTATGAACAAGACACTAGGTCATTATTATGGGAAGCTTGTATGACTTTCTTCTGCTGACTCCATTTCTGCCAGTTTCTGGCTGTGTTGGGTTCATTTGAGAGGGAGAAAATCTAATTTATATTAATAGTGTATGTTTAATTAATCATGGTTATTATCATCCTTAGCCCACTCTGCTGTCATATCTGCTGAGCTTAGAACCTCTCCTGGTCTTCCAGGGAAGAACAACTCTAACTCCTATCTCTGCTGCAGTCTCCTGCGTGAGTCCTGGTCTGTGACTTCCTCTCTCAACATGAGTCACTTCAAAGACTTCAATTCTTGGTATTTTTATCAGTGTGTCCCCTCTCCTACATCTTTACTGTTGATCTATGGGATATCTAGGAGGGAAATGGGGTAAGCACATGAACATATTCTGCTCTCCTGAACCACAGCTTGATCAAATTGCCATTTTATAGTTCCTAAGATTGGCACAAACACATTAAGTGTTTTGTCAAAAGACTGTTACATAGTTGTGCTAAAAACTAAAGTTCTGGTGTTCTGTCATTCAGTCCGATGTTCTTTCCATTTCTTAGTGCCTGTTTTCAACCTCTTGTGTTCTCAGTGAAATTCAGTACTTCAGTACAGCTGAACAGGAATGTTTACAGGAATAATTTGAGCATGTACCTCATTAGAGCCAAATGTAAGAACAGACAATACACTTGTATTTGCTTTGAATGTTTTTCACAACTCAGTGTCACCTTCACTCTCATCTTTGGTTTTCACAGAGATGTCAGAGGTGAAAAATTTTGAAACTTTTTAGTTTAAACACCTAGTGTAAGTTGTTTTTAGTAAGAGCTTTAAAGTAAATTAACTGACCGGGGAGAAAAGAACTTTAAAAATTTTTCATTCTAACCTGTAAACACCACATTTATTAGTGCCTAGTTTGGTTCCAATTTTTGAGACCTAGTGGTGTGTGGGATGAAGGAAACACATATTAGTTACTTTTGTCTACTGTGGAGCCAAAACATGTATCTCCCTTAACCTTATTCACACCAACCTGTATTTTCCCTCTTGTTGCCAGTTTTTATACACATTACTCATTTTTTAAAAAGCGGGAGCATAGGAATTATGGCTGTTGTTATATACACAGGACCTGTTAAACAAAGTGGGTTACAATTTCTCACCTTAATTTTCAGAAAACCATAGTCAATATTCTCAGAAAGAAATAAGTGTAAAGTAGGGAATTCCCTTTTAATTAGGAATCTGAGTTCAGATGTAACAATTTGCTTATTCAATGAACAACTATCTACTTACTGATTATCTCCTACTATTGTCTGGGCATTGTTGGAAATTTGGGATAAAAACTTAGATAAAATGGTGAGCAACTTACAGAGGAGGTAGGCATGAAACCAATAATAGAAATAAATAGTAAAATCATTAACTTGAGAAGCACTAGGATGGGAAGGTCGAAAGACAGAACCATTCATAACTGGGGAAGGCGTTTCTGAAGAGGGACATTTAAGGTGACATCTGAATGTAAGAGAGAAAGGCCAAAGGACTTTCAAATATAAGAAAGCAAAGAGAATTTTAGATTAAGGGAACAGAAGGTATAAGGATCCCATAGCAGGAAAGGGCATGGTACCGATGGAAAAAAATCCAGAACAGCTGGATAGAGATGCAGGCAGAACACAGTGCCTGTGGATTTGGGCACTATGGGAAGTCACTGAAGGGGAGGTCTGACTGGATCTGTGTTCTGAAAAATCACTCTACCTGTATTGTGATGCACAAGCTGGAGGTGGACTGCAGAGACCCTAGGAGGTCAGCTAGAAGACCATGTGAAAAATGGTGGTGATATGGACAGAAGTATTATAGGGGAGATAAAGAAAAATGGATGGATTCAGGAGATACTGAGAGAGTAAATTTCTGGGACTGGTGGTAGATTAAATATGGAGAGTGGGAGACTGGGCCTCTAGACCTGAAAGACAACTAGTCTCTCACAGGTGAGCGCAAGCTGAGGAAACATGGTATTTTGGGGATGCAGTCCTTGAGATGGCTGAGAATGGCTTCTGTCTTAACAGTTAAAAATGAGGGTTGTGTCGATAAATAGCCTTTAAAGTGAGGTTAAAGATGGAAATGAAAGGTACCAGAGTAATGTAATCCAGAGCTTCACAAAAGAGGAAGAGCAGGGACTTCTGGGAAGATGGCAGCATGAGCAGGGCGGCGGAAATCTCCTCCCAAAACCAAATATAATAATGAAAATACAACAAATACAACTATTCCTAAAAGAGAGACCAGAAGATACAGGATGGCACGCAGCCTGCAGCTACACCTGAGAGGACTCGGCACCCCGCGAGGCGGGTAAGATACGGAGGCGTGTCCCGGCAGGACCCGAGCACTCCCCTACCCCAGCGCAC
This sequence comes from Smutsia gigantea, assembly GCA_032199065.1. Lineage (NCBI taxonomy): Eukaryota > Metazoa > Chordata > Mammalia > Pholidota > Manidae > Smutsia > Smutsia gigantea. Next base: position 319,098 of record JAVSCE010000935.1, read on the forward strand.
CAGCGGGAGGAGAGGATTCAGAGCAGGGAGGGAGTGGAAGCACAGGCCCGCTGAATAACCAGTCTGGGTGATCTGCACCGGGAACACTGACACACTTTGCACAGTGTATGGGAGATTGGAGAGACAGAGGTGCAGATTCCAAGATGGCAGGTCCACTCAGCTGGTTCCCGGGGACAAAAGAAAAGCGCGTGCTTTTTTAGGGGTCTTAAAGATCAGGGGCCCAATGGAGGAGGAGGAGCATCCCAGCACACTCAGCCAAGCAGCCTGGGAGTCCTGGGGAAATTCGGTCTCCATGGACTGCGGCTGGGAAAAGCAGTCACACCGAGACTTTCCACAGAAATCAGCAGCCTCCGATTCGCTCCCTCCCTGGCCAGAGTCACAAAGGGCCCAGCGGTGCGGCTGCAGAATAGTGGAGCAGCAGCGCCACCTACAGTATTGTCACAGAAACTACACCAGGCAGGGTTTTTTTTCCCTCTTTTTTCCATTTCTTCTTTTTTCCTTTTTCTGACCACTTCTATCACCATGAAAAGATAGAGGAATATGGTACAAACAAAGCTCATCCAGACAACACCAGAGAGGGAGCCTGATGGAATGGACATAAACAATCTTCCTGAAAAAGAATTCAGAATAGAAATCATAACCATACTGATGGATCTACAGAGAAATATGCAAGAGCTAATGGAGGAAGTGATGGAAGTGAGGAAAGACAATGCAGAGATGAGACAAGTAATTGACGGGCTTAGCAGCAGACTGGATGAGATGCAAGAGGCTGTTAATGGAATAGAAATCAGAGAAGAGGAATACAGAGAAGCTGAGGCAGAGAAAGATAAAAGGATCTCTAGAAATGAAAGAATTTTAAGAGAACTATGTGACCAATCCAAACAGAACAATATTCGCATTATAGAAATACCAGAGGATGAAGAGAGAGAAAAAGGGATAGAAAGTGTCTTTGAAGAAATAATTGCTGAAAAATTCCCCAAGCTGGGGAAGGAAATAGTCTCTCAAACCATGGAAGCCTACAGATCTCCCAACACAAGGGACCCAAGGAAGACAAAACCAAGACACATAATAATTAAAATGGCAAAGATCAAAGATAAGGACAAAGTATTAAAGGCACCTAGAGAGAGAAAAAATATCACCTACAAGGGAAAATTCATCAGACTATCATCAGACTTCTCAACAGAACCCTTACAGGCTAGAAGTGAAGGGCATGATATATTTAACGCAATGAAGCAGAAGGGCCTCGAACCAAGAATACTGTATCCAGCACGACTATCATTTAAATATGATGGAGGGATTGAAAAATTTCCAGACAAGCAAAAGCTGACAGAATTTGCCTCCCATAAACCACCTCTACAGGACATTTTAAAGGAACTGCTGTAGAGGAAGCACTCCTAAGGCTAAAAAGCTGTCACCAGAGAAAATAAAATCATAGCAAAGAAAATAGAATAGAAGAGGGGAGAATACTTCCAAACTCATTCTATGAAGCCAGCATCACTCTAATACCAAAACCAGGCAAAGACCTCACCAAAAAAGAAAATTACAGACCAATATCCCTGATGAACAGAGATGCAAAAATACTCAACAAAATATTAGCAAACCGAATTCAAAAATACATCAAGAGGATCATACACCATGATCAAGTGGGATTCATCCCAGGGATGCAAGGATGGTACAACATTCGAAAATCCATCAACATTATCCACCGCATCAACAAAAAGAACAAAAACCATATGATCATCTCTATAGATGCTGAAAAAGTATTTGACAAAATTCAGCATCCATTCATGATAAAAACTCTCCACAAAATGGGTATAGAGGGCAAGTACCTCAACATAATAAAGGCCATAGATGACAAACCCACAGCTAACATCATACTTAACGGCAAGACGCTGAAAGCTTTTCATCTAAGATCGGGAACAAGACAGGGATGCCCACTCTCTCCACTGTTATTCAACATAGTACTGGAGGTCCTAGCCACGGCAATCAGAAAAAACAAAGAAATACAAGGCATCCAGATTGGTAAAGAAGAAGTTAAATTGTCACTATTTGCAGATGACATGATACTGTACATAAAAAACCCTAAAGACTCCACTCCAAAACTACTAGAACTAATATTTTAATTCAGCAAAGTTGCAGGATACAAAATTAACACACAGAAATCTGTTGCTCTTCCTATACACTAATGATGAACTAACAGAAAGAGAAATCAGAAAAACAATTCCATTCACAATTGCATCAAAAAGAATAAAATACCTAGGAATAAACCTAACGAAGGAAGTGAAAGACCTGTACTCTGAAAACTACAAGACACTCCTAAGAGAAATTAAAGAGGACACTAACAAATGGAAATGCATCCCATGCTCTTGGCTAGGAAGAATCAATATTGTCAAAATGGCTATACTACCTAAAGCAATCTACAGATTCAATGCAATCTCTATCAAACTACCAACAGCTTTCTTCAATGAACTGGAACAAATAATTCTAAAATTCATATGGAAACACAAAAGACCCCGAATAGCCAAAGCAATCCTGAGAAGGAGGAATAAAACAGGGGAAATTGCGCTACCTGACTTCAAGCTCTACTACAAAGCCACAGAAATCAAGACAATTTGGTACTGGCACAAAACAGACCCACAGACCAGTGGAACAGAATAGAAAATCCTAACATTAACCCAAACATATATGGTCAATTAATATATGATAAAAGAGCCTTAGATATACAATGGGGAGATGACAGCCTCTTCAGCAGCTGGTGTTGGAAAAACTGGACAGCTACATGTAAGAGAATGAAACTGGACTACTGTCTAGCCCCATACACAAAGGTAAACTCAAGGTGGATCAAAGACCTGAATGTAAGTCATGAAACCATAAAACTCTTAGAAAAAAACATAGGCAAAAATCTCTTGAACATAAACATGAGCAACTTCTTCATGAACATATCTCCCCGGGCAAGGGAAACAAAAGCCAAAATGAACAAGTGGGACTATATCAAGCTGAAAAGCTTCTGTACAGCAAAGGACACCATCAGTAGAACAAAAAGACATCCTACAGTATGGGAGACTATATTCATAAAAAACGTATCTGATAAAGGGTTGACATCCAAAATATATAAAGAACTCATGCACCTTAACAAACAGAAAGCAAATAATCCAATTAAGAAATGGGCAGAGGACATGAATAGACACTTCTCCAAAGAAGAAATTCAGATGGCCAATAGGCACATGAAAAGATGCTCCACATCGCTAATCATCAGAGAAATGCAAATTAAAGCCACAATGAGATATCACCTCACACCAGTGAGGATGGCCAACATCCCAAACACAAACAACAACAAATTTTGGCGAGGATGTGGAGAAATGGGACCACTCCTACACTGCTGGTGGGAATGCAAATTAGTTCAACCATTGTGGAAAGCAGTATGGAGGTTCCTCAAAAAACTCAAAATAGAAATACCATTTGACCCAGGAATCCCACTCCTAGGAATTTACCCTAAGAATGCAGCAGCCCAGTGTTAAAAAGACATATGCACCCCTATGTTTATTGCAGCACTATTTACAATAGCCAAGAAATGGAAGCAACCTAAGTGTCCGTCAGTAGATGAATGGATAAAGAAGAGGTGGTACATATACACAATGGAATATTATTCAGCCATAGGAAGAAAACAAATCCTAGCATTTGCAACAACATGGATAGAGCTAGAGGGTATTATGCTCAGTGAAATAAGCCAAGCTGAAGAAGACAAATATCAAATGATCTCACTCATATGTGGAGTATAAGAACAAAGAAAAAAATGGAAGGAACAAAACAGCAGCAGAGTCCCAGAACCCAAGAACGGACTAATAATTACCAAAGGGAAAGGGACTGGGGAAGATGGGTGGGAAGGGAGGGATAAGAGGAAAAAGGGGCATTATGATTAGCAGATCTAATGTTGGGGGGGCATGGGGCGGGCTGTACAACTCAGAGAAGACAAGTAGTGATTCTATAGCATCTCCCTGTGCTGATGGACAGTGACTGTAATGGGGTTGGTGGGGGGGACCTGATGAAGGGGGTAGTTTAATAATCATAATATTGCACATGTAATTGTAGATTAATGATACCAAAATAAATTATTTAAAGAAAAAAGAGGAAGAGCAGGCTGAAAGGATTAGGGTGGGTAAGAAGAGAGAAATGTGAGTAATAAGGCTAGAAAGATAGGTTGGGACCAGACTGCATAGGGCTGTGAATGCTAGCTAAGGAGTTTAGGCTTTATACTGCAGATGGAGGGCTCAGGAGATGAAAGTGATTAACGTGAATGGAGCTGGGACTGGAAGTTTCTGAGCCTGGGTGGATTAGAGGCTGGTGGGCTATTAACAAGAATAGAGAAGCCAACAAAAGCACAAGTTAGAGGGCCTGGTAGGATTTCTAAGGAGAAATATTTACCAGACATTTGAAAATACATCACTTGACCTTCAGGATGGAGATGTGGATTTGGGAATTATGTCCAAATATTTAAAGCTGGGTGGGGGAAGGGAGAAGTTGATGAGATCACTGATTAATTAAGAGTAAGGATTTCAGAAAATAGACCCAAAATGAGAACCTTAGGAAATGTATTATTCAAAAGGCATAAAGAGGAAGGGTTGCTGATGATGGGGGCAGGGAAAAAGCCATCACAGAGGTAGGAAATGAGCAAGAGGAATGTGAAGTCAGAGAAAGCAAGCAGGGTAGTTGAGAATTGTGGGAGGAATGGAGGGGATAATAATGCTACATTTCTTGCCCTTCAAGTCTGAAGTTAATATTGAGAGGTCTCAGGAAGAGCTCATCAGGCTTGAGGCAGAGACAAGACTAAAGAACTGTAGGGAGAGAGGCTGGCACCATAGAAGGTGCTCAGGAAATGCTTGTTGCACAAAGAAGGCTGACTAGCAGGCCAGCCTCCATGGGACTGGAAAGCTCCTGGTGCTTCCCCTAGAGTTTTACTTTATAGCTGCAGATCTTCCAGTGTTTTCCATTGCATCTTGCAGGCCATAAAATAATGCAGGGGGAGTGCTTTATTACTCTTTGGTCTTTTCTGGTCATTGTTTGGTATTCAATAGTTATTTTAAAAACATTTAATACACTTGCTCAGTGACCTCAGAAGCTGTGGCTTCCACTTTATGCCTGCGTGAATGATTGGTTGGGTGTCCAGTCTTGGTGCAGCTGATATACAGATGCCTACTGCTTCCTCCCATGCAGACTTCTTGAGTAGCACAGAAAATAGTCATGGGACTTAAGGTACCTGTAAAAAGAGGGCACAACTGACAGCTTGCACTCTTTTGGGTAGATTATAAGATTGAGGAAGGAAATTTTCAGAAAATGTTACTAGATTTTTCTGTGTTTAACAGAGATTTCATGTTGGAAATAAATCCAAAGGACAGGAGGAGTAGCAGGTTGCTTGTCAGTGGGCAATTTGGAGGCTGCCCAAGTTACTAATGTTTAAAGCTATATGACATATTTGTATTTCTCTATATATTCTAGAAATGGAAATTAAAGAGCATGGTTCTGCTGCATCACCTTCCTACAATGCCTTATCAAAATACATAATTACAGCTGCAAGTGTCCTTGGAAATAGCTCAGGCATGGAGTTGGGAAGACCCGGGTTTACATCTCTGTTCTGTGTCCAATCATATGACCTCTCATTTCTGTGTCTTCTATGCATCATCTAAAAGCAAGAAGTACTATGTTCATGACTCGTGAGTTGACATTTCAGCCCAGATCTCTCTCTTAACATCCCTACTTTTAGGCTCAGCTGCCTACCAGACCCTATGTAGGTGTTTCACGGGCAACTCAAATTCATTTTGTCCATATGCAAACTCATCTTCACTCCTATTCCCAATAAAAATATCGCTCCTCCTGCAGGTTTGCTGGATTGCTTAATAGGCTCTCCTTTCAGACAATCCCAAAACTGAGAAACTTGGGTGGCATCCCTGACTTCACCTTCTGCCTCACTCCATTTTTAGTTCATCATCATGTCTTATCAGTGTTATCCTCTCACTACCTCTCCACTTCTCGCCATCCTCACTGTCACTGTAGTACTGCTATCTTTCCATCTAGACCCCTCATCTCCTGCCACTCGTTCTCTTGCATCTTATATTGCAACCTCACTGAGCTATTTTAGTCCTTGAGATGTGCCATGGACTTTCTTTCCACTTGGCCTTCAAAAGGGAGGCTCTCTTTGCCTGGAATACTCTGGCCATATCCCATCCTTTTCTGTCTTCTGCTTAAATGCCATTTCCTTTGGGATCCTTCCCCCATTCCTACCCTCCTCCAGACCAGTTTAGGTGCCCCTACTCAGCAGTTGCCTGATTCCTTGTACTTCCCCCAGTACAGTAGTCCCCCCTTGTCTGAGGGGGATGCATTCCAAGACCCCCAGTGGGTGCCTGAAACTGTAAATAGTACCAAACCTTATATATACTATTTTTCTCCTATACCTACATATCTATGATAACGTTTAGTTTATGAGTTAGGTATAGTAAGATATTAACAATAACTAATACTAAAATAGAATAATTGTAATAATATACCCTAATAAAAGTTATGTGAATGTGGTGTCTCTCTCTCTCAAATATCTTATTGTGCCCACCTTCTTCTTGTGACGGTATGATACCATGCCTATGTGACAAGGTGAAGTGAGGTGAATGATGTAGGCATTGTGATGTAGCCTTAGGCTACTGCTGACCTTCTCTTAAGAAGTCAGGAGAATCATCGCTTGTGATCTTCGGTTGACTGAGGGTAACTGAAACCATGGAAACAGAAACTGCAGATAAGTGGGGACCACTGCATCGCACTTATCAAAGTGCATGTTAGGGACTTGTTTAATTGTTTGTTTTCTTCCTATACCCTTAGTTTCTTAAAACAGGGACTCTATCTATCTTGCTTATTAGTATATGCCTGGCATTCAACAGGTATTTGTGGAGAGAGGAAAGGAAGGAATGAAGACAGGAAAGAAATGAGCAAGGGAAGAAGAACTGATTACAAATAACATAAGAAGTGCTTGGTAAAAGGAATCTCTTACTGCAATTCCAGGGACAAGAGGTTCCAGGACACCCTTGTAGATTAAGGCATTGCACCTTCTGGGAAGGGCCTCTGGGTGGAGCATTCCCTGAATTCAGGATAGAGAGCTCCTTGCTCACTGATATGAAGCTGAGGCTGTATGTGAAGTAGGTGACACCTCCACCGCCCCCCCACCCCCACCCCACAGCCTCCATTGGCTTGTGCAGGAGCTGCCTACACCCATTGACTATATGCTTTGGGGAAGTTGCTTAATTGCTTTAAACCTTGGATTGCTTGAGTATAACATGAGGGGATTGGGCAAGACCTTCTCCAGGGGCTCTTTCAACTCCAAGTTTGATTTTACCTCGTAACACACTCCTTTCCTCCTTAAGGCTTTTGGATTGCATTTCCTTCTTTCTGCCCCTGCTTCCCCTCATTTCTCTCGTGGTGAAAAATAGGGGTTGAAAGGTTTTGGCAAAGCAAGGCTGTGTATTACCTGTTCTACACTTCGGTCTTTGTTTTACTGATTTCTGTTTTCATAGGCTTTAGTTGATCTTCCAGATAGTCTAGGATATTTTCAGAGTTGCCAAAATTCAGACCTAGTTTTTAACTTGGAGGAATTCCAGCCATACTATCTATTGGCAATTCCATCGATTTTTTTGCCTGAAAGACTGGCTCTGGTCAGCAACTTTAGCCAAATGTCCTTATGCAGATGAATAATCAAAGGCATGCAAATCCAACCTGGATATCTTTCAAACCAAATTTCAAAGACTTTAATGAATAGTGAGACTTTCACTGGAATGAGGTCACCTGATGGCTCAGTCTTCCCAGGGTGCCATGTAAGCACATGTCTATGAAGTCTCCTCTCGGTTCCTGATATGCCTGATGCCACTGTTATCACAGCATTTATCACTTTCTGAAATTGTGGTGTTCATTTATTTGTCTATTCCATGTTTTCTCCTTCACAAAAATGTAAGCTATGTGGAAGATGGGCCTCCTTTTTGCTACTATATACACAGGCAGTTAGGACAGTGTGTGCATGAACTAGACACCTGAATAAATGCCATGGTGAATGGATGAGCCTTTGGGATGTGCATGAGTTTACTCCATCTATTCATCCAGCAGCCTCAAATGTCAGCACTTCCATAAAATGAGTGGTTTAATAATCGTAAGGCTTTTAACACTGGAGTAGGTGGTCTCTTATGGGCTTTTTCAATCTGATATTCTCTGCTTTCTAGTCATACTGTATCTCTATTAACTATGTAATATTATCTGCATGGAAAATTTCTCTCTCTTTATAAATATAAATAAAATATACTTATTGTATATTTATCTATCTTTACACATTTCTACATATATAAGTATTCATATTTATGTATCCTGAAGTTACTAATATTTGAAATAAATATGACCTAAAACAATGGTTTCCATTTTTTTTTTTTAAGCTGAGAAACCCTCTCTTTAAGTGAAAACCTGGTGAGGAAACCTAATGTGTATGAGATAAAAATAAAGTCGTCTGGAAGAAGATAGAATGGGGAAAGGAAGGAGTGAGTTTATAACTGCCTTCTCCAGGATAACACTTCTTCCTCATGACAGACCCTGGAATAATTTGAATTATTAATATTGGATTATAAGAATATGAAATAATGTTTTTTGAATACTTACTATGCACCAAGTACTTTATAGGCCTTGTCTCATCTAATTCTCATAGCAACCCTGTGAAATAAGTATATTGTTATTGTCTGTACTAGACAAATAAGGAGAAAAAGTTTTAAAGAGCTTAAAAAGTCTTTCCCATATTCTTTGGGAGAGTCATTTTCCAAAATAGCTGCCGATGACCCTCACCTCCTGGTGTTAGTGCCCTTGTGTGGCCCCTTCCACACTGACTGCAGGCTGGCGAGGGGGACAAATAGAATATGGCACAGATGATGGTGTGCAACTGCCAAGGTAAGGTCCTAAAGGCTTTGCAGCCTCTGCCTTGCTCTCTTGGGTCACTCATTCTAGGGAAAGCCAGTTGTGATATTACCAGAACATTCAAGCAATCTGTGGCCCCCATATAGAAGGAAACAGTTTCCCTGCCAAGAACGTCCACTAGTCTGCCATGTGAGCTACCTCAGAAGTGGGTTTCCCAGCTTCAGTCTAGCCAACTGCCACCCCAACCAACATCTGACTGGAATCTCATAAGAGACATTCTGTCAGAACCACGTAACCAAGCTCCCAAATTTCTGACCTATCAAACCATGGAAGATACATAAAGATTATTGTTCTCACAGCCAGAAAGTTTTGGGGTGATTTAACACAGTGTTGGACAACTGGTATAGAGTTCTGTAGACAGCTCAATGGCAGAACCAGGATTTTAACCACAGGTCTGACTCCAGAGCCTATGCTCTTAAAATTTGATGCTCTGTTTTTTCTTACATACTTGTTTTTTTCTTTGGTATCATTAATGTACAATTACATGAGCAACATTAGGGTTACTAGACTCCCCCGATTATCAAGTCCCCCCCACCAACCCCATTACAGTCACTGTCCATCAGCGTAGTGAGATGCTATAGAGTCACTACTTGTCTTCTCTCAGTTCTACTGCTTCCGGTGTCCCTCCCCGCTACATTATACATGCTAATCATGATGCCCCTTCTTCCCCCTTATCCTTCCCTTCCCACCAGTCCTCCTCAGTCCCTTTTCCTTTGGTAACTGTTAGTCCATTCTTGGGTTCTGTGAGTCTGCTGCTGTTTTGTTCCTTCAGTTTTTTCTTTGTTCTTACACTCCACAGATGAGTGAAATCATTTGATACTTGTCTTTCTCCACCTGGCTTATTTCACTAAGCATAATATCCTCTACCTCCATCTATGTTGTTGCAAATGGTAGGATTTGTTTTCTTCTTGTGGCTGAATAATATTCCATTGTGTATATGTACCACATCTTCTTTATCCATTTATTAACTGATGGACACTTAGGTTGTTTCCATTTCTTGGCTACTGTAAATAGTGCTATGATAAACATAGGGGTGCAAATGTCTTTTTCAAAATGGGCTGCTGCAATCTTAGGGTAAATTCCTAGGAGTGGAATTCCTGGGTCAAATGGTATTTCTGTTTTGAGTTTTTTGAGGAAACTCCATACTGTTTTCCACAATGGTTGAACTAATTTACATTCCCACCAGCAGTGTAGGAGGGTTCCCCTTTCTCCACATCCTCGCCAACATTTGTTGTTGTCTTTTGGATGATAGCCATCTTAACTGGCATGAGGTGATATCTCATTGTGGTTTTAATTTGCATTTCTCTGATGATTAGCGATGTGGAGCATCTTTTCATGTGCCTGTTGGCCATCTGAATTTCTTTTTTGGAGAACTGTCTGTTCAGATCCTCTGCCCATTTTTTACTGCATTATTTGCTTTTTGTTTGTAGAGGTGTGTGAGCTCTTTATATATTTTGGATGTCAACCCTTTAACGGATATGTTATTTATGAATATATTCTGCCACATTATAGGATGCCTTTTTGTTCTACTGATGGTGTCCTTTGCTGTACAGAAGCTTTTTAGTTTGCTATAGTCCAACTTGTTCATTTTTGCTTTTGCTTCCCTGGCCTGGGGAGATATGCTCATGAAGAAGTTATGCATGTTTATGTCCAAGAGATTTTTGTCTATGATTTTTTTCTAAGAATTTTATGGTTTCATGACTTACATTCAGGTATTTGATCCACTTCGAGTTTACTTTTATGTATGGGGTTAGACAATGATCCAGTTTCATTCTCTTACATGTAGCTGTCCAGTTTTGCCAACACCAGCTGTTGAAGAGGCTGTCATTTCCCCATTTTATATCCATGGCTCCTTTATCATATATTAATTGACCATATATGTTTCGGTTAATATCTGGACTCTCTATTCTGTTCCACTGGTCTGTGGGTCTGTTCTTGTGCCAGTACCAAATTGTCTTGATTACTGTGACTTTTTAGTAGAGCTTGAAGTTCAGGAGCGTAATTCCACCTTCTTTATTCTTTCTTCTCAGGATTGTTTTGGCTATTCGGGGTCTTTTGTGGTTCCATATAAATTTTAGAACTATTTGTTCCAGTTCGTTGAAGAATGATGGTATTTTGATAGGGATTGCATTGAATCAGTAGATTGCTTTAGGCAAGATAGCCATTTTGACAATATTAATTCTTCCTACCCAAGAACATGGGATAAATTTCCATTTGTTAGTGTCTTCATTAATTTCTCTTAGGAGTGTCTTGTAGTTTTCAGGGTATAGGTCTTTCACTTCCTTGGTTAGGTTTATTCCTAGGTATTTTATTCTTTTGATGCAACTGTGAATTGAATTGTTTTCCTCATTTGTCTTTCTGCTAGTCCATTGTAAGTGTATAGAAATGCAACAGATTTCTGTGTATTAATTTTGTATCCTGCAACTTTGCTGAATTCAGATATTCTAGTAATTTTAAAGTGGATTCTTTAGGGCTTTTTATGTACAATATCATGTCATCTGCAAATAGTGACAGTATGACTTCTTCCTTACCAATCTGGATGCCTTCTTTTCTTTGTTTTGCCTTATTGCCTTGGTTAGGACCTCCAGTACTATGTTGAATAAAAGTGGGTAGAGTGGGCATCCCTGTCTTCTTCCCTATCTTAGGTGAAAAGCTTTCAGCCTCTTGCTGTTAAGTATGATGTTGACTATGGGTTTGTCATGTATGGCCTTTATGATGTTGAGGTACTTGCCCTCTATACCCATTTTGTTGAGAGTTTTTATCATGAATGGATGTTGAATTTTGCTGAATGCTTTTTCAGCATCTATGGAGATGATCATGTGGTTTTTGTTCTTCTTTTTGTTGATATGGTGGGTGATGTTGATGGATTTCCGAATGTTGTACCATCCTTGCATCCCTGAGATTGGGTATACACCACTTAATCATGGTGTATGATCCTCTTGATGTATTTTTTAATTCGGTTTGCTAATATTTTGTTGAGTATTTGTCCATCTATGTTCATCAGGGATATTGGTCTGTAGTTCTTTTTTGGTGAGGTCTTTGCCTGGTTTTGGTATTAGAGTGATGCTGGCTTCATAGAATGAGTTTGGAAGTATTCCTGCCTCTTCTATTTTTGGAAAACTTTAAGGAGAATGGGTGTTATGTCTTCTCTAGATGTCTGATAAAATTTAGTGCTGAATCCATCTGGCCTGCGTGTTTTGTTCTTGGGTAGTTTTTTGATTACTGATTCCATTTTGTTGCTGGTAGTTGGTCTGTTTAGATTTTCTGTTTCTTCCTTGCTCAGTCTTGGAAGGTTGTATTTTTCTAGGAAGTTGTCCATTTCTTACAGGTTAATCCAGTTTGTTAGCATATAGATTTTCATAGAATTCTCTAATAATTCTTTGTATTTCTGTGGTGTCTGTCATGATTTTTCCTTTCTCATTTTTGATTCTGTTTATGTGTGTAGATTCTCTTTTCCTCTTAATAAGTCTGGCTAAGGGTTTATCTGTTTTGTTTATTTTCTCTAAGAACCAGCTCTTGGTTTTATTGATTTTTTTCTATTGTTTTATTCTTCTCAAGTTTATTTATTTCTTCTCTGATCTTAATTATGTCTCTGCTTCTGCTGACTTTGGGCCTCATTTGTTCTTCTTTTTCCGGTTTCAATAATTGTGAATTTAGACTATTCATTTGGGATTGTTCTTCCTTCCTTAAATAGGCCTAGATTGCTATATACTTTCCTCTTAGAACTGCCTTCGCTGCATCCCATGGAAGTTGGGACATTGTGCTGTTGTTGCCATTTGTCTCCATATATTGCTTGATCTCTGTTTTAATTTGGTCATTGATCCATTGATTATTTAGAAGCATGTTGTTAAGCCTCCATGTGTTTGTGAGCCTTTTTGTTTTCTTTGTACAATTTATTTCTTATACCTTTGTGATCTGAGAAGTTGGTTGGTACAATTTCAATAGTTTTGAATTTACTGAGGCTCTTTTTGTGTCCTAGTATGTGGTCTATTCTGGAAAATGTTCCATGTGCACTTGAGAAGAATGTGTACCCTGCTGCTTTTGCATGTAGAATTCTGTAGATGTCTGTTAGGTCCATCTGTTCTAGTGTGTTGGTCAGTGCCTCTGTGTGCTTACTTATTTTCTGTCTGGTTGATCTGTTCTTTGTAGTGAGTGGTGTGTTGAAGTCTCCTAAAATGAGTGCATTGCATTCTATTTCCTACTTTAGTTCTGTTAGTATTTGTGTCACATATGTCGGTTCTCCTGTGCTGTGTACATAGATATTTATAATGGTTATATCCTCTTGTTGGATTGACCCCTTTATCATTATGTAATGTCCTTCTTTATCTCTTGTTACTTTCTTTGTTTTGAAGTCTATTTTGTCTGATACAAATACTACAAAACCTGCTTTTTTCTCCCTATTGTTTGCATGAAATATCTTTTTCCATCCCTTTACTTTTAGTCTGTGTATGTCTTTGGGTTTGAGGTGAGTCTCTTGTAAGCAGCATATAGATGGGTCATGCCTTTTTATCCATTCTATTACTCTGTGTCTTTTGATTGCTGCATTCAGTCCATTTACATTTAGGGTGATTATCGAAAGATATGTACTTATTGCCATTGCGTGCTTTAGATTCATGGTTACCAAAAGTTCAAGGGTAGCTTCTTTAGTATCTAACCGTCTAACTTAACTCTCTTATTAAGCTATTGTAAATGCAGTCTGATGATTCTTTATTTCTCTTCTTTCTTACTCTTCCTCTTCCATTCTTTATATGTCAGGTGTTTTATTTTGTATTCTTTTGTGTTTCCTTTGACTGCTTTTGTGGTTAGTAGATTTTGTTTTCGCCTTTAGTTAGTATTTGGTTGGTCTGCTTTCTTTGCTGTGATTTTATTTTCTCTGGTGACTTTAACCTTAGGAGTACTTCCATCTAGAGCAGTCCCTTCAAAATGCCATATAGAGGTGGTTTGTGGGAGGCAAATTCTCTTAACTTGCGTGTCTGTGAATTGTTTAATCCCTCCTTCAAATTTAAATGATAATCTTGCTGCATACAGTACTCTTGGTTCCGAGGCCCTTCTGCTTCATTGCATTAAATATATCATGCCATTCTCTTCTGGCCTGTAAGGTTTTTGTTGAGAAGTCTGATGATAGCCTGATGGGTTTTCCTTTGTAGGTGATCTTTTTTCTCTCTCTGGCTGCCTTTAATACCCTGTCCTGGTCTTTGATCTTTGCCATTTTAATTATTATATGTGTTGGTGTTGTCTGCTTGGGTCCTTTGTGTTGGGAGATCTGTGGGCTTCCATGGTCTGAGAGACTATTTCCTTCCCCAGCTTGGGGACGTTTTCAGCAATTATTTCTTCAAAGACACTTTCTATCCCTTTTTCTCTCTCTTCTTCTGGTACCCCTATTATTTGAATATTTTTCCATTTCGATTGGTCACACAGTTCTCTTAATATTCTTTCATTCCTAGAGATCCTTTTATCTCTCTCTGCCTCAGCTTCTCTGTATTCCTGTTCCCCTATTTCTATTCCATTGACAGTCTCTTTCACCTCATCCCATCTGCTCTAAGTCCTTCCACTGACTGTTTCATTTCTGTTATCTCCCTCCAGACTTCATCCCTTAGCTGTTGCATGTTTCTCTGCAGGTCCATCAGCATGGTTATGACTTTTATTTTGAATTATTTTTCAGGAAGATTGGTTATATCTATCTTGCCAGGCCCTTTCTCTTGCGTTTGAGTGATTTTGGACTGGGCCAGGCTCTTCCGCCTTTTCATGGCGATAGAAGTGATCGCCGGTGAGTGGTGCTTGTGTCAGCCAGTAGAACAAAGTCCCTTCCTGCTTGCTGGTCGCCTTGCCCTTCTCTGCTGCCTGTGCTGGTTATCTGCACACAGGAGGCAGCTTCTGGGTTAATCCCCCCAGCTGCCTTGAGCAGGGCTGCCCTCGGGATGGCCTAGGTCACTCCTGGTGGTCGCAGGCATGCAGCTTATGTTCTCCTTCGAAAACAGCACCTCTTCACACCTTCTGGACTTTGTACTGGCTTCCTCTGTCTGTACTGGGCAGCTGCGCGCAGGGGGCAGCCTCTGGGTCTGGTCTGGTTGCTTCGCGCTGGGAGAAGACTGTGTGTGGTTGCTGTGGGCGGGTCTGCTCCCCTGCCCGTCTGCAGCAATGGTGGTTCAGCCTATTTGCCTGCAATGCCGGTGGGGGCTAATGAACAGCAGGCTGCTTATCACTGTGAGGGGTTTCCAAGCTCTGTTGCCACCCAGGGGGTTAGGGTACCTCAAGTTCCTTAAGATTCCTAGCCTTCTGGGCTGAGTGTGCCAGGATGATTTTGTCCCTTTTTTAAAGCCTTTAAGACTTTTAATGTGCCCACTTTTCTTTTGTCCCAGGGGAGCTGGCTGTAGGGACCCACTGGCAGTTTCCATCTTGGATTTTACTTTTCTGTTTCTCTAATATCCGGTACACCATGCAATGTTCATTTGTGCTCCCTGTGCAGATTACTAGGGCTGGTTATTTAGCAGTCCTGTGTTCCCACTCCCTCCCCACTCTGATTCTTTTACACCCGCTGGTGAGCTGGGGTGGGGGGAGTGCTCGGGTCCCACCAGGTCATAGCTTTGTATCTTACCCGCTTCGTGAGGCGCTGGTTCTGGCAGGTGTAGCTGTAGCCTGGCTGTTGTACTGTATCTTCTGGTCTCTCTTTTAGTAATAGTTGTATTTGCTGTATTTTCAAAATATATATGGTTTGGGGAGAAGATTTCTGCTGCTCTACTCCTGCCGCCATCTTGACCTCCTTCTTCTTACATACTCATTTTTAACACAAAGTTAAAATATAAGTTATACAAGCATCTTCCAAAGTCCATGTCACAGATGAGAAAACCAAAGTGTACAGAGATTAAAAATTAATTAGTGAATCCAGGATTTGAAGCCAAATGGTCTAATTCCAAGACCTGCACTCTTTGTCACCATGCTAAGCTAATGTCATAGTCAGAATAATCTTTCTGGAAAATTAATATGGATTTGGAATGCTAGATGCAGCAGAAAGGAAAAAGCTTGGATGTGTCCTTAACTGGGAGGCTATTGCAGTTATTGGAGAGAACAGTTATTTGAGGGAAATTGGGATCTTTGTCATATCTATTTCTCATATATCTTTGCTTTTCTCAAAATGCTGTTGTCAGCTACAGAAGATTTGGATGGGCAGGTCACTGGTCTGTAACAATAAGTTGTTTCTCAAATTGCAACAATTTCTACTCATTGGTCAATATTCCAAAAGGAAATTAACCATGGTCATTTCCCAGCATGGTCTCCCAAATGGTGGGACTTAGGCCAGTTGAAGTTTGCTGTTAGCAGTCACCGTAATGTGTTATCAGTGTTTATTTATTTTATTAAACCATGTAGCACTGTTGTTAAAAGAGGAAGTAGAGTGGATCAGAATTTTCTGTCTTTGAAATAAGGTAGCAAATCAGTGATAATTGAGACATGACATCCTAGTGCAGGAAGAGAAGACGGACTGTACTCTGTCCTTGGCATAATTTTGAGTCATTCATGCAGTATAGTGTCTGGAGAGTTCTAGTGAGTCATGCATTGCTAACTATGGAAGAAAAATGTGTTTTCTAAAGCTGTCTATCATTACTCATGTCTTTCAATTGGCATCAGCAGATGCTGGTCTTCTATTGATTGAAGTTTCTCAGGGACACACAGATAAGACAATTTCCCTCGAACTGATAAATTTGGCGCAAGTTCTTTTATTTGCTTGCAGGATGTTTGTATTAACATTGTGACTTATTTTTGGCTTAGTGTTAAAAGGATTGTTAAGTAACAAAATGGAACATTTGGATTTTGTGGCAGCCAGGAGGAATGCTCTTGTTTTATACTGAAGCAGCTGAACAAATGTTCTTTTAGAGTGATTCATTCCTCACATAGGAAACATTTCTTTTTATATATATTCTCTCTCTATTGGATGTGCGAAGTTGTTTCACCTTTCAGTATTTAGGTGGACTTTACAGTGAGCAATTTATGAATAATATTTGTAAATTATACAGAAAGGCTCCACAGTAAAAGGAACAGGATTGAAACTGTAGGATTGAATGTTAGGAACCACTTGGGTTCTATTCCTCAATGGGCTAGAGTTTGTGTATAACCTTGGGCTATTTACTTAATCTTTTTTAAACTTTGGTTTTCTGTCTGAAATAGGCAAAAAATTGCTTACCTATTTAGCTAAGGCAGAAGCAATTTTCTGATAGGAGTATGACTCAGCAGTCTAGGGAGGCTGTGTGTCTTGCCCTGTCTTCAGGGAGACAGAGGCAGCCGGCTGCCTGGATGGATTAAAATGTGCTGCTTGAGGACTGGAGACTAGAGCACGAAAATGAAGCCTGACATTTAGGAATAGTGGAGACTGAGTTCAGTGGGGCCTGGTATTTGCCAGGCACTGTGCTGTATTTTCGGAGATAATGGTGAACCAGACACACCCCAAGCTTCTGCCCTTATGAAGTTTACTGGTGAGTCTGCTTTGGGCATGTTTGAGATTATTCAGAGAGGTGTTCTGACTTTTTAATCTGGATCTGAGTTTGTGTGTGTTTTTTAAAAATATGGGATCATTTAGGATCACTTCTTAAAAAACACAGTCATGGGAGTCATATGGGAGAGGAGTCTGATAAGGCGTAGGGTATTGTTAAAACAGGACTTGACCCACCAAATCAGAATTTCCAGTGAGCTTTTGTGAACAATATCTGTACATTCTAAAGATAGGCTCTACTGCAACAGGAGCCATGGATTCACACTGGCACCATCCCTTACCTGAGATGAGGGTGTGGGGAGAGTCTTGAAGTGTCTTGCATGAACTTTCAGGTCAGAGTAATGGGCCCTCCTCTTTGGTGCTCCCCAGGGGCTTACCAATATCATGGTGTCCATCTTGGATGATGATTGATGGTCTGCAGCAACTGAACAATGGATTCTGAGCACACGAGCTGCTCCTGATCTTCTGTGTTCAGGGGCATGTGCAGTAGTAGCGTTCAGGTGGTGAAATGGCATCATTGGTCTTACACCAAGGTTGTGTTTTCAGCTCACCCTCTTAGAAAGCCATGGTTCTTCCTACCATAAGAAGTCGAAATGCATCTCTCTTGTCATTGTCAGTGTTACCCCTGCAGTGGAGAATGCAGCCACAGGACTTGAGATTAGGGAGGTGGAGAAAGAGCCTCAGCATCGCACAGTTGGTTCTTTGAGTAGAAGTCAACCCTCTGGGGTTCCTCAAGTATGTCAGTGTTAGCTCATTTGTTCTGTCATAATTTTTGAATTAAAATGATTTGAGCTGCTGTTTTGGGGGGTTAGTGTCCCAGAAGCCTTGAAATATCTCACAAATCTTAAGGGTTTACATTTCAAGTCATGTCTGAATCAGCGGAATTCTTCATCACTACCCTTTTTTTATCAAAGAATAATTGCATTAACTTCAAGTGTACAGCGTAGTGATTCAATATTTATATGTATTATGAAATGGTCATGACAAGAAGTCTAGTTACCATTTGTCACCATAAAAAATTGTTGCAATATTATTGACTATTAACTATATTTTCTATGCTGTACATTATATTCCCGTGTCTTATTTTATAAATGAAAGAGTGTATAATCCCCTCACCTGTTTCATCCATCCCTCCATCTTATCCCCTTTGGCAACCATCAGTTCATTTTCTATATCTGTGAGTCTGTTTTATTTTATTTTGTTTGTTCATTTGTTTTGATTTTTAGATTCCACATAGAAGGCCAATTATAATGATCTTTTCCAATTTATTTCATTTAGCATAAAACCCTCAAGCCCTCAAGGTTTGTTCAAGTTGTTGCAGATGGCAAGATTTCATTCTTTGTTATGGCTGAGTAATATTCCATTGTATACCTGTACATCTTTTTTATCCACTCATTTATCTATGGATATTTAGGTTGCTTTCATATCTTGTAAATAATGTATTTTTTGTAAATAATTCATATTGTGAATAATGCTGTGATGAACATAAGGATGCATATATTTTTAAAATTAGTGTTACTGTTTTCTTTGGATAAATACCTAGAAGTGAAATTTCTGGATTGTATGGTAGTTCTATTTTTAATTTTGGGGGGCAACTCCATGATGTTTTCTATAATGGATATATCAATTTACATTCCCACCAACAGAGCACAAGGTTTCCTGTTCTCCACATTCTTGTCAACATTCGTTATTTCTTGTCATTTTGATAACAGCCATTCTGACAGGTGTGCGGTGATATCTCATGGTTTTGATTTGCATTTCCCTGGTGATTAGTGATGTTGGGCATCTTTTCATGTGCCTTTTGACTGTCTTCTTTGGAAATATGTTTAATCAGATCCCCTTCCCATTTTTAATTGGATTGTGTGTTATTTTGATATTGAGTTGTATGAATTTTTTAAATACATATTTTGGATGTTAAGCCCTTATCAATACATAATTTGTGACTATACTCTTCCATTTGGTAGGTTGTCTTTTTGTTTTGTTGATGGTTTCCTTCATTGTGCCTTGTAGTTTGTAGTTTGATGTAATCCCATTTGTTTATTTTTGCTTTTGTTTTCCTTGCCTGAAGATGCAGATCAAAAAAAATATTGTGAAGACTGACATCAAACAGCTTACTACCTATGTTTTTCCTTCAGGAGTTTTATGGTTTCAAGTCTTTAATCTATTTTGAGTTTATTTTTGTATATGGTATAAGATGGAAGTCAAGTTTTATTCTCTTGCATATAGCTGTCCAGTTTTCCCAGCACCATTTATTGAAGATACTGTCTTTTCCCCATTGTATGTTCTTGACTACTTTGTTGTAGATTAATTGATCATGTAAGTGTGGGTTTATTTCTGGGCTCTCTATTATGTTCCACTGATCTAATGTCTGTTTCATCACCACTCTTCTTATTATTCTCTGCATGTGTTGTCCACATCTTCAGTGGTATTAAATATTAAGAACTGCAAAATTCCTTCATGCCCTGAAGAACCACTGATCCAAGGCAATGGGAGAGACCACATCACGGCAAACAACTTAAACCAGATATTAATCAACCCTAAACTTAGACGTCCTTGGGTCACTCCTGCTAAAGTAAATCTTTTCCTGGCTCTGTCTTCCATAGACCTTGGGTTTTCCCCATCTTGTTGAACTCTCCACTTGTCCCTAATGCTCAATTTCCCTCTCATCCTATTCTTAGCAATTCAGTTCTTTCTTGCTCCTAGTCCCAAACGCAGCTCTGGGAGTCGTATTAGAAAGCTGGGAAAAATAATTCACTAAGCTACTCAGCCAAACTCATCCGTTCTGGTACTCAAAGCACTATTGCAGTCTTTTCTTCAATAGCATCAGCAACTTAGGTGTGGTTTCCTTTCTCATGAGAAAGGTGTCTGTACATGGAAAGGAATAGGAAGGTAGGAATTTATCTTCCCTCTGGGGTGATTATGCTACCTCATTGCCCTTGCGGAGGAAGAAGTGTTTCATTTTTACTACATAAGGATGAAGGCAGTCAGCATTTTGTAAAAATATATTGATAGGAGACTAATTAGTCCCCAGAAATCCACTAACATTCAGTACTTAAAGACAGTGTCTTGGCTAATTTCACAAGCAAATACTACAAATTTAGCATCTCAATCTCTAAAATAAAAATTTTAGAGGATTCCTGGGAGAATGCTTGGCCCAGGACAAGGTGGCATGAGTGAGACACACACAGGGGATCTCTAGAACTAGAACAAGAGGAAACCAATCTGGACTAAGACTATTCCTTCATCCAAGCCCTGGGGGAACTTGAGATCAATATCAGAATCTCCTCTCTAGTCTTTGTTATTCATAGACATACACATGTAAGTATTTAATGAACTGTATCTCATTCTCACTGGACTTCAGTCATTATCAACAAATACTGTGTTTGTCTTCAGAAAATCACTTGTCTCTCTATGGGTCTCACCTGTCAAGAGGAGCAATATCAGGTAGCAGCATCTTTTACAGAATGCTGTCTTAACTAAGCTTGTTTATAAAGATAACCCTATGATAAGGCCAGAACTTTCTCTGCGTTCAGCAGTTTTGGGCAGGAAATATGAAAAAGTATGGCATTTACGAAAACAGAGAAACCTGTTTTCAGAACAGCCATGTATTCAATGTACCCGTTCCAGTGATGTATGACAGCTTTATTATTTTTCATGTCATACAGGGTGTAGGTTCTGTTGAAGAATGTGCAGAGATGAAATATGAAGGGGTACTTCCAGGACCGCAGGAGAACATCTCTCTGCCGCTTCACCTTCTGTTAAAGGGCTTGCAAGAATGTTTTCTATTTTAATTAACTCAGTGAATTGCAGTACTGATATACCAGCATATTCACCGGGCCTGCCTATACACAGAGGAGGGGATTATACTAGACCTGTACACTAGGGGGCAAGAATTTTTGGAGCCATCTTAATTCTGCCTACTACAAATGGTGATGGGGAATAAAAATAGTCCAATCACACCAGCAATCAAATGTCAAACTGGTATGAAGCCTCTATTCTTTAATGTCTTCCTGGTTTTTTTCTTTCTAAAATTTGAAATACTGAACTGTTTCTATTTGTATAGGCTTCTACAACCTGAACATAAGATTGCATTAGGAAAAGTCAACCTGACACCAGCCATCTGGAGAGCTAACCCATCCTAAGCAATGATTTGTAAATGGAAACGTGAAAAGTTTGCAAAATACCCAACACTGAATTAAAGCATTCAAACTGTAAATTCAGAAGAGTATATCCATATTAGACTTTCTACAGATATAGGTAAGTTAGATATTTTTTGCACTGTAAAGGAAGAAGGCTTTATGCAGGGAAATACCCTGTGAAGAACTTAGAAAATGGGTGAACAGGATTTGTTGAATTTGACAATAACAACCACCAAAAAACAGCTCACTTACTGACTTTTGTTCCCAGATAACAGAACAATCTTCCCACTTGAACTTGGTTTTCTAGGTACCACACTGACCAATGGGCATGGGGATTCCAGTATTTAAACGATTGTTTCTTAATGAAACATAACAGATATTCTAGTTTATATATTATTCTTTTGTGAATTTGATTAATGTTAACCTGTACCATAGAGTCCAACTGTCTCTAGGTATATGAACAGAACTGACCCTCTAGCTAAAGTTGAGGACCAGAATTGAAATGAGGTGACCAAAGACATTGTCATTTCTTGAGACCCTGACTGGCTCCCAGCCTAGACAACAGCTTTGTCTCAACTTTCTCTTACTGCAGCATGTTGGATTGATACCTTGCTTTGAGAAGGCGATGTCAGTGACCTTAATGTTTGGAGCCCAAATCCTCTGGTGGCACAGGCTGACAACCTGAGCATGTTTTTCAGCTGAAACAAGCAAGTGGTTGCAGCAGTTGCCACAGCAACAGTGTGGTTGGAACCCTGGGGAGCTTTCAGCTGATGGATAAGGGCAGCTGTGTGGATGGCTTCACTTGGAATGAAGAGTGATGAACTTTTAGGATTAGCCTGCTGGGAATCCTTTATGCTTTTTCTAGTGAACATAAGTATGCCCTGTGATTGTTCTTCAACATGAAACACTTCTCTTGACTTTTATGCAATATTTCTACTCTTCTTTCCTCTTCTGGATTTTATAAATGCAAAGTGAATCTTCATAATAGCCCCTGATTTAAAGGATGGGAGAAGGAGGGAGAAATGAATTTATTTTAGGCTACAGAAAAACATAGGTTTTATCTAATTTTCAATTCTGAATTCCTGAAATTTCCCTTTATTATTTATCTACCTGGTTGTGTTTATCTCCAAATTGAAAGAAAGGCAAAATAAGATGCTAAGGGAGAAGAATAGTGAACTCGAAGAGTTGTTTTGAATTTATTCTATAAAGTTAAGTCCTTTTTTAAAAAAAATTTCTCACATTTATGGATATACCAATGCTTTAACTAGGACATAAAGCTTAAGTTCACATCAGCAGCCAAAGACTGGGGAAAAACCCTACAAGAATGTTTATCATAAAATTCAGCCATGGATTCATATTTTCCATAGTGACCTATTACTTAAAAAAAAGGAGGATAAACAAGATAGGATTATGAAGTGAACTGAGAGTGGTGATTGCAGAATTATGTAACAATAAGCAATATTTTTTTCAATAGGTTAGTGTTTGGAAATACATATGAAGTAAAGTTGTTGCTGAAAAATATATTATGTTGGTCAGTTCTATTTTTTTATGCAGCTCTAAACAAAATTATGATTGGACTCAATAAAAAAAACTGTTTTATTTCCCCCAGCTTTGTCAAGGTATAACTGAGTGTATATATTTCAGTTGCACAATGTGATGTTTTGATATATGTATACATTGTGAAATAAATACCACAATCAAGCTGATTAACATACCCATCACTGTACATAGTCACTAGTTTTCTGTGTGTGTGGTAACACGATTCTACTCTGTTAGCAACTTCAAGTATAAAATAGTGTATTATTAAGCATAATCACCATACTGTACATTAGATCTCCAGAGATGAAGTCAGAGTCTTAATTACTTGCTTGTTGATTGCATTTATAAGTCAGTGACAACACCACCTGTTTGGTTGTTGAGGCAGGGTGATATTGCAGGTATTACTCTGGTAAATGTGAATAAAATTTGCTTGACTGGTATTCTAGGAATTGCTCAAATTGTTAAGACACCTTAAAGGAGGACAGGCTAGAGAATGAAGACAAAGAAATCTAGAGATGGGGTTGACTGGTGGCATTCATCCCAGGCAGATATAAGGTCACAGGCTGAAGTGAGGTGACATCTTGGTGAAACAGACTGTGGCCAAGATGGTAGAACCCAATGTGGTGACTGATTTAAGGTCTTCATGATTTAGAACAAATAGTAGGATTTTCTGTGGGATAATTGACCCACCAAACTGGAAACTCTTTTTCCTAAATGTGTGTAGGTAATACTGAGGTACAGTCACACAGATTTCTTTGCATCAGACTTTCTCAGGGTCTTTACCACATATTATGGACTGAATGTGTACCCCCAAATTCACATGGTATTTGGAAGTAGGGCCTTCGGAAGGTAATTAGATTTAGATTGAATTAGAAGGGAGTGGACTTGAGATGGGATTAGTGTCCTTATAAGAAGAGGAAGAAAGGCCAGAACTCTCCCTCTTCCTCTCCCTGCCATGCAAGGACGCTGAGCAGGCAGCTGTCTGTCAGCCAGGAAGAGGGCCCCCCAAGGAAATGAATCAGCCAGCACCTTGGGACTTCCCAGAGTCTAGGATTGTGAGAGATAACTTCTTGTTGTTTAAGCCACCAAGTCTATGGTATTTTGTATGGCAGCCTGAGCTAAGACACTAATGCTGACTATGATACAAATGTTTACTATAAATTTCCAAGAAGTGTGCAATATCAGTGTTTCTCAAACTTACTTGAATAGGAATCTTTTTTTTCTCAGAGCACCTGGGGGTGGTTGTGGGCAGAACTGCCTTTAGATCAGACAAGAAAGGACGCTGCCTTGAGATCTATGCTTTGGAGGCCCCAACATGGCATCCTCTGGTGTTCCCCTTCATGCAAGGCCATGGAAAGTCCCACTGGAAGTCACGGTTCACCCCTACACTTTACAGTCTGGGCCTGCATGCTTTTCTATTCTAGCTTGCAGGGGCAGCTGTTTGCAGGGGTTTGGGAACAAATTTTGGATGTGTGGACTGCTGTATCACACATGAGCATATGAAATCTTTGTTGGGGTGGTCTGGAGCCAGGGATGGGAACAGAACAGAGATGGCAGGGATCTGCAGTCAAGCTCCAATGCAGAATGCTGTGGAGTCTAAGAATACTACATTTGAGCCAACCCTAGGATACTGGTCTGACAACTTTGCTCTAAGTCTCACTATGCTGATATTTCTCATCTACTACTCTATTTACCAGTGGCAGCCAGAATTACCCACGCTGAATACTATGCCAGAAAGGAGGCTTTATATATCAAAGTGGGAGGGAGGATTCTAAGCAGTTTCTCTCTAATTCTCAATTTCTTTTTTTGTAAAATAGGACAATATGAAAACACCTCTTTCATAGGTTGTTGTGAAGATGAAACTGAGTAACAGTACATTTAGCCCAGGGTTTGGCACACAACAAATATGCAGATAGTTTTACTAGATATTTTAGGCATTTTTATTATCATCATGGATATTAGCACTTTGGTTCAGAGTTGAACATTGCTGGTCATTAGGTAACAGTGGCTATTATATATGCAATGAAGTATGTCTTTGGCAGGTGAGGAGTGGGCTTAGCAGGGGACAGCACCACCAGACCTCCGCTCCCTCTGGCGGCCATCACCCGAAGTGCAGGTGATTGCCTGCAACTGCGGGGAAGAATCAGACGGCAGCTCTGCCCTCCCCTGCGAAGGGGCCTGGAGTTTGGCTAAGCGCCGGCTGTGGCTGGAGCTGGAAGTGAACCAACAAACAGGAATGACGGCCTTGGTCTATTCCCACTTCAGAGGGACAACGGTAAATCTCCAACACCAGCGCCAGGCAGAAATTCTCACCCATGTGTTCAAAGTCTGACCTTCAAAATATCTATTAACTGAGAGAGCGCCAGTATTTTAAATCTTGTCGTTAATTCGCATAAGCATTGGTTGATTGTCTTAGCAGAGGGGAAAAGCTAGATGGAATTGGAGTAAGGAGATTCCGGGAGGGGAAGAGAGAGAGGAAAGTATGGAGCAGT
This sequence comes from Smutsia gigantea, assembly GCA_032199065.1. Taxonomy (NCBI): domain Eukaryota; kingdom Metazoa; phylum Chordata; class Mammalia; order Pholidota; family Manidae; genus Smutsia; species Smutsia gigantea. Next base: position 344,732 of record JAVSCE010000935.1, read on the forward strand.
GATGCTTAAACTTTAGCGCCTAGAACCTCCTGGAGGACTTAGTAAGACAGAGTTCCTGGGCCCCACCTGCAGGGCTCTGATTCAGTGGGCCTGTGATGGAACGTGAGAATTTGCATTTCTAATAAGTCCCCAGGTGATACTGAGGCTGCTGGTTTGGGGACCACACTTCGAAAACCACTGATCTGGAACACTGGCCGCAGTTTTGAAAGGCAACAATTGTGTGAGTAAACAGGCAGCTTGGGGCAGGATAAAGGCGCTAGCACTAATGGATGGGGTCTGCCTCCAACTTAGTCTGGGGAGGTGGCTTTCAAGCCTCTTGTCTTACTTAGTGTCTTAGTATTGCTGTTCTAGAGCAAAACATCCCTCAGCTGCAGCACGTGACGCATGGTGGTGCTCAATCAGCATTTGCTAACTCACGTGTTGCTCAAACAGGATTCTCAGAGATCAAGGCATCTGCACAAATACAAAATCAATGGGCACATCTACTGAAAAGTTAATTTATTTGGCACTGGGGAGAATAAGATGGGTTTTCCAAATAACTAAGGTCAGGGTCTTTCTAAAAGGTGAAGGGCCTGGGGCACCCCAATCAGTGAGCGGTCCTAAGATAATCGATCAGACTTGAAAGGAGACTCTCTGTCAGCATCTTATGTAGCCCCTTGGGTTATCTTTGTTCAAGACAGAAATTTTAAAACAGAATTTTAATAATGTTCCCAAATAGAAAATTTAAGGTACAGTGCCACCATGGGGCCATGGATAGCTGTGTCCACTGTCCTACCCAAGGGACGGCTCTAACTAGAGTTTACCATTTAAAACACCAACCTCATTTTACTTTACCTACTTTGGGGCATAACATAGTGAAAGTTTACTTTATGCTCCATAATGATCCAGTGCAATTGTAGGTCAAGTGGGGGTGGTGGTAGTGGGTCTGTGTGTTGGGATGGGAGTCGGGGGCACTCAGTCGGATGGAGGCTCAGCCACCTTCAGCATAGGCTTCCAAGGGCACCCTGAATGTCAACATTCAGGGAGCAGAGGCGTAAAGAACATGAAGGATTTTGACTGAGAGTCTCAAATTGATGAACATTACTTTTGCTCACCTTTGGCTAGGATTTGATTACCTGGTTACAACTAACTGCCAAGGTGGACCAGAAATATGGTCCTGGGCTTGGCAGCCATTCCTCAGTGATAGATGTACACTGTGGAAAAGAGGACCACAAATGTTCAGTGTACAGCCAGCTGTGTTAATACAGATAGAAATCTTCCTAAAATTCATGATCCCTGTTCCTGATTGATACATAAGATGTGATATTTCCTTGAAAATTTAGTGCATTGTCTTCCAGGTTTGTTCTGGTTAACCTAATTTTGTGAGGTGTTCCTAAAGCAAAAATAAACAAGACAAAATTTTGTGGTCAGAAAAAGTTTAGGAAACATAGCATGTCATATTTCTTTCTTTAGAAAGTCATGACATACTTTAGCATCTTAAGGGTTTATGAGCTGTAAAGAAGCTAATTTAATTTAATTCAGTATTTTTCCACTTTACCATATAACACTGTTTTGGCAATACGTATTGGTATCTGTAGATCTAGGGTCATCGTTACTGTCAGTGATGTCGTTGTAAAACTGTTGAGGTAGGTGGGGACTTTTCCCCACACTGAATGACCTAGACTGTATGGTTCTTCCATCTTTTAAAGGTTTCTTTCTAAAACTGTGTCTCTGTCTCTATCCCTTCTCTCTGTGTCGCGTTACCTAGGCTCTCCATTTTAAAGACAGCTAGTGGGTTTCCTCCTAGCATGTCCCTCCCCTCCTGGTCCACTTCTTGGATTCTTCTAATCTTTAGGCTGAGAAAACCATCGTCAAACTTGCTTGAATATATTAAAAATAAACTTTCAAGAGAGCCTTGCTGGGAGTGGGAAATTTTCTTTTGAGTAGGTTACATGGGCTCAAGTGAATATATTTTGTAAAATCTATTTTTGTTGTTCTGATGTTTCCTCCTTACTTTCTGCTTCTTGCCTCTATTCTAGAGATAAATGTCCTAAGAAGTTAAAATAAATGATACTGTTCTTATCTGGCTAATAAGCCCATTTTCACCCTGGTAACACAGCTGTACTCAAGACATAAAATAACGAACCTCACCCCTCCTAAGGCCTTACCATTGATTCTTCCATAATTCCTCTTTCCACACAGGGAACACTTAGATGTAAATTGCATTTTAACATGTGTAACGTTTAGGATTAAAGATGGCGGTGTGAGAGGTGAGACAGGCTTCCTACTAAAACTGCATATTATACAAAAATACAATTAATGCAACTATTCCTGAAACAGCAACAGGAAAGAGGACTGTGCCAGACTGCATACACCTGGAGAAAAGAGCAGACCTCACAGACCAGGGTAATGTACCAAAGCTGTGGCCCAGCAGGACCCAAGCCTTTGCCCCACCCCAGCTCACTGGAGGGAGGAAGAGGAATGGAGCGGGGAGGGAGTGGAGACCTGGGACTGCTGAATACCTAACTCTGGAGATCTGCTCTGGGAGCACAAACCTACATTTCATGGTGCTGCATGATACTCTCATGATTACGGGGTTGGAAAGCTAAGACAGGCAGAATTCCTGGAGAGACTGAAATTCCAGCTGCTTGTGGAAAGCAGGGATCCATATCTGGCTGCTCTGGGACAAAAGAAAGGTGGGCAGTCTGAGAGACTTCCAACAAGGAAGCCCTCAGCAAGAGGGCTGCTAAAGGGGCAAGGATTGCATAGAGCTTACTGCTCAGGAGAGAGGACAGGTAGACAAAATTGTCCGGGTGCACTCTACCCAGCAGGTTGGGAGCTTTGCCATATAGACTATCATATTAAGGAGGAAAAATAAATCTTCCTCCTTAGACAATCTTCAGGTGCTCCAGCTCCCTGGCTGGCAACACAGCTCCAAGGAACCCCTCTGTGATATGCAGCCTACTGTGCCTTTCTCCTGGCCAGCCCTACCTGGCTCACAAACCAGCTAATCCTACCCTGGCATTAGGCCAGCCAGAGGGAAGATCTGTCTATAGCAATTACAAATGTAAAGCATAGAGGCTTATACCTGTGTGCTTGGCCCACTGGTTCAGGCAGTAGAGACAGGCATAGCAGCTGGGAAGCAGTAAACAGCTCTTTCGTCCCCCCAGACACCAATACCACACCCCTGCAACCCCCGACCTTGCTTCAGGGACTGAGCAGCTCCAGGGAGTAGAGCTTCTGGGCACCAGAGGGCACCATATACAAATATGAAATGCTAAAGGAACCTGGTTCAGAGTAAAATTATTACAACTCCTGAGCAAGATTTAAATGACATAATCTCATGACTCTTCCTGAAAGGGAGTTCAAAATAAAAATCATTAACATGCTCAAGTGGGTACGGAAAGATATTCAAGAACTCAGGAGTGAATTCTTATCAGAGATCCAATTGTTGAAGAGCACAATGGAGGGTATTAAAAGCAGATTGGATACGGTGGAGGAGATGATAAATGAATTAGACACTAGAGAAGAGTGATACAAAGAAGCTGAGACATAGAGAGAAAAAAGGATCTCTAAGAATGAAAGAATATTGAGAGGACTGTATGACCAATCCAAACGGAACAATATTCGCATTACAGGGGCACCAGAAGAAGAAGAGAGAGAAAAAGTGATAGAAAGTGTCTTTGAGGAGGTAAAACTTCTCCAATCTGGGGAAGGAGATAGTCTCTCAGGCAATGGAGATGCACAGATCTCCCAACATAAGGGACCCAAGGAAGACAACATCAAGACATATAGTAATTAAAATGGCAAAGATCAGGATAAGGACAGACTTTAAAAAGCAGCCAGAGAGAGAAATAAGATGACATACAAAGGAAAGCCCTTCAGGCTATCATCAGACTTCTCAACAGAAACCTTACAGGTCAGAAGGGAGTGGCATGATGTATTTAATGAAATGAAGCAGAAGGGCTTTGACCAAGAATACTTTATCTGGCAAGGTTATCATTTAAATTTTGAAGAAGGGATTAAATAATTTCCAGATAAGCAAAAGCTGAGAGAATTTACCTCCCACAAACCATCTCTACAGTGTATTTTAGAGGAACTGCTATAGATGGAAGTGTTCCTAAGGTTTAACAGCTCTAACCAGAGGTAATAAAACCACAGTAAAGAAAGTAGAACAGCTAATTACTAAGCAAATGAAAATTAAATGAACTCTCCCCAAAGTCAATCAAGGGATGGACAAAGAGTACAGAATATGATACCTAATATATAAAGAATGGAGGAGGAGGACAAAGAAGGAAAAAAAAAGGAACCTTTAGATTGTGTTTGTAATAGCATATTAAGTGAGTTCAGTTAGACTCTTAGATAGTAAGGAAGTTAACGTTGAACCTTTGGTAACCACGAATCTAAAGCCTGCAATGCCATTAAGTACATACCTATTGATAATCACCCTAAATGTAAATGGACTGAATGTACCAATGAAAAGACATAGAGTCACTGAATGGATAAAAAAATAAGACCCATCTATATGCTGTCTACAAGAGACACACATTAAACCAAAGGACATACACAGACTAAAAGTGAAGGGATAGAAAAAGACATTTCATGCAACTAATAGGGAGAAAAAAGCAGGAGTTGCAGTACTTGTATCAGACAAAATAGACTTCATAACAAAGAAAGGCACAAGAGACAAAGAAGGACACTACATACTGATAAAACGGTCAATCCAACAAGAAGATATAACCATTATAAATATCTATGCACCCAACACAGGAGCACCTACATATGTGAAACAAATACTAACAGAATTAAAAGGGGAAATAGAATGCAATGCATTCATTCTAGGATACTTCAACACTCCACTCACTCCAAAGGACAGATCAACCAGACAGAAAATAAGTAAGGAGACAGAGCACTGAACAATACATTAGAACAGATGGACCTAACAGACATCTACAGAACACTCCACCCAAACCATCAGGATACACATTCTACTCAAGTGCACATGGAACATTTTCAAGAATAGATCATATATTAGGCCACAAAAAGAGCCTCAGTAAATTTTAAAAGATCGAAATTGTACCAACCAGTTTCTCTGACCACAAAGGTATGAAAGTAGAAATACTCAAAGAAAATGAAAAAAATCCCATAAACACATGGAGGCTTCACAACATGCTCCTAAATAACCAATGGATCAATGACCAAATAAAAACAGACGTCAAGCAATATATGGAGACAAATGACAACAGTAATTCAACACTGCAAAATCTGTGGGACACAGCAAAGGCCATGCTAAGAGGAAAGTATATTGCAGTACAGGCCGATCTCAGGCAAGAAGAACTTTCCCAAATGAACAGTCTAAACTCACAATTAATGAAACTAGAAAAGAAGAACAAATGAGGCCTAAAGTCAGTATAAGGAGGGACATAATAAAGATTAGAGCAGAAATAATAAAATTGAGAACAATAAAACAATAGAAAGAATCAATGAAACAAGAGCTGGTTCTTTGAGAAAATAAACAAAATAGACAGACTTATCAAGAAAAAAAGAGCATCTACTCACATAAACAGAATCAGAAATGAGAAAGGAAAAATCACTATGGACCCCACAGAAATACAAAGAAGTGTTAGAGAATACAGTGAAAAATTATATGCTAACAAACTGGATAACCCAGAAGGAATGGACAACTTTATAGGAAAATACAACATTCCAAGGCCGACCCAGAAAGAAATAGAAAATCTGAGTAGACCAATTACCAACAATGAAACTGAACTGGTAATCAAAAACCTACCTAAGAACAAAACCCCTGGACCAAATGGCTTCACTGCTGAATTTTTTCAAACATTTAGGGAAGACCTTATACCCATCATCCTTAAAGTTTTCCAAAAAGTAGAAGAGGGAATACTTCCAAACTCATTCTATGAGGCCAGCATCACACTTATACCGAAACCAGGCAAAGACACCACAAAAAAGAAAATTAGACCATTAGCCCTGATGAACATAGATGCAAAAATACTCAACAAAATATTAGCAAATAGAATTCAAAAATACATCAAGAGAATCATACACCATGATCAAGTGGGATTTATTCCAGGGATGCAAGGATGGTATAACATTCGAAAATCCATCAACATCATCTACCACATCAACAAAAAGAAGGACAAAAACCACATGATCATCTCCATAGATGCTGAAGAAGCATTTGACAAAATTCAACATCGATTCATGATAAAAACTCTCAACAAAATGGGTATAGAGGGCAAGTTCCTCAATATAATAAAGGCCGTATATGACAAGCCCACAGCCAACATTTTACTTAACAGTAAGAAGCTGAAAGCTTTTCCTCTAAGATGAGGAACAGGACAGGATGCCCACTCTCCCCACTTCTATTCAACTTAGTACCGGAGGTCCTAGCCATGCCAATCTGATAACACAAAGAAATAAAAGCATCCATATTGGCAAGGAAGAAGTTAAACTGTCGCTGTTTGCAGATGACATGATATTGTACATAAAAAACCGTAAAGAATCCACTCCAAAACTACTAGATCTAATATCTGAATTCTGCAATGTCGCGGGATACAAAATTAATATGCAGAAATCTGTGGCATTCCTATACACTAACAATGAACTAGCAGAAAGAGAAATCAGGAAAACAATTCCATTCAGTTTCTTCAAAAAAAAAAAATACTGAGGAATAAACCTAACCAAGCAAGTGAAAGACCTATACTCTGAAAACTACAAGACACTCATGAGAGAAATTAAAGACAATACCAATAAATGGAAACACATCCTGTGCTCATGGGTAGGAAGAATTAATATTGTCAAAATGGCCATCCTGCCTGAAGCAATCTACAGATTCAATGCAATTCCTATCAAAATACCAACAGCATTCTTCAATGAACTAGAGAAAATCATTCTAAAATTCATATGGAACCACAAAAGACCCCGAATAGCCAAAGCAATCTTGAGAAGGAAGAGTAAAGCTGGGGGGACTATGCTCCCCAACTTCAAGCTCTACTACAAAGCTACAGTAATCAAGACAATTTGGTACTGGCACAAGAACAGACCCACAGACCAATGGAATAGACTAGAGAGCCCTGATATAAACCCAACCATATATGGTCAATTAATATACAAAAAAGGAGCCATGGACATACAATGGGGAAATGACAGCCTCTTCAACAGCTGGTGTTGGCAAAACTGGACAGCTACATGCAAGAGAATGAAACTGGATTATTGTTTAACACCATACACAGAAGTAAACTCAAAATGGATCAAGGACCTGAATGTAAGTCATGAAACTATAAAACTCTTAGAAGACAACATAGGCAAAAATCTCCTGAATATAAGCATGAGCAACTTCTTCCTGAATGCATCTCCTTGATCAAGGGAAACAAAAGCAAAAATGAACTCATGAGACTACATCAAACTAAAAAGTTTCTGTATGGCAAAGGACACCATCAACAGAATAAAAAGGCATCCTACAGTATGGAGAATATATTTGTAAATGACATATCCAACAAGGGATAACATCCAAAATATATAAAGAACTTACAGACCTCAACACCCGAAAAGCAAATAACCCAATTAAAAAATGGGCAAAGGATATGAAGAGACATTTCTCCAAAGAAGAAATTCAGATGGCCAACAGACACCTGAAAAGATGCTCCACATCACTAATCATCAGAGAAATGCAAATTAAAACCACAGTGAGATATCAGCTCACACCAGTAAGGATGGCCGGCATTGAAAAGACTAAGAACAACAAATGCTGTCAAGGATGCGGTAAAAAGGGAACCCTCATACACTGCTGGTCGGAATGTAACCTAGTTCAACCATTGTGGAAAGCAATATAGAGGTTCCTCAAAAAACTAAAAATAGAAATACCATTTGACCCAGGAATCCCACTCCTTAGATTTTACCCAAGGAATACAACTTCTCAGATTCAAAAAGACATATGCACCCCTATGTTTATTGCAGCACTTTTTACAATAGCCAAGATATGGAAGCAACCTAAGTGTCTATCAGTAGATGAATGGATAAAGAAAATATGGTCCATGTAGAAAATGGAATACTATTCATCCATAAGAAAGAAACAAATCCTGCCATTTGCAACAGCATGAATGGAGCTGGAGGATATTATGCTCCGTGAAATAAGCCAGGCAGAGAAAGACAAGTGCCAAATTATTTTCCTCATTTGTGGAGTATAACAACCAAGTAAAACTGAAGGAACAAAACAGCAGCAGACTGAGAGACTCCAAGAAGGAACTAGTGGTTCTCAAAGGGGAGGTGTGTGGGAGGGTGGGTGGGGAGGGAGGTAGAAGGGGATTGAGGGGTATTATGTTTAGTACACATGGTGTGGGGGATCATGGGGAAAACAGTGTAGCACAGAGAAGGCAAATAGTGAATCTGTGGCATCTTACTACACTGATGGAAAGTGACTGCATTGGGGTATGTGTGGGGACTTGATAATATGGGTGAATGTAGTAACCACATTGTTTTTTCATATGAAACCTTCATAAGAGTGCATATCAATAATACCTTAATAAAAATAAAAATAAAAATAAAAAAAAGTAAATGGAAAAAATTTTTTGCAAGCCACCCACTGTTTCTATGTACCTTAAAAAGTCTGGGAATGAAAATAAAAAACACGTACGGCAATCTTAAAAAAAAATCATGTGTGACTCTTTGTTCATCTCGGATTACTTAAATGAGTGGACTGTTAAAATACAGTGTCAGTCTTTCATCTGTTCTCCATCTTTCCCAGGTACATCTAGAACTGCGAGGGGAGAGAAGCGAGTATTTTGTGGGTGATGACTTGTAGTTCTGTGCTTCTTTACATCTAGCCTGAGTTTTCCACCAAAGGATAAAACGCGAGCTTCAGGGGAAAGAAGATACGAACTGTTTGTTTTAGGTATTTAATAGTTCTTTGCTGGTTTGTGTGATGAAGGATGTATAATCACTGTTATATTTTTATAAAGAAAATTTCTTCAGAGTTAGTGAAACTATTTGCTGCAGGATGGTGGGTAGCCTGCTGTACCAGCTGCTTCTGAGGAGGAATGTGCACTTTAGCTCCCTACACATGGCACTGTTTATGATTCAAGAGTTTCACATGACAGGAAGAGAAAGAAAAACTTCTGCTCTTTTTTATCAGGCATTCTTAAAAATGTCAACTCATTTCTCTGAAGTATATATAGCACAAGTTAATGAGAAAATGAATCACTTTCAGCCCTATGTAGGGACTGTGACGCTGTAGGAACACAGCTTACTGTAGCTTAAAAACAACATTGTCTAAGTTTTTTAAGTAGCAGTTGGATTACCAAGCTGAGAGAGCAGGACTATGAGGAGGGCTCCGAGTCAACCGAGCGCATGTCAGACGACACGCATGATCGTTGCTGTGCTGAATGGTGACGAGGTGTAAGTGATGCTCGGGCCCCTATATGAATCTGCTTTCTCACGGTCAGAAGAAGCATTTCTAGAATTTGGGTGGGTGTCAGGTCAATTAGCCCCTGTCAGAAAGAACCAGAGCTGGACACTAATTAAAATGTGAAGATGATTTTATTTTTAAAAATATATCAAAACTATTGTAATAGGGGAAAAGAGACTCCAGTATAGAACTGAGGTAAATATGCTGAGTATAGCACGGTCAAATGGGGATTTACAGCCAAGGATTGGGGTGAGGGCAGCTGCTGGGAAAATCGCTAAGAGAAAACATCATGGGGAAGGAAGGATTCTGGCGAAGCCAACTTGATGACATTCTTGCTGAAGGCAGGCCAGGATGATCAGATACAAAGGGTGGGGGATGAAGAACTTCATCAGATATAGAGGAATGGGATTCTTGTTAAACTGGCTTAGCAGGATGTTTGCTAAAAGTGGGTGATGCAAAACAGACACAAAAGTCTAATGTTTTGGGGCTGGTTGAGAAGGAGTTCCAAGGAGTCTGACCCAAGTCTGGTCAGGGAGACAGTCCCATCACTCTGCCCCGTCACAGTTCTCATCTCTCCAAGCCACTGAACTCATGAGTCACGACACACGCTGGTCCCTGTATCAGTCCCAGCTCTAGGCAAAAGAAATCGCAAGGGTGGCAAATAGATTTCAGAGGTGACTGCTCTGCTTGACAGGCAGTGGCTACCAGGAGCTCAGAGTGAACAGAGTCTGGGTCAGAGTTTGGCAGGACAGAATGCCACGGAACAGGAAAAGAGACTGCAGCCAGCATGCCCTGGGACAGGACAGGATTTGTACAACTTATAAAAACATATGAGCATGTGAACAGATTGCTAGGGCCTTGGAAGGCTTGTGCAAAGGAGGGGTCCTAAGGCTTAACCTCCTGGTCATGCCGCCTCTGATGGAGGTACAGATATTCTCACTCTGATCCAACACTAGATCTCAATGGCCCGTTGTTCTTGCAACTAATCCAACTTAATGATTTTTTTCTTTTATGGCTAGTGCTTTCTGTACCCTATGTAAAAAATCTTTGCTTATCATGATGACATTTTTCTATATTTTCTTTTAAAAGATAAATCATTTGACAGTTATATGTATAACCCCTCTGAAAATGATGTTGTATATGGTGTGATACAACATCACAGATAATAGCCAAGATTCACTCTTTTTTCCATATGGATATCCAATTGATCCGCACCATTGAAAGAAAAGGATCATCCCTTCTGTACTGCAATACAGAATAATCCTTATTTTAACTAAGTAACCATTGATAGTTCTGGATTCCATTCTGTTCTATTTGTCTACCCTTGCACCAATATCACACTATTCCAGTTATTAGAACTCTAAAATGAGTATTAATATTTGTTAGTATAAGTCTTCTAGCTTTGTTCTTCTTTTCAAAGATTATCTTAGTGGTCTCAGTTTTTTACATTTCCATATCAATTTTGGAACCAGCTTATCAATTTACACACACACACGTACGCACACACACGCAATCCCTACAGGAATTGAGATCGGGATTGTCTTAAATTTATAGATCAATTTTGGGGAGAGTTGGCTTTTTTGGGAGAGAGTCACAATTTCAGTTCATAATTGAATTGAATTCAATATCTCATATTTCATTGTGATATCCTACAATTGATTTAGACCTTTTAAAACTCACCTTAATAATGTTTATTAGTTTTCACTATAAATGTCTTGTACATCTTTTATATTGATTTCAAGTATTTGATGTGTATTTGGTACTACTGTAAAAACGTTTGTGTTTTAATATATTTTCTCTTTTTTGGCGATATATAGAAACACAATTGATTTTTGAATATTAATTTTTAAATATATAACTTTGTTAGATTGATTTATTGGTTCTAGTAGTTTATAGAATCACTTGGGTTTTATATGTACACAATCATATCATCCACCAGTAATGACAGTTGTATTTCTAATTTTACAAACCTTTTGCCTTTATTTATTTTTTCATATTTTATTGGCTAGGACCTCAAGAAAAATGTTGAATTACCTTCCCTTCCCAAATAGAGAAGGAAAGTTTTCAATAATTACTGTTTAATTTTATATATGTTGTAGGACTTTTGTACATATACTTTATCAAATAAAAAAAATTAATTTTATTCCCAGTTTGCTAATATTTTTATCCCAAACAGGAACTGGATTTTAATTAAATGCCTTTTCTGCATCTATCAAGATAATCATAATTATTTGTTTTAAACTGTTAATATTGTGAATTACATTGATTAATTTTTAAATGTTAAACAATCCAGGCATTCCTGGAATAAATTCTACTTACTTGTGACGTGGTGCTTTTTTATGTATCACTGCATTCTTTTTGCTAATATTTTCTTTAGGATTTCTGGGTCTGTGTTTTGATATTAAGTGGTTTGTAAATCCTTTCAGGTTTTAGAATTAAGGTTACGTAGGCCTCATAAAAACGTCCTTTTCCTCTTTTTAGAAGAGTTGGCACAGAATTGTTATTCCTTCCTTAAATGTTTGGAAGAACACACAGCAAAGCCATTTGGGTCTACATATATATTGTATTGGAAGGTTTTAAACACTCCAGTTAAGAATTTTCTACCACATCACCCTAATACCAAAACCAGACAAAGACACCACAAAGAAAGAAAATTACAGACCAATATCCCTGATGAACATAGATGCAAAAATACTCAACAAAATATTAGCAAACAGAATTAGAAAATACATAAAAAAGATCATCCATCATGATCAAGTAGGATCTACTGCAGTGATGCAAGGATCGTACAATATTTGAAATTCCATCAACATCATCCACCACATCAACAAAAAGAAGGACAAAAACCAAATGATCATCTCCATCAATGCCGAAAAAGCATTTGACAAAATTCAACGTCCATTTATGATAAAAACTCTCAACAAAATGGGTATAGAGGACAAGCACATCAACATAATAAAGGCCATATATGACAAACCCATAGCCAACATTACACTTAACAGTGAGAAGCTGAAAGCTTTTCCTATAAGATCGGGAACAAGACAAGGATGCCTACTCTCCCCTCTTTTATTTAACATAGTTCTGGAGGTCCTCGCCATGGCAATCAGACAACACAAAGAAATAAAAGGCATCCAGATTGGTAAAGAAGAAGTTAAACTGTCACTTTTTGCAGATGACATGATACTGTTCATAAAAAACCCTAAAGAATCCACTCCAAAACTACTAGCTCTAATATCTGAATTCAGCAATGTTGTAGGATACAAAATTAATACACAGAAATCTGTTGCACTCCTATATACTAACAATGAACTAGAAGAAAGAGAAATCAGGAAAACAATTCCATTCACAATTGCATCAAAAACCATAAAATACCTAGGAACAAACCTAACCAAGCAAGTGAAAGACCTATACACTGAAAACTACAAGACACTCATGAGAGAAATTAAAGAAGATACCAATAAATGGAAACCCATCCCATGCTCATGGATAGGAAGAATTAATATTGTCAAAATGGCCAACCTGCCTAAAGCAATCTACAGATTCAATGCAATTACTATCAAAATACCAACAGCATTCTTCAGGGAACTAGAGAAAATAATTCTAAAATTCATATGGGACCACAAAAGACCCTGAATAGCCAAAGCAATACTGAGAAGGAAGAGTAAAGCCGGGGGGATTATGCTTCCTGACTTCGAGCTCTACTGCAAAGCCATAATAATCAAGACAATTTGGTACTGTCACAAGAACAGACCCATAGACCAATGGAACAGAATAGAGGGCCCAGATATAAACCCAAGCATATATGGTCAATTAATATATGATAAAGGAGTCATGGACATACAATGGGGAAATGACAGCCTCTTCAACAGCTGGTGTTGGCAAAACTGGACAGCTACATGTAAGAGAATGAAACTGGATTATTGTCTATCCCCATACACAAAAGTAAACTCAAAATGGATCAAAGACCTGAATGTAAGCCATGAAACCACAAAACTCTGAGAGGAAAATATAGTCAAAAATCTGAATATAAACATGAGCAACTTTTTTCTGAATGCATCTCCCCAGGCAAGGGAAAGAAAAGCAAAAATGAACACGTGGGACTACATCAAACTGAAAAGCTTCTGTACAGCAAAGGACACCATCAACAGAACAAAAAGGCACCCTACAGTATGGGAGAATATATTCATAAATGACATATCCGACAAGGGGTTAACATCCAAAGTATATAAAGAACTCACACGCCTCAACACCCAAAAAGCAAATAACCCAATTAAAAAATGGGCAGAGGATATGAACAGACATTTCTCCAAAAAAGAAATTTGGATGGCCAGCAGGTACATGAAAAGATGCTCTATATCACTAATTATCAGAGAAATGCAAATAAAAACCACAATGAGATATCACCTCATACCAGTTAGGATGGCCAGCATCCAAAAGACTAAGAACAACAAATGCTGGCGTGGGTGTGGAGAAAGGGGAACCCTCCTACACTGCTGGTGGGAATGTAACCTAATTCAACCATTGTGGAAAGCAATATGGAGGTTCCTCAAAAAACTAAAAATAGAAATACCACTTGACCCAGGAATTCCACTCCTAGGAATTTACCTAAAGAATATAATTTCTCAGATTCAAAAAGACATATGCACCCCTATGTTTATTGCAGCACTATTTACAATAGTTAAGTTATGGAAGCAACCTAAGTGCCCATCAGTAGATGAATGGATAAAGAAGATGTGGTATATATACACAATGGAATATTATACAGCCATAAGAAAGAAACAAATCCTACCATTTGCAACAACATGGATGAAGCTAGAGGATATTATGCTCATTGAAATAAGCCAGGTGGAGAAAGACAAATACCAAATCATTTCCCTCATCTTTGGAGTATAACAATGAAGCAAAACTGAAGGAACAAAACTCACAGACTCCAAGAAGGGACTAGTGGTTACCAAATGGGAGGGGTGTGTGAGGGCAGGTGGGGAGGGAGGGAGGAGGTGAGTCAGGGATATTATGATTGGCACACATGGTGTGGGGGGAATCAGGGGGAAGACAGTGCTGCACAGAGAAGGCAAATAGTGACTCTGTGGCATCTTACTACTCTGATGGGCAGTGACTGTAATGGGGTATGGGAGGGACATGATAACAGGGGTGAATGTAGTAACCACATTGTATTTTCATGTGAAACCTTCATAAGAGTGTATGTCAATAATACTTTAATAAAAAAGATACATAAAAAGTAAACAATTTTCTAGTTCTTCTGTAAGTTTTGGTAAGATGTCTTTAAACCATCATTCTGGGTGTCAAAATTGTCAAATTTATTGGCATATAGTGTTTTATAGTACATACAATGCATTTTTAATACCTTTGGAGATCTGTCAAGTCTGTAATGTTATCCTCTTTTTCATTCTTGATGTTAATAATTTGTATATTCACCTTTTTTATTTCAGTTTTCTAGAGGTTTACTTACTTCATTAATCTTTTAAAGAACTAAATTTGCTTCTGCTGTTTTTCTCTATTGGTTAATTGTTTTCTGTTTCACTGATTTCTGGTCTTATCATTATTATTTTATTGTCTACCTTCTCATTTGTTTACATTTGATTAGATTGTTTTCCTAGCTTTATAGATAGAAGCTTTAAATATTGGTTTTTAGTCTTTCTTTTTTTGTAACACATGTATTAAACATGTGTTAAGTGTGGCTATGTATTTTTTTCTACCACTGCTTTAGTTATATCTCACAAGTTTTGATGTCTTTAGAATATCACACAAGTTATCATTCAGTTAAAGGTATTTTCTAACTTTTGTTGGGATTTCTTGTTTGCTCTTATTTAGAAGAGAATGGCTTACTTCACAGGCAGTTAAGCTTGTCTAGGTTTATTTGTTATTAATTTTTATCTTAATTTCATATTAGAGAATATACTTGTCATGATTCTGATATTTTGAAACTTATTGAGGCTTCTTTATGATCAATTTTTTATATGTTCTGTGTGCACTTGAAAAGAATGTATACTCTGTCATTATTGGATACAGTGTTCTATACATGTCAATTAGGTCAAGATTTTTAATTGGGTTGTTTAGATCTATGTCCTTACTTATTTTTGTCTTAAAAAATAAACCATCCTGTCACTGAGAGATATTTTAAAGTCTCTGTTTTAGTTCCCTTAATTAATGCCTTATATATTTGGAAACTATGTTACTGAGTGCATACAGATTTAGAATTGTGATGTCTTTCTGGTGGATTAACCCTTTGATCACTATGAAATATCCCTCTGTTACTCTACAATTGCTTCTTGCCATGTTTACAATGTCTGAAAAGTTCTCATATGTCTAGTATACAGAAAAAAGACTGGGTGATATAAATAATGTGTTAAATCTGGATTACTCTGAGAGTTGTGATTACAAATGATTATTTTCTTCTTTTACCTTATTTATATTTTTCCCATTTTTTTTACAGTGAGTAAATGTAACTTTTCTAATAATAAAAATAATGGAATATGCTTTAGAAAACACAAAGCAGACAGTAGCTACAGGTTTCAATTTTACATAAACAAGCACTCAAGGGGCTGTTTAGGCAAGAGCATGTACAAGACTTTTTGCCTTAAACCCAGTTGTCCACCTTTCTCTATTTATCCCATCTAGATACTATTATATGGAATTCTGGTAGATACACACACACACACACACACACACACACACACACCTCTTCTTGTAAATTGGAACTTTTTTGGAGATATTTAGGAAAGTTAACAAGACTTAAAGTGTCCTTGATAGATATTATATTCATTCTTGATTAATGGATATTCTGACATCATCTGTATCATGTTTGGGAGCCAATCCAAACAAAAAGTCTGAATGACTCTTAATGAAACAGAACTCTTAATGATCCACACTTGAGAGAATATGGAGTTAAAACTGATAACTGAAATATACAAATAATCTCATATTTTATGTGAGTAATAGCTGAATATGTTTCCCCACTTAGCACTTACCAGAACTGTCATTTTACAAGGTGAAAAAAAGGTCATAATAACAGTTAACATTTATTGAATACATTAGTCAATCTTCACAAAACCCCAAGCTATAGAATACATTTTCACCCTGAATTTACAAATGGGGCAACTGAGGTACAGAGGATAAGTAACTTGGCCATAGTTAAACATCTAGTAAGTGACAGAATCAGAATTTAAACTCAGGGAGTCCGGGGCAATCCTTTTTAATACCATTATATTATACCACTATAATATTATACTATAGCAGAATGACAGGGAAAAATTAGAGATCTAGTTGGGAAGTTGGATCTTGGAATGGGTGTTTGGGGGAAGGAGAAATGATTTAAGACTCAAGTGAGCACCTCAGTCTGTGACGGAAATCCCTGAGGGGCTATGGGTGGGCCAGAGAAGGGCTGTAGGGTCTGAGAGGAACTCTAGAATGGGCTGACAGAGTCAGGGTGACTGTGCTGTTTGATAATGTAATTAAGCCAAATGAGGAGACTTGAGCTCGCGTTGGAAACGACCACACTTCAAGAATCCAGCTTTGCTGCATTCTAAGGAACACTGAGGCTCCAGCCTCATCTCCCAGACCTGCGGCTGCCCAGCTTGCTGCAGACTCCTCGATTTCCAGCTGGAATCTGCAAGGCATGAATGAATTAAAATTCGTGGCCTCATCACCCTTCTTCCCCTCCACTCTCTTTCCTCTTCTCCCACAATCAAGGTACCTAATTATCATCATCATCATTCTAATATTTATTAAGCCCTTGCTGTACACCTGGCAAGGTATTAAGAACTTCTAATGCATTATCTCATTTAGCTCTTGAATGGCAGGTGTTATTGCTATGATTTCCACCAGACTGAGGAGGGCACTGAGGCTTAGAATGGTCAGCAATTTGCTCAAGAGCTAGAAGTGGCAGAGCCAGGGTTTAAACCCAGGCCTGTAGGCCTGTCTGATCCAAAGCCCAAGGTCTTAACCCACCATGTTGTAATGTTAAAAGAATTAGTCTGGAGTTACAGTTTTAGAGTTTGAGGAAAGAACTGGAAGAGAGAAAACTATGTGATGTCTGAAGTCCTTTCCACCACTACTTTATTTGCTTTATTTATCTTTTTTTTTATTAAGGTATCATTGATGTACACTCGTATGAAGGTTTCACAAGAAAAACAATGTGGTTATAACATTCACCCTTATTATCGAGTTCCCCCCATGTCCCATTGCAGTCACTGTCCATCAGTGTAGTAAGAAGCCACAGAGTCCCTATTTGCCTTCTCTGAGCTACACTGTCTTCCCCGTGACCCCACACACACACCATGTGCATGAATCTTGATATCCCACAATCCCCTTCTCCCTCCCTCCCCATCCACCCTGCCACACCATTCCCTTTGATAACCGCTAGTCACTTCTTGGAGTCTGTGAGTCTGCTGCTATTTTGTTCCTTTGGTTTTGCTTCATTGTTATAATCCACAAATAAGGGAACTCATTTGGTATTTGTCTTTTTCTGCCTGACTTATTTCACTGAGCATAATACCCTCTAGCTCCATCCATGTTACAAATGGTAGGATTTGTTTCCTTCTTATGGCTGAATAATATTTAATTTTATATACGTACCACATCTTCTTTATCCATTTATCTATTGATGGACACTTAGGTTGCTTCCATATCTTGGCTATTGTAAACAGTGCTGCGATTAACATATGGGTGCATGTGTCTTTTTGAATCTGAGTTGTTTTCTTTGGGTAAATTCCTAGGAGTGGAATTCCTGAGTCAAATGGTATTTCTATTTTTAGTTTTTTGAGGAACCTCCATATTACTTTCTGCAATGGTTGAACCAGTTTACATTCCCACTAGCAGTGTAGGAGGGTTCCCGTTTCTTCGCATCCTTGCCAGCATTTGTTGTTCCTAGTCTTTTCTATGTTGGCCATCCTAACTGGTGTGAGGTAATATCTCACTGTGGTTTTAATTTGCATTTCCTTGATAATTAGCAATGTGGAACATTTTTTCATGTGCCTGTTGGCCATCTGAATTTCTTCTTTGGAGAAGTGTCTGTTCAGCTCCACTGCCCGTTTT